>JAKWIX010000320.1:46769505-47257005 GCA_027704785.1 Solanum chmielewskii
GAATTTAATTGACCTCGTATATAGCATGGTCTTATATTGACTTAAATTTTCGATTAAAAACATTTATCAAAGAAAAAGTTTTTATTACTTGACTTGTGTTGATTTACATTTTCGATTAAAAATATTTATCAAAAACTTTTCTTTAATAATTAGATAGCATTTGTAAAAATGTAGTGCTTGGGAAAGTCTGATCTGACATTGGCTGTTGACATCTAACCTGCTCTTTTCATGTAATTAATTACTCTCCACATCAATCCTAATCAAACTAATTATTTTTAATAAATTCTTTTAGCATTATTAAACCTCATCTAAACGCAGCCACCGCCCACCAGAAAGCACCAAATGTTGGTAATTGTAAAATTAGTTCAATTAAGAAATCATGCTTAGAAACTATTTTAGTTAAGAGTTGGTACTTGCTTTGGAAGAATGTGAAGTTTAATCAAGCTAAAGTCAATAGGTTGATAAAAACTAAAGTAAAATATTCATGTCATCAGTGTGAAAAAAGAAAGCAATAAGTTTGGTGAGCTTTGTTTGGATGGTTAAATATATGTTATAACAAGGTTCGGATGGAAAAATTGGACCTGTCACTATAATAAAAATAACTTTTAGCGGCATTAAATATTGACATTAATAAAGAGTGTTAAAGTCTTTATCGGCATTAGTTAAGTGCAATTAGAACCAATGTCGTTAGAGGCTTTAAGGACATATACAAAGAGTGACAATTGCCGCTAAAAATACATATTTAGCTAGCGACATTAAAAATCAAATGCCGCTAATGGTTATTTTTGTTGTAGTGCGTGAAAATATGGTTAGCTTAATCTGTTGAAGTTTAAGCGGTTCATTGATCTTCTCATTTATAAGTTCAACATAATTTAGTTCAATTAATGTCATTCCATTAAAAAATTGAATTGATATGTAGGTCAGATTAAACTATTGGGTTCAAAAAATTCAATACGTCATGCCGAAACTTATAATTACAAATCATAAACGCAACTAAATCAGATGACAAAGAAAAACTTTTTAAAAAAGTTTATGATATTGGTTTGATCAATTGACTTTACATATAAAAGAAAAATATTAAAACTGCAAAGAGAATAAGCCTCTAAAGAAAGAATAACACAAATATAAAAGAATATTATACTTTTCTTTTAGAAAAAATAGAAGTATTTGGTAATACTTTGATTTTCTTTCAACAAAAAATAAAACTCATGTTATGATAATATATAGGTTGCTTGATCATGTTGGGTTTTATTTGTCCTGATTTCTTACCACAAATAAGTTTTCCTTTTAGGAAAAGATTTTGGATTGACTAATCATTTTTCTAGGAGGAAAAGGTTTAGGACTCTATAAATAGAAGAATGTTCCTTCTAATTTAATCAGCATTCACAATGTAGTCTTAAAGACTTTGAGAGTTTTAGTTAGAGAGTAAATTTGTGGATCACAAGCTTGATACATTATCACTTGTGTGAACCTCCCATGTATTCCGAGTGAATTGATTGAGGTTGTTTCTCTTTGTATTTTGTACTCTCATATTTATAGTGGATTTCTCATCTCCTTTGTGGACGTAGGTCGATTGACCGAACCACGTTAAATCTTTGTGTCTTTTGATATATTTCTCGTTGTCTTCTTACTCGTGGTCTTTTGAGGTTTGCTTTGCTAGCTTCCGCGTTTACAGCTGCTTATTTTCGGTCCTAACAGATCAAACAATATTAATAATGAGTTATACACACACACACACACACACACACACACACATATATATATATATATATATATATATATATATATATTACTTTTTAATAAGAATATTTGAACTTATAATTTTAAAATTTTAATGAGTTAAAAGACAAATCAATCAAATTTATATGTTAGATTCATTTTTACTAATCCTCTGGTAGTTTGAAGCTTGTTGGTACTAGGCTTTCTTCATTCTTCCCCCTTTTCATTTGGTAATACTATTCTATCCGTGTCAATTTAATTATTTAACTGTCTTGCCCTTTTTAATCGTCCTAAAATGATTTACTTTTTATATAAATTTTAAGAGCATATAACTAAACATCTTTAAACTAAAATTACAATATTTTAAAAAAATTCTTTTTATTTTTAAACTATACTTTTATATAAATTCTTACTTGAAAACTATATATATGACATAACTTAAATTTATTGATAAGATTTAAATAACCAAATAAATATGGAGGGGATTAATTATCACCCATGTGAGTATCCATGTGAACTTTTGTGGAAGTACCTGCATGTTCTACGACACACCACTCTCAAAATACTACCAAAAAAAAGGGAACACAAGATTTTTATTCAATGTTGACAAGGAGTGGTGCTCATGTATGTATTATTATCACACCATTTATAAAATATTTATTTCAAAGTATAAAAATAACCAAAATCATAGGTACACACCCTATGTACACTTGGAAATGGATAGGAGACATCATTTATCATGTTGGTCCAATAGAATTATGACACATTTGCACTTGTATCTATTATAAAGATTGTTGTCCTTTTCCATCCCCCCCGCCACCCCCGGCCTTCTATTTTTCTTTGATTGGGAATGTCTAGTGATCTCAAATTTGTGCTAGTCACGTTAGTGATGAAATATATAGCTGTTTATATTCAAGGTATATGCCCAAGTACATAGGGCTAAGGTAGGTTGTGGTTAGTGATGAAATATATAGGTGTTTATATTCAAGGTATATGCCCAAAGTACATAGGGCTAAGGTAGGTTGTGGCCTACGAGTTTTTGACCAAAATGAGCTATTTTTAAAATCAATTCACCAAAATAATACGTTTTTAATTTTTTTCACAAAACTAGTATAAACGTACTTCATGGTAACGTTTTAGGATATTTTCATTATAAAAATTCAACGGACAAAAAGTTAACGGGTTGACGACGTTAAACGCATAAACGTAACTGTGAGTAACGTTTTAGGTGTAAAACGTTACTCAAGAGTACGTTTTTGGAGAACGCAATCACGGGCCACTGACTCCAATCCTGCAAAGGCGGAGTCAAATCATTCAACTGTAAAACGTTACTATGAGTAACGTTTTACACCTAAAATGTTACTTTGACTCCCGTTTCTTAGATTTGATTGATTGATAGTTGAAGGACTGGTGCAAAGCCGTGTGTAGAAGATAGTAGGATAAGAATGAAAGTGAAGTACTCCCTCTTAACCATACTTACAGAGGAGTCATTGTTGATATAAACGATCGAAAGATTTCATTTCAAGCTTTATCTATCTTTCTCTATAGGACATTGTGTATACTTCATCTGATATTTGGGCAGATATACAGAAAGTGTTATAGCAAAGGTCAAATTGACCCAGTTAACAGTTGAGTGTGTAAAGAAATTATGAAACTATTGTTGAAAGAAAAAGAAGAGTTTCTAAATGTACATTTAACGTTCCTAAATGCACTCTTATTATTTCTCTGATCATTGCTTTTAGAGTATAATATATTTGTGCTTGAAAATGTTTCCAAGTTGATGGACGTCAAGAAAACATCTCACTGTTTGTTTGTAGTTCTGGCTTAAGTGGTAAGTTTCTTATATCATATTTTGCGGTTGTCTAAAGGAATAGAAAAGATATTTTTTTTCCAAATAGCTATTGGTAGTCTTTGGGATGCTTTATTTGAACGAGCGTGTTCTGAAATAGCTTTTCTATCTTCTAAAAATTGGGGTAAAGCTGTGTATATTCCACTTTCCGTAGACCAACATCAACTCCATTGGAGGTTTTAATATCTCTATCATATTTAGGAAAAAAATTAAAAATTTCTAATATAGGAACTGCCATTGTAAGTTAGCAATGTATGAGCCGCAACCGTAGTTGCGTACACAAAAAATTAGTAACTCTTTAGATTAAATTTGTCTGATTTAGTGTAAATACAATTAATATAAATACTCTATTTCTTATAATATTTGTATCAATATGAATGTTACCGAGTCTGATACAATTATGAAAAATAAGAATTAATAACAATAATAATAATAATAATAATTTTATCCGTCCCCATTCCTTCAACTATCAATCAATCAAATCTAAGAAACGGGAGTCAAAGTAACATTTTAGGTGTAAAACGTTACTCATAGTAACGTTTTACAGTTGAATGATTTGACTCCGCCTTTGCAGGATTGGAGTCAGTGGCCCGTGATTGCATTCTCCAAAAACGTACTCTTGAGTAACGTTTTACACCTAAAACATTACTCACAGTTACGTTTATGCGTTTAACGTCGTCAACCCGTTAACTTTTTGTCCGTTGAATTTTTATAATGAAAATATCCTAAAACGTTACCATGAAGTACGTTTATACTAGTTTTGTGAAAAAAATTAAAAACATATTATTTTGGTGAATTGGTTTTAAAAATAGCTCATTTTGGTCAAAAACTCTGGTGCAGTGATAGGGCTGCTTCACTTTTAATTAGAAGTTTTGATTCGAATTTTGAATATGAAGAAAATTTTGTTAGAATTTTCGTACCTAAATAAATTTTGCAGTGTGCGATTCGAATTTAATCGAGGCTCTAATACAAAATTTAGACATTGAGGGATCGTTTGGTACAAACATTGATAGTGCAGGAATTAGTAATGCATAGATTAGTAATGCAGGGATTATTTTTTGTCAAGTGTTTGGTTCACTACTTTCCACTTAATTTTGTGTTTAATTTATAATTCTACAAAAAAATTCTTTCCTATTATACCCTTGTGTTATTATGAGTGTTTATTTCATGTAACTAAGTCAAGGTAAATAACTATCAGACCGGATAATTTTTTTAAAGAATTATTTATTCCATTTAATTAGTTAAATCAAATACATATATATAAAATTGTTATTAATTTTAAGGTATGATGTACCACTAAGAAGATCAGTGATGACACAATGTATTTATAATTTTTTGTGAGTTAAGTATATCTTAAACGTAACATAGATTTAAGACTACTTAAATTGTTAATACCTAAAGCTTATTTTTATTTTTTAAAACAATAGTTCAAGTGGGTAATTGACAAATTATCTTGAATATAAAAAAAATCAAGAAAAAAATATTAGTAAAATCATTAAATTACACCAAACAAATTTGGAGAATTAAAAAAGAACATTTATAACCACTCCAATATAAATAAAAAGGAAATGAAATTACAAAAGAGATTTAAAAAAAAAAGGATAAAGGGTTAGTTTAGTCATTTAGGGATCTTATCCAAGGTTTAAGGATTACCTATTCCTCCCTTTCCTAGCGATAAAATAAGACCTTGTATGAGGTATAACTAATCCATGGATTAGGTTAAATAAAGTAACCAAACAATGTTTTTGTTGGACTAAATTTTAATCCATGAATTCTTTTGATTAATACCTCCTACCAAACGGGTCCTGAGTGGTTAAAAATGATTTTGACTTTTTAAAATTACACTAGAGAAGGGAATTACGTAGACGAGGAGGTGCTTAACATGATAGATTCTTATGCATTTTCATTTGATGATTGGAAATATTAACAACACATTGAAGGCGGTTTGAAAAGTGATTAAGATATTATATAAAAATAAAATATCAACAAATGTTATAATGTAGTAGTTAATGAGTCTATTAATTTGATATCGATGGAATACGGGTTAGTCATTACATAGATATAAAGATTGTCAACTAGATTCGAAGTACTTTAAAGATGTTTAGAAACTAATGAAAGAAGTTTTTTTACAATATGCTAAAGTGAAAATTTAAGCCATAAGGCGATTACATTTTTAAATAGCAAATTGACTAGTAAATAAAAATTAAAAACCTTTCACCAAGAATCATAGGGCAAGAGGTGTGTGTGGAATGGTAGCGCTAGTCAAAATAGTAGAGAACTTGAAATTATTTTTTGGAGTATAATCATTAGCTTTGTCTGTCAATTAATATATTGTTTCTTTTTCTGATGAAGAACCAAACATCTAGTAGAAATCATATTTAGGATTTTAAAAAAAAATATTGTTGTTGAATGACACTTTGAAATTACTATTTTGATTATGTAATTTTGGATAACTTTTATTTTATATGATGAATATTTTGCTTAATTGATGTATCATGTTATATTAAAATTATTAATTATAGGAGTTTGAATGTACAAGATGCAATAAATAGGATGTAAATGTGGATTGATAAAATTGGATATTCGACTTGTTGGACAACACCACTATTTAGAGTTTTACACTATGGGTGTGTTTGGTACGGAGGAACACGTTTTACGGAAAATGTTTTTCAATTTTTTCATATTTGGTTGGGTCAAATATTTCGGAAAATATTTTTCAAATTAACTTATTCTTCTCAAATTTAAAGAAAATGACTTCCCTTCAATATTTAAGGAAAACATTTTCCAAAACTCTCTTCCAACCTTCCCCTATCCACCCCACCCTACCAGCCCCAGCCCCCAAGCCACCCCACCCCCAGCCCACTAGCCCCTTCCAGCCCCCAACCCTACCCTACCCCACCCACTCCACCATGAAAAAAAAAATTGAGTTTTTTTTTTTAAAAAATATTCAACTTCAAGAATTATTTTCTACTCAAGTAAACAATAAAAGATATTTTCCAAAAACATATTTTTTACTCAAAAAACAAACACTAAAATATTTTTTCGAAAAATATTTTCTACTCACCAACCAAATATGAGAAAATAAATCAAATATCTACTTGTTTTTCAGGAAAACATTTTCCTTCGTACCAAACACACCCTATATATCTTGGCATTGACAAGATGTGACTCCTCATAACTCAATTGTAGTCATACTCGTTGGACAAGCAAGATTTGAATTGTCACAACTCAAATTTTTGAAAAAACACTTTACCTTAAAATCATCCTGAAGCTCATTATATCCAAAAATCACACATGAAATAGAAACCAATAGCTCTCTAGAGATGAGCAATTTCGTAAATTTACTAATGGATGGATTTCACATCAATACAACACGGACATGTATATTTTCTTGTTCAAACTTTGCATAAATTTAAATATTTATTTATGCACATTCAATTCTGAGATCAAATTAAAGAACACGTTTATATATTATGACTTTTATATTGACATGACCGTTTAAGGATTGATTCTTGGAGAAGTAACGAATAAGCTTAATCCAAGTTTGTTTCTTTCAGACCAAAAACCAAGAAACAGTAAAAACAGAGAAAATCCATCCTTCCTCATTGTAGTAGTAGAAGATTAGTTGTTCAATAGTACATATCAGTTAGCAATTTTCACTTCCATTAGAAAATTCAGCAAATAGACGAGTTCGATTTCCCTGCGAACACCACCGATACATGTTTTCAAAGTTGCTTCCATTCAACTTCTAAGCAAATGGACACAAATCAAATAAACGTAATGCAAGATTTCCATGTCTCTTAATGCTCTTTATTCTTACTCGATTTAGGGGCATAACGTCCATTTAAAGCAATAACACAAACAACTATACCGTTGTTAACTTATCTGATGTCTAAGATGGAACACGGTGCAACCTTAAGCGGTATAGTACACCATCTATGATGAATAGCAAAAAGGATTAAGAAAAAGTAAACAATTGAATTACAAGCATCACTTGTTACTATCCAACACTACCAAAATTGGGTAAATTTGTTGATTTAGAGCTGGAGATTGATTAATGTAGAAATCATCGTCTCCTCTCTAGTTCCAGTAAATCTAACTCGTAATTACACATTATGGCTTCTATTGAGAATTACAACTAACCTCACTTATCTATCTTAACAGTAGTCTAATAGTTTGTTAATAATTCTGGTAGTTAGTTGTATTAGTTAGTTACTTAGTTAGTTACATTTTGATTCTTAGTCTAGAAGGTTCTTAGTCACATGTATATAATGTATTGGTGATGAATGAAATAGCAGTTTTTGCTTGGCTAAGTTCATAAAACACTCTCTTCTTCTTTCCTTCTTCTTCTCGCTGATCACCATCAATGTCCAGCTATCCATAGCTAGCTGCATTGCAGGTTTACTCACTGATACAGTGAGTTTTGATATGGTATCAGAGCCACGTTGATTTATCTTGTTTCTGTATCCTTGAGATCTATCTTGGATCTGTTTTTTGTTTTCAATTTGTTACTTCGTCATGACAGAAACCACTACTCAAGAAACTGCTGCTAGAATTGATACAAGCAGTGTTTTCTATGTTCATCCTTCAGATAATCAAGGAATATCACTTGTTCCAGCTCAGTTTGATGGGGTTGGATACAGATCCTGGAGAAGAGGCATATTACGAGCTCTGTCAGTGAAGAACAAGCTAGTCTTTATTGATGGAAGCTGTGTGAAGCCAGCTGAAAATTCTCCTCAATCTCGTCAATGGCAAAGGTGCGATGATATGGTAACCTCGTGGATTTTGAATTCTCTTACAAAAGAGATTGCAGACAGTGTTGAGTATGTCAACAATTCTTCTGAACTTTGGAAGGAACTAGAAGACAGATATGACCAAACAAATGGTGCGAAATTGTATCAAATTCAGAAGGAAATTGATGATCTAACTCAAGGAACTTTAGACATCACTGTCTATTATACAAGGCTGAAAAAGCTCTGGGAAGAGTTGAACACCTTCAATGCAAAGAGCATATGTACTTGTGCCTGTACTTGTGGTGCCAAGGATAGTGTGCACAAGTCTGAACAGGACAGACGTTTAATACAATTCCTTATGGGATTAAATGAGGTTTACACTGTGATCAGAGGGAATATACTCATGATGAACCCTCTTCCTTCTACTGCACAAGCTTTCTCTTTGTTGATTCAAGAGGAAAAACAAAGAGAATACAGACCTACTAGTCGTACACCTATGGAATCGATTTCATTGAATGCAAATGCTGGTAGAGGATCACAAGGTGGTAGAGGTTATAGAACAAACTTTCAAAACAACAGTGATTCAAACATCAACAATAATAGGAGTGCTATGATCTGTGATTTTTGTAAGAAACAAGGTCACATTAAAGAGAAGTGTTACAAGCTACATGGATATCCTCCAAAGAATAATACTCTTAACAGTAGAACAAACAATGCACAACAGTCCAATGCACAACAGTACAGGCAAAACAACAATCAGAACTTCAGAGGAAGAAAGATTATAACCAATGCACATGGGGAAGAATGCTCACAACAAAACAACATAGTAGAGAGAAAGCATAGATACTTGCTTGAAACAGCTAGAGCTCTCCTCTTTCAGTCCAAATTACCTACCAAGTATTGGGGTGATTGTATCCTTACATCCACTTACATCATTAACAGACTTCCTTCCACATTTCTCCAAAACAAGTGTCCTTATGAGATGCTCTACAAAGAAAAACCAAAGTATAGTCAATTGAGGTCTTTTGGATGCCTATGTTATCCCACACTACCTAAGGTCCATAGAGACAAATTAGAGCCAAGAACCACCCCTCATATCTTTATAGGATATCCCTCTGGAATCAAAGGGTACAAGGTAATGAGTCTCGCCACAAGGAAAATACAAATCTCAAGAGATGTGATTTTTCATGAAAAGATTTTTCCATTTGCTTTATCTTCAGAAAACAACATTTTTCCTTCTGTTTTAAAACCTTGTTCTACTGATTTTTATGAACCTTGTGATACATTGTTGAACAACCATTTGGATGTAATTGATGATCATACAACTCTGTCTCTTAATCCTACATCACCACATTCATCACCACATACACAAACTGAATTACCAAATCCACCTATACCACAGAGAAAATCCAACAGAGAAATTAAGACACCTCATCATTTAAAAGATTATATTCTGTCACTCCCTAAGCTAAAAAACCAACTCAAATTCTGTTTCCAACACCAACACCATTTCCAACAATAACCTGGCATCCAATACATTGCTTAATAAACACCATTACATAAGCCTTGAAGTCATTGCTTCTAAAAGTCAAGTCTTGGTTGAAAGCATTTGTTGTGACAGTGAGCCATGTTCTTATGAAGAAGCTGCAAACAGTCATGCATGGCAAAAGGCAATGGAACAAGAATTTGATGCTTTACATGCAAATGAAACTTGGGATCTAGTTAAAGTGCCTGTAGGGAAACAAGCCATTGGATGCAAATGGGTTTATAAGGTGAAACATAAAGCTGATGGTAGCATAGAGAGGTTCAAGGCCAGATTGATGGTTAAGGGATACACTCAAAAGGCTGGGATAGATTACAATGAGACATATTCACCTGTTGTTAAAATAACTACTGTGAGAACATTGATAGCATGTGTTGTGAAAAAGGGTTGGGAGTTGTTTCAACTTGATATCAATAATGCTTTTCTACATTGTGATTTAAATGAAGAAGTATATATGTCAGTACCTCAAGGTCTTGATGTAGGTGAGCCAAGTTTAGTTTGCAAGCTTAACAAGTCCTTATATGGCCTTAAACAAGCCAGCAGACAGTGGTATGCTAAATTGACTGAGGCATTATCTCTTAGAGGCTATACACACTCACACTATGATTATTCTTTGTTCTACAAGAAATCTAATTCACTGGTGGTGTTTGTGACAGTTTATGTTGATGATATAGTTTTGACAGGCACAGAAACTAAAGATGTACATGGATGAGACATTCAAGATTAAAGACCTTGGTAGACTTCACTATTTCTTGGGCATGGAAATACTTGACACTGCAGGAGGGGTTCTTATTTCACAAAGGAAGTTTGTATTGGACTTACTGAAGGAGTATGAGTGTTCCAACTACACATCTTTATCATCCCCTCTTGATCCCAATGTTAAACTCAGGGCCAAGGAAGGAAATCCTCTTCCTGATCCTACTTATTACAGGAAACTTGTGGGGAAGTTAAATTTCCTCACCAACACTAGAATGGATATAGCCTTCAGTGTTCAACAGCTGAGCCAGTTCATGCAGGATCCCAGACTTCCTCATTTACAGGCAGCTTTTCACTTACTTAGATACATAAAATAGGATCCTACATTGGGAGTTTATTTGTCAAGAAATTCTGATTGTACCATGAGAGCATATTGTGATTCAGATTGGGCTACATGCCCAGATTCCAGAAGGTCAGTAAGTGGATACTTGGTTTTACTTGGAGATAGCCCTATTAGTTGGAAGTCCAAGAAGCAAGAAACAATCTCATTATCATCTGCAGAGGCTGAATACAGATCACTTAGAAAAGTGGTAGGTGAATTGGTTTGGTTACATAATTCCTCATCCTTCTCCTATTGTTGTGTACTGTGACAGTCAAGCTGCCATTCACATAACACATAATCCTGTTTTCCATGAAAGAACTAAACATATTGAAGTAGATTGCCATTTTGTACGAGACAAGCTGCAAGAGAGACTTATTTCGATTCAACATGTGCCCACAAGTGAACAACTAGCAGATTTACCAAGTCTCTCACTGGTGTCAAACATGCTGCCATCTTGAGCAAGTTGGCTGTAAGATCATTACCACCAACTTGAGGAGGGGTATTGAGAATTACAACTAACCTCACTTATCTATCTTAACAGTAGTCTAATAGTTTGTTAATAATTCTGGTAGTTAGTTGTATTAGTTAGTTACATTTTGATTCTTAGTCTAGAAGGTTCTTAGTCACATGTATATAATGTATTGGTGATGAATGAAATAACAGTTTTTGCTTGGCTAAGTTCATAAAACACTCTCTTCTTCTTTCCTTCTTCTTCTCGCTGATCACCATCAATGTCCAGCTATCCATAGCTAGCTGCATTGCAGGTTTACTCACTGATACAGTGAGTTTTGATAGCTTCTTTCCTCTTTCTCCTTCATATCATTTCACTAATGCACAACAATAAGTTATCTAAATTTAATGGATCACAAAAGACGCAAATCACTAATGCACAACAATAAGTTATCCGGTTTTTTTGCATGATTAAGCAATTAGTTGGTATATTATGTAGTCAATATCTAAAATTAGGGATTTAATTATTTTGCGTTTTCCTAGTTTAGATCAACATTGAGTGTTTCCCCTCTTAATTTGTATACAAATTATTCACTAAATACATATCATTGTAATTTTAATATTATTGGACTCTAGTTCAAAAATTGTACAAAATAAATTTTAAAATTAAATGACTATAAAACTTGGTGATCTATTATTTTTTTTGAGTCGATTTAGAAAGATTTATAATACATAATGAGACATAATAAGTAATAAGTAGCAAATTTTTGTTATTATGTAGTCAGATATAGTTTCTCTTAGGACTTGTTTGATTAGATTAATTATTTAAGGATCAATTATGTCGAAATTGTTCCTCATCTTTCAAAAATACAATTTGTGCACTCTAATTTTTCCAAAACTCATTTAGTGAAATTTTATCAAATGTTTAACTGTATTTAATCTACCCTCATAAAAATAATATTACTATTCTGAAATAACTAATTTATAATAGAATATCCCATAATTAATTTCAATCAAACATTATTTTAAATAAACATGAAAATAAGGTTAAGTTAAAACTAATCTCAAAATTAATTATTACTTGTCCTGCGGTCCATCCATATAGCCTTAAAATTAATCTTGCTCACATAATACTAGGTAAATTGAAACGGAGAAGCACTTTGGAATAATTTGGGGAAAATTCTCAAAGCACAAACACAAGGTTATTTACTCGTTCATAGCGAAAATGAAGAGTTCAAATTTCTGCTACTCAGATGGAATCCAAGGAAGATGGAGCCTTCCATGTGCAATCGGATCTGAAAAACCCCACAAACCATTCTCAATGAAAAATTAATTCTTGATGACAATTCCTGTGTTGCCAGCAGAACTCATCACTGAAATCCTCTCAAGGGTACCAGTGAAATCGCTCTTGAAATTCAGGTCTGTTTCGAAATCTTGGCTTGCTTTGATCTCTAGCACTGAATTTACCAACACCCATCTCAGCTTATCCACTAATAGCAACAAGGATTACACCCATCATTTGCTTACTATGAATTTTCGTGCAGCTATGAATGGTCTTTATGAGTATACACTTACAGATTTTACTCTTAGTTCCTTACTTTATGAGTCTGTAACTGAGGCATTTGACTTGGATTACCCCTACAAGAAATTGCACAAATATTTTTCGATGGTAGGTTCTGTCAATGGATTGATTTGTCTTGCCATTGAGGAATATGACTTGGTTCTGTGGAATCCATCAATCAGGAAGTACAAAAAATTGCCAGATTCTAAACCTACATTAATGAAGAAAGATTGCTGGCCTTTATATGGTTTTGGATATGATGAAGTACATGATGATTATAAGGTAGTCGCTATTTTTTTGAAATATAGGAGTCGGGATCAAGTTGAGGTTAAAATATATAGTTTAAATAGTGATTCTTGGAAATGTGTTGATGAATGTCCTAATAAGAAGCTATTAAATATATCGGGCAAGTTTGTGAATGGAAAACTTTATTGGATTACTCATGGCCCTGATTTGTTTAATATGCATAAAGACGGGAACATTATTTCAATTGATTTGGCTGATGAGAAATGGGGAAAGGTGGAGCAGCCCTCCTATGGAATAGGACATTTTTTTTTGAGACTTGGAGTGTTTGGAAGTGATTTTTCTATATTTTGTGATAATATGGTTAGTCAGGTAGATGTTTGGGTTATGAAGGTGTATGGAGTTAAAGAATCTTGGACAAAAATGTTAACTATCGAGTATCCCGGTGATCCTTTTGTGTATTATAATTATATCCTGTTTCCACCCTCTTTCATATCAAATAAAGGTGAAATTTTGGTTTGTTTTGGATCTAGTAAAGTCATGACTTATTCTACTTCACTTGATCAAAGAATTAACATCATGACATACAATCCAAAGGATGACTCTTTCAGATATTCCAAGGTTATCAACTTTAACTTTGACACTTGGCGTTCAGCGGAAATCTACGTTGAAAGCCTAGTTTGTCCTTTATCTGCAGAAGGGAGAAAGAATGCTACAAAAAGGAAGGCTAGAAAAACTCAGGTGAACAACTCTTAATTAACAAATGACTAGTAAGAGTTGCATTTTGTGCATTTTCGTCACATTCTATTGAATTCTGTTTGTTATCTCAAATATAAACAGTACATATGTAAAGGGTGTCTTTGAACCATATTGCTCGAGGATATCGTTAGTCATTTTCCCTTCATGCTCTACTTTTATTAAGCAATAATTTTGTCTTCTAGATCAAACTAATGGTGTAGTAGGTATTTCAAATGTAAGGGCTGGTAGGGTGGTGGGCGTGGGGATGAAGATGAGATGTGTTGGAGGATTGTGAGGACACAATCAATGTGGAATGACACTTCAAACTTGTATTCTCTACTTCCACTATAGAAGTCATTTTCAGGGAACATTTTCTGGAAACGTGGATTGTCATAAGTTGTACTTGTGGCTTATTGTTATCATGTCCCAAATGCAGTTGGTAGGGAAGCAAAGCTTGTCTATTTTCTACTGGAGTATGCTAATAGGCCCAGTCATTTTCATTTTTCTTGTAATATGAGATACCGCTTAAGGAATCCCGAAATGCACCATCAAATTTACTTGCTTTTATTGTTTATGATTTTTCTGTAAAGTCAATCGATGATGAGGTTCTTGATCTTCCAGAATGAAGAAAGTAGCTATTCTTGGTGAACCCTAATTAACTTGCCTCGGCAATGCCAAGGAGAAACCAGAATGTGATACAACAGAGCAAGCAAATAAAAGTCCTCTTTGCAATGGAAACTGGCATCATGTGAGACTCGCAACATTTTCCGGGTGTAGGAATTGATATTTTGGATATGGTGAATGATAGCTGCATTGGACATTCTACTTCTCCTACGAGTTATTACACAGTAACTTGAATCACCATTGCATCCTTTTGAATGGAAAGTTATCATTTGTCAAAATAGGAAAAGAGGAGCTTGATGTAGCTACTCTGCTAAAAGGGCACATACCTTCTATTACGGCATGATTCATAAATGTGCTCTTTACCTGTGTGTCTTAATACACGTTACATGTAGGACATCATGTAGGACACAAATTGCCATTTAGGATATTTTTGACACAGATCGATGAATACTACCTGTGACTTTAGTCTCAATCTTAATTTCCTCTTGTATTAACGATAGACTGCATATATAACTTGAAGTTGCACCATCCTGCCATCAGAGTAGTTAACTATCCTTTTATACTTATTACTATTGTCCACAACATCGAAGTTGAATGGAATCATCTTAAACATGCATGCCTCAAGTATAGTTGGTAAGGGAATCAGTATGAAGCTCATCTTTTGTACTTTAAAAAGGCAGGAAATTTGTGATGAAAAAAAAAATGATTTTTGCTGCGTTTTAAATGTAGACCGTGCATAGGAATGGCACTTCATGCTGTGCCTTCTTCGTATAAGCTGTTTTATTATGTCATGTAATGTATCAATGTGAAGTTCTTTATTAACTGTTGTGAGATTTCAGGAAGTGAAAGTTGCTCACTGCCGACTGCTTGAATCAAAACAGTGAAGAATGGCCTTTCCGAGCTCTGAATGTTCGTCAAAGGAACTCCGTTGTAGCTTGAACGGGTCATGAACAAGGTCAAAAAAATCTTCTCCTTCCCCTGTATTACTTTTGTATTTTGAAATTGGTCAGAACTACAATATGAATCTTCCCAGAAATAGAATTGACTACCAATTCTGAAGGAACTGAAGTTACATCTCTTTTTCAATTCAACAATTCTTTTGCATTTCCACGCCCCTTTAAGACCCCGATAAATGGACAAATTCCTTTTCTTAAGGAAGGCATACATACTTACAAGATTTGTCACTACAAAATGGAAGCAGAAATTTGAATAATCATAAAATCATTCAAATGAAAGAGAGAAGTAACAAAGTCTATCAATGTATGAATTTTCATCATTTGTTGGTTCATATCAATTATTCCATCACCTAGTTGATCTACATCTTCATTCAATTCATAGGCGCGCCTGTATCTTCATCATCAGTCTCTTCAGTAGCGTCCTCATCTTGAACATCATTTTACTCATTAGCACCTAAATTTTTGTTCATTAGTGCTTCCATCTTGATCATTAGCGCCTACTTCTATAATGCCATATTCTTGATCAACCTTTTGTTCATTCGTACCTTCAACTTTCACATATCATTCAATTTTTGTCTTTAATCTTTATAATTTCACTTTATTTTATTGTTTATTCAAGCAACTTGATTCTTATCATTATTTTATTAAATAAACGGAATTAGAAATAATGAAATTTAATTAATTTGTATATGTTTAAAATTTTAATTGCATAGGTACCAAATAGGTCATAATATGTAGCATGTATATTTCTGTATATATCTTGTTTTCTTGTATTTGTGCTATTTTTATCTGAAAAGATTGGTATATATGAATGTATTGAAATAAGTTGAAAAGTAAAAGCCATCGAGCTCCAAAGATTGATGTCACGACCCAAAACCGAGCCGCGACTGACACCCACACTTACCCTCCTATGTGAGCGAACCAACCAATCTAACCCTTAACATTTCAATGTATATCAACAGAAAGTAATGCGGAAGACTTAGACTCATTGATAAAAACAATTAAAAACTATTATTATCATCCCCAAAATCTGGAAGTCATCACCACAAGAACATCTACCTTCAAATTACTAAACTAAGAGTATCTAAGAAAGCAAAAACAAGTAAAAGCTAGTCCATGCCGAAAGTTCAAGGCATCAAGACTTGAAGAAGAAGACCCAGTCCAAGCTAGAAGCATTAGCTCACCCTGAATATCCGGTATGACGAAGACTGGCTAGAATCACTGTTGAGTTGAAGATGACGGAACGTTTGCTGCACTCCACAGATAACAAGAAGAAAACATAAAAGTAGGGGTCAGTACAAAACACGGGTACTGAGTAGATATCATCGGCCAACTCAAAATAGAAAACAGTATATACCAAGTAATATCATAAACTCAACTATAATACTCAACATGTAGCAACAACAAGTACTATATCATTAACAATTACCGTCAAGTTCACACATGAGGACTCAAGCCTCAATATCATACTCATTTGGGAATTAGATTCATTAGATTGAGTATATTAACATCTTTCAAGATTCATTATTCATATTCCTCTTGTGTCGGTACGTGACACTCCGCTCCCTCATATTCATTAATCCTCTTGTGTCGGTACGTGACACTCCGATCCCCTACTACTATGTGTCGGAACGTGACGCTCCGATCCCCTAAATCTACGTGTCGGTTCGTGACACCCGATCCCCTAAATCTACGTGTCGGAACGTGACACCCGATCCCCTACATCTACGTGTCGGTTCGTGACACCCGATCCCCTAAATCTACGTGTCGGTTCGTGACACCCGATCCCCTAATTCTACGTGTTGGTTCGTGACACCCGATCCCTTAATTCTATGTGTCGGAACGTGACACTCCGATCCCCTAATCTCTTTCTATCAATTCATCAAGCCTTCTTTCTCACCAAGGCATCATCAATCTCATTACTTTAGTTCATCAAGCCTTCTTTTATACCAAGGCATTATCATTAACAAGAGATTAGGTTTTTATTAAGATTTGGGATTCCATGACTTCATCATGCTTAATATAATCACAATTATATAATCACGTTCATGCATGCATACAATTAAGCACATAGCAGGGTTTACAATACTATCAATACATATCATTCTCTATTAAGAGTTTACTATGAAAGCATGAAAACCATAACCTACCTCCACCGAAGATTAGTGATCAAGCAAGCAATTTCTCAAGCTTTGTTTCTCTTCCTTTCTCCTCTTTCTCGTTCGACTTTCTCTCTCTTTCTCTTGTTCTTTCTATTTTCTTATTCAAACCCTCTTTCTTTTACCCTAATTAGTATATAATTAAGAATAAAAGATGGCAATAATACCCACTAATTAACTTAAGGTTACCTCTTTTAACCCCCAAGTAATTAGACTTATTAACATTAACCCTCTAACTTTATAATTAAAGCAGGAATAGTCAAAAACGTCCCTTAAAACGTATAAAGAAATCCGACCCGGACTGGGATTGCGCAGCCTGCGACGACCCGTCGCGCCTGCGACGGCCCGTCCTGCCATTTCGTTACGAAGTTCAGAGAGTCGATTTTCAGTACCCAATTTCAGATTTTCTAAGTGTTTTGAAACGAGACCTTGCGACGGTTCGTCGTGGGGTCCGTCGCCTCAGCCTGTTTTTCCAGAAATAAAATCTGCTACTCAAAACGACTAAACAGGTCGTTACAATAGATACCAATTTACCCATCGTTCGTCCCGAACGATCACAAGAAGGAAAACAAGGGCGAAAAGGAGTACCTGAATGTGTAAACAGGTGTGGGTATTTTTCTCGCATATCGACCTCCTTCTCCCAAGTTGCTTCTTCAACCGGCCGATTCTTCCATTGCACCTTGATGGATGCAATCTCCCTTGATCTCAACTTGCGAATTTCCCTATCTAGAATGGCAACAGGTTCCTCCTCATAAGACAGATTCTCATCAAGTAAAACTGAATCTCAACGGATAATGTAGTTTCCATCCCCATGGTATCTTTTCAACATAGACACATGGAATACCGGATGCACTCCGGACAGCCCTGGAGGCAAGGCTAACTCATAAGCCACCTCCCCTACTCGCTTAAGTACTTTGAAGGGACCAATATACCTTGGGCTTAGTTTTCCTCTTTTACCAAACCGCATCACCCCTTTCATTGGTGAAACTTTCAACAAGACTTGTTCACCCTCCATGAACTCTAAGTCTCTAACCTTTCGATCTGCATATTCTTTTTGTCTACTTTGCGCCGCTAGAAGCTTTTCTTGAATGGACTTCACTTTCTCTATCGAATCCCTCAAAAGGTCAGTACCCTAAGGCCTAACCTCAAATGCATCAAACCAACCAATGGGAGACCTACATCTCCTACCATACAATGCTTCAAATGGAGCCATATCAATGCTTGAGTGATAGCTATTATTGTATGAAAACTCCGCTAAGGGTAAGAAGCTATCCCAATGGCCACCAAACTCTATCACACATGCACGAAGCATATCTTCCAACACTTGAATTGTTCTCTCAGACTGACCATCGGTCTGAGGATGGAATGCAGTACTAAGGTCCAACCTAGTACCCAATTCCGCATGCAAGGTTTTCCAAAACTTAGAAGTAAACTGCGTACCTCTATCCGATATGATGGATAGTGGAACCCCATGCAATCGCACCACTTCCGAGATGTAAAGTTTGGCTAACTTCTCTGCATTGTAAGTCACCTTGACCGGAATGAAGTGAGCAGACTTAGTTAACCTATCAACAATTACCCAAATAGAATCAAACTTTCCCAATGTCATGGGAAGACCAACCACAAAGTCCATTGCAATTCTCTCCCACTTCCATTCAGGAATGGACATTCTCTGAAGTGTTCCTCCGGGCCTCTGGTGTTCATACTTTACTTGTTGACAGTTTGGACATTTGGCAATAAAATCAACAATATCACGCTTCATTCTACTCCACCAAAAGTGTTGCTTTAGGTCACGGTACATCTTGGTTGCACCCGGATGTATCGAATACTTTGAACTATGAGCCTCTGTCAGAATAGTGTTGATCAAATCATCAACTCGGGGTACACATACCCTTCCCTTGATTCTCAAAACACCTTCCTCATCTATTTGTGCTTCCTTAGCCTCTCCTTTCAACACTTTATCTCGGATCCGGATCAATTTTTCATCATTAAACTGTTTTCCCTTAATCTTGTCAAGAAAAGAAGATCTTGACTCCACACTAGCCAACAATCCTCCCTTCTCATTTACTTCTAACCTCATCGAGTCGTTAGCCAGAGTCTGAACCTCTCTAGCCAATGGACGTCTAGAAACTTGTAAGTGGGCTAGACTTCCCATGCTTCCCGCTTTTCTACTTAAAGCATCTGCCACAACATTCGCTTTTCCCGGATGATACAAGATAGTGATATCGTAGTCCTTTAGTAACTCCATCCATCTCCTCTGTCTTAAGTTCAAATCTTTCTGAGTAAAGACATACTGAAGGCTACGATGATCCGTGTAGACCTCACACTTAACCCCATACAAATAGTGTCTCCATTGCTTTAATGCAAACACTACCGCAGCCAATTCCAAATCGTGGGTCGGATAGTTACGTTCATGCACCTTTAATTGCCTTGAAGCATAAGCAATCACACTCTTCTCTTGCATTAGTACTGCACCCAAACCAGAATAGGATGCATCACAATAAACAATGAAGTTCTTACCCTCTACTAGCAAGGTAAGGATAGGTGCGGTAGTCAACAAAGTCTTGAGCTTCTGAAAGCTTTCCTCACATTCGTCCGACCATACAAATGGAACATTCTGCTTAGTCAAGTTCGTCAATTGGGAAGCAATAGAAGAGAATCCCTTGACAAATCGGCGGTAGTAGCTAGCTAACCCAACAAAACTCCTTATTTCTGACACATTAGTGGGTCTTACCCAATTCTTCACTGTCTCAATCGTAGAAGGATCCACCATCACTCCTTCCTTAGAAACTACGTGCCCGAAGAAGGACACTGCATCTAGCCAAAACTCACACTTAGAGAACTTGGCATAAAGCTTTTTCTCTCTCAACATTTCCAATACAATTCTCAAATGTTCCTCATGTTCCTTCTTACTTTTAGAGTATATCAGTATATCATCAATAAATACGATCACGAAGAGGTCCAAATATGGCTTAAAAATCCCGTTCATCAAGCTCATGAACGCAGCAGGGGCATTCGTAAGACCAAAAGACATCACTACAAGTTCGTAATGCCCATACCTCGTTCGAAAAGCAGTCTTTGGCACATCCGTTGCTCGTATTTTCAATTGATGATAACCGATCTCAAGTCAATCTTAGAGAAGACACAAGCACCTTGTAGTTGATCGAACAAGTCATCAATGCGAGGAAGAGGATACTTGTTCTTAATAGTTACCTTATTCAGTTGTCTGTAGTCTATGCACATCCGAAAACTCCCATCCTTCTTTTTCACAAACAAAACCGGAGCACCCCAAGGAGATGCACTTGGTCTAATGAAGCCTTTGCTCAACAACTCTTGAAGTTGGGCCTTTAACTCTCTTAACTCCGCGGGAGCCATTCTATAAGGGGGTATAGAAATGGGGCGAGTACCCGGTTCAAGATCAATACAGAAGTCAATATCCCTATCTGGTGGCATACCAGGAAGATCTGCAGGGAACACATCCAGAAACTCACGGACCACCGAAACCGACTCAATCGAAGGTACTTGGGTAGTGTCATCCTTGAGATGTGCCAAGAAAGCTAAACACCCTTTACTAACCATTTTCTTAGTACGAAGAAAGGAGATGATACGCACCGGATTGGAAGTGTAGTCACCCTCCCACACTAACGGATCTGTCCTAGGCTTGGCTAGCGTCACCGTTTTAGCATTACAATCCAAGATCGCAAATTGCGGAGAAAGCCAAGTCATACCCAGAATTACATCAAAATCAACCATTTCTAAGATAACCAAATCTACATAAGTGTTGCTCCCCACAAAGTTCACCAAACAAGACCTATATACCTTTTCAACTACCACAGACTCACCCACCGGAGTAGAAACACGAATAGGCATATCAAGTAATTCACAATGTAAATTTAGACCATTAGAAAATGAGGAAGATACATAAGAAAATGTGGATCCAGGATCAAACAATACAGAAGCCATGCAATCACAAACCAAAAGATTACCTGTGATGACAGCATCAGATGTCTCCGCCTCCGATCTCCCAGGGAAAGCATAACAATGGGCCCTTTCGTTTGTTTGTCCGTTGCCCCTACCATGTTGTGATGTAGTGGCTCCAGTTTGCCCATCACCCCGGTCGTTTTGGTGACCACCATTACCTCGACCACCACGTCCTCTAGAATAACGGCCTCTACCATGACCACCTCTACCTCTAGCTATTGGGGGTCTATAACTCTGTTTGGGACAATTCCTCCTAATATGTCCAGTCTCCCCACATCCATAACACTCTCTAGAGTCAAGCATAGCTCTCTCAGGGAAGTGTTGACCGGTCTGAGGTGGACCCCCAACTACAGTCTGTAGTGAAGACTGAATGGGTCGAACTGAGTAACCTCCGGAACCCTGTCCTCTAGAGTAAGAACCGTTGAACTCACCTCCCTTTCGAAACCTCTTTGACTTCGATGCCATGGTGAATTCATCTGGCTTCACTCCTTCCACCTCTACCACGAAATCTACCACTTCTTGGAAGGATTTTGCCGTAGCCGCTACCTGTAAGGCTGAAATCCGCAACTCTGACCTCAACCCCTTCACAAAACGACGAATCCGCTTTTGTGGACTGAAACAAAGTTGTGTGGCATATCTGGATAGTGCACGAAACTTAGCCTCATATGCATTGACCGACGTCCTACCTTGCTCTAGGCTCAAGAACTCATCCCTTTTCCTATCCCTCAAAGTCCGGGAGATATACTTCTCCATAAACAAGCTAGAGAATGAGGCCCAAGTCATAGGTGGTGCCTCTGTTGGTTGACATTCGACATGTGACCGCCACCACATTTTGGCGTTCCCTTGAAACTGATAACTCACGAACTCAACACCAAACCGTTCTACTATACCCATCTTGTGTAGTAGCTCATGACAATCAACCAGAAAATCATAAGCATCCTCAGATTCAGCACCCTTGAAGACTGGAGGTTTCAATTTCAAAAACTTACTGAAAAGTTCATGCTGATCATTTGTCATTATGGGCCCCATAGTCAGACGTGGAAACGTGCCTATTTCCAATGATGCATCCATGCGGGGAGCCATAGTAGCCGCATGTTGTACCTCCGGACCTGAGGTGCTGGTGCAGAAAACACTGGGGGTGTCTGGCCCTGATCAGATAACCCGCTAAGATAAGCCAGAACCTGATTGATCATCTCTGGGGTAGGTTGGGGTGGCATTTCCTCATTCTGTACTTGCTCATTCACCCCATCCTCCCCCTCTCTTATCACTTCCTCAGTCGGTGGATGAGTCACCGCCCTAGCATCAGATGGACTAGGTGCTCGTCCTCTTCCACTAGAGGACGTCCTCCCACGACCTCTACCACGGCCTCTTGCTGTTGTTCTTCCTCGAGCCACAGCCCCAGTGGCTTGCTCAGACGCACCCTGTCCCGCTGGTGCTGGTGTTGGTGTTGGCGTAGTCGTTGCTCTAGTTCTAACCATCTGCGAAATAGAGTGAAGATGGTCAGATACCAATTTGTATCACCTAGATACCAATTGGACCCAAGTAATAGCACGAAAGAAAGAAAGAAGAATGGAATTTTCCTAAAGTCTTATAGCCTCCCAAGGAAAAGTAAAGGCGTCCCCTACCGTTCCTTAAGACTCTACTAGACCTGTTCTTGTGTAATGAGACCAACGAACCTAATGCTCTGATACCAAGTTTGTCACGACCCAAAACCGAGCCGCGACTGGCACCCACACTTACCCTCCTATGTGAGCGAACCAACCAATCTAACCCTTAACATTTCAATGTATATCAACAGAAAGTAATGCGGAAGACTTAGACTCATTGATAAAAACAATTCAAAACTATTATTATCATCCCCAAAATTTGGAAGTCATCACCACAAGAACATCTACCTTCAAATTACTAAACTAAGAGTATCTAAGAAAGCAAAAACAAGTAAAAGCTAGTCCATGCCGGAAGTTCAAGGCATCAAGACTTGAAGAAGAAGACCCAGTCCAAGCTAGAAGCATTAGCTCACCCTGAATATCTGGTATGACGAAGACTGGCTAGAATCACTGTTGAGTTGAAAATGACGGAACGTTTGCTGCACTCCACAGATAACAAGAAGAAAACATAAAAGTAGGGGTCAGTACAAAACACGGGTACTGAGTAGATATCATCGGCCAACTCAAAATAGAAAACAGTATATACCAAGTAATATCATAAACTCAACTATAATACTCAACATGTTGCAACAACAAGTACTATATCATTAACAATTACCGTCAAGTTCACACATGAGGACTCAAACCTCAATATCATACTTATTTGGGAATTAGATTCATTAGATTGAGTATATTAACATCTTTCAAGATTCATTATTCATATTCCTCTTGTGTCGGTACGTGACACTCCGCTCCCTCATATTCATTAATCCTCTTGTGTCGGTACTTGACACTCCGATCCCCTACTACTATGTGTCGGAACGTGACACTCCGATCCCCTAAATCTACGTGTCGGTTCGTGACACCCGATCCCCTAAATCTACATGTCGGAACGTGACACCCGATCCCCTACATCTACGTGTCGGTTCGTGACACCCGATCCCCTAAATCTACGTGTCGGTTCGTGACACCCGATCCCCTAATTCTACGTGTCGGTTCGTGACACCCGATCCCTTAATTCTATGTGTCGGAACGTGACACTCCGATCCCCTAATCTCTTTCTATCAATTCATCAAGCCTTCTTTCTCACCAAGGCATCATCAATCTCATTACTTTAGTTCATCAAGCCTTCTTTTATACCAAGGCATTATCATTAACAAGAGATTAGGTTTTTATCAAGATTTGGGATTCCATGACTTCATCATGCTTAATATAATCACAATTATATAATCACGTTCATGCATGCATACAATTAAGCACATAGCAGGGTTTACAATACTATCAATACATATCATTCTCTATTAAGAGTTTACTATGAAAGCATGAAAACCATAACCTACCTCCACCGAAGATTAGTGATCAAGCAAGCAATTTCCCAAGCTTTGTTTCTCTTCCTTTCTCCTCTTTCTCGTTCGACTTTCTCTCTCTTTCTCTTGTTCTTTCTATTTTCTTTATTCAAACCCTCTTTCTTTTACCCTAATTAGTATATAATTAAGAATAAAAGATGGCAATAATACCCACTAATTAACTTAAGGTTACCTCTTTTAACCCCCAAGTAATTAGACTTATTAACATTAACCCTCTAACTTTATAATTAAAGCAGGAATAGTCAAAAACGTCCCTTAAAACGTATAAAGAAATCCGACCCGGACTGGGATTGCGCAGCCTGCGACGACCCGTCGCGCCTGTGACGGCCCGTCGTGCCTGCGACGGTCCGTCCTGCCATTTCGTTACGAAGTTCAGAGAGTCGATTTTCAGTACCCAATTTCAGATTTTCTAAGTGTTTTGAAACGAGACCCTGCGACGGTCCGTCGTGCCCATGACGGTCCGTCGTGGGGTCCGTCACCTCAGCCTGTTTTTCCAGAAATAAAATCTGCTGCTCAAAACGACTAAACATGTCGTTACAATTGATACAAAAAAAAAGATATGTGAAGCAAACTGTAAAATAATTTATGTTAAAATAAAGTTATATATATCTAATTAATAAGAATGTCATACAACTTCAATTAATTTTGTCGTCAAAAAACTTCAATTAATTTCAAACTTTTAAATATTAATAACTAAATGATAATTATTTAAGAAAAATAGTAAATAATATTTGTCTATTGTAAAGTCGTTTAATGAAAGACAAAGATTTAATCAACATTTCTAATGATCTTCATGATTTTACGAAAACTAGTTAAGTGAACTTGGTTTGCACGTGTGCAACATTAATTAATTAATTAATATAATTAAGGATATTTATGCTTTTAAAGTAATGTAAATAGATATAAATATTGTCTCGGTTCATTTTTAATTGTCACATTTGGGTCTTAAAAAATCATTTGAGAAATAAGCATTAAGGATAAGATATAGAAAAAATAATTTTTTTTTCATATGTTGAAAATAACATGTAAAAGTGAAATTTATATTTGAAATAATAGATAACTAAAAGTGAACAGAGGAGTAGATGTATTTTACTTCATTAAATTACTTAACTATGATAAGTTATGCAGAAAATTGTCAAATTGCTTGTCCCAAAACTGTCTTATTATTATTTTTGGTAAATTTTTGGTAAAGAAATGTCCTAATACATTTTTTTTCCTAATAAAAATATTGTAACCATCATTAATTTTTATGTATGTAATTCATCATTTATTTTTATTTAGATAACGATAAAAAATTTCTAATAAAAAAAGAAAAAATACTTCTCGATACATTCAAAATCGAAGGATGATAAACACTTATTAATTATTGATTTTAAAGTTAAGATACAATAATTATAATGGTTAATGCATAAAACAATATAGTTTATTAAATTGCTTCACAATACCAAATATGTTTAAAATATCATCAATGAAGTTATTGCGGACCATTTTTTCATATTAACTTCAAAATTAAGAAATATATTGGCAAATTGCAATAATGATTAAGAAATAAGTATATTCTCTATTTTACTAATATATTTTAATAATTTTATAAATGAGAAATAATGATGCAATTAATATGATATTATATATAAGACATACATTATTTAAGAAAATATAAAATATAACTCTAATTAATTGATAAAAGGAGATTACACTTTTATATTGGTCAAAGGGTTATAAAAGAAAAGAAATACATACAATATTTCAAGAACAATATTTTATTAAGATTAATGTAGTTTAAAAGATAAATTAATTAGGAAAAGGTAAATTTGTATATGAATTACCTTGTTTGATATGAAAACTTGTTAATGTAAAGAATACAATTAGAATAATAGTCAATATAATTGCAAATCTGATTTTATCTTCACTTTTTTTTTTGAGTTAATATCTCAGATGGTCACTCAACTATGCACTCTTCTCTCAGAAAGTCACTCAACTTTCAATTTTCACTCAAAAGTCACTCAACTATTGCTTTCTTTCACAGAAAGTCACTCAACTTTGAATTTTAACTCAAAAGTCACTCAACTATCCACTCTTTCCTCAAAAAATCACTCAACTATCCACTCTTTCCTCAAAAAGTGACTCAATCTATTAAATTATTTTTTAATTAAAAATTGTTGATATTAATTATTTATATAACAAACCAAAAATTTTTAAAAATAAATTAAATCATTTAGTGATCCACCCACCTAACCCGACCCATTAAAAAATATGATATGACCCATTTTATTTTGTCTTTAATCCTAAATTAATCCCTCTCTTTAAACCTTTAATTAGGATTAAAGACAAAATAAAATGGGTCATATCATATTTCTTAATGGGTCGAGTTAGGTGGGTGGATCACTAAATGGTTTAAATGGTATTTTTATTTTTTAAAAATTTTGGTTTGTTATATAAATAATTAATATCAATAAATTTAATTAAAATAATTTAATAGATTGAGTGACTTTTTGAGGAAAGAGTGGATAGAAGAGTGCATAGTTGAGTGACCATCTGAGGTATTAACTCTTTTTTTTTTGTAATTAATTTACCTGATTAGATATGGAAAATTATTCATTTAAAGAAGCTCAATTAGAATAAAAAACCAATTTCATATTTAATTTAGCATTCACTTTCATTATGTCTAATTTTATATTTGACTTGTCTTGTTTGATATGGAAATTTATTAATTTAAGGATATAATTTGAATAAAAATCAATTGCATACTTAATTTAGCCTTCACTTTTACTATTTTTCTAATTTTGTATTTTGATATGGAAACTTGTTAATGTAAAAAAAAAAATGAATGAAAATCAATTGCACACCTAATTTAGCCTTTACTTTTATTATGTCTAATTTTATACTTGACTTACTTGGAAATTTATTAATGTAATGAAACACAATCTCAGTAAAAATTAATTGCATACCTAATTTTACCCTCATTATTTTTTAGTATAAATAGGAGCTTAGTATTGTGCTATTGCTACACCTTGTTCCATCTTCCTCTAATATTTTTGGGCAATTGGTTTTAGAAAATTTTTGAATCTTAAGAAGTCAACACTTTGATTCATACTTAAAAGTAAGTTATTTCTTTTCTGGGTATTCTGAAGTTATTTAGTTTTCTTCCTCCCCATGTCGCTTAATGTTATTCCTTCTATTTTTCTGCAATTGTTTTATATTCTTAAATGACTTTTTCTGGACCCATCTTGGGCTAAGGTCAAAACCAAAGTAAAGAATTTTAGTTTTAAAATTTTAATTAACAATTCTTTTTATTTTTTGAGCATTCGAAATAAATTATTTTTACATACATACTTTTTTAATTCATACAATAACACCTTGAGCTTTTTCAATTCTGTAACTATAGTAGATTTTCCCTGAGTGAGACCATTGAAAACACTTCTGAGACATGCCGAGAAATAATGATATTTCAAAGATCGGTTTTAAATTCGTAAAACCAAATCAACCCTTTCTTTCTTTAGAGAAAATTGTTCCACTATTGAAGGACTATTTTTGCAGCAAAAGTTTAATTACAAGGACCATAAGTTTAATGTGGAGTGTTGATTGCTTTAATATAACATTAACCCAAACAATTTTGCTCTTCTTTAGCCCTAATTTGAGTATAACTTCTCTTCTTCTTTGCTTTCAGGTCGTATTCTTTTATTTTATGATGTTGTTTTTGCTTTGATGTAACATTTTTTTTCACATTTGATCCAAACATTCATAACGCCTTGCATTGTCGGTGTTAATAATAATGTAGTGTGTTTGTGTTTTAGTAAAACTGTTTGCTATTATACTGGATTTATAAGATGAATTTATGTTCTGCTATACTTGTAGATGTCATTTGTGCCGGTGGAAACAAGTACCTCAAAGAAGTTACAGAAGAAGAGACATCATCAAATGATTAATACTAGATCTCTATCGGTACTTAAGCGCCTAAGAGTTGATAGCATCAACAATTTTCAAGAAAATTATCGTCCATCTATTCGTCAAAACAATGTTCAACAACATGATGTCCTGATTAATCATAAGTTGAATGTTCCCAAAATTCCATCAGCTTATACAAGATGTGAATGGTTTTTAAATGGTGGGCGTAGTATAAATAGATCTAAGTTGCCCACTATTTCTGAATATGAGCATATTCAGAAACGAAAACAAGTTAGAGAGACGCTCAAACTTTTTGCTGATGAATATACTAAGCTTTTTCGAGAAAAGAAAGCAGAAAAACAAGGAAAACACTCTAAAAGAATAATCAATATAAAGGCTGCAATGATTTTGAGAATTCAAGAAAAGTGGGTGAATTCTGAGTGGGCCTTTGGCCATGTTCCTGGAGTTGAAATTGGTGATTGATTCCGGTTCAGGGTAGAACTTGCGATGGTTGGACTACATCATAAAATTTTTAGGGGTATCAATTATGTGAATATTGATGATAAAAAGGTTGCAACTAGCATTGTTGATTCTGGTCGATACGAGAATGAGACCATATCTTTTGAAAAGTTCATTTATGTAGGTCAAGGAGGGAATCCTAGAGTATCTGTTAATGCGAGAGTGGAAGATCAGAAGCTTGAAAGGGATAATCTTGCCTTGAAGAACTCAATGGATTTGGGATATTCAGTGAGAGTTATTTATGATCGTCCAAGAGTTGATAGTGAAAAGACCGAGCGAAAATACATTTACTATGGGTTGTATACTGTGACTAAGTGCTGGCAAGAAAGAGGTCCAACTGGAAAATACGTTTTCAAGTTTGAACTACAAAGAAAACCTGGCCAACCAAAACTTACTCAGTTAGTCAATGTCAATCATATTTGTGAAATATTTACAAACTAACAGAATCTACTATGCATACAAAGTTTACGAGGGACTATGATGTCGCACCACGGATGGGAATATACCAATCCACTCTATTAATGAAGTAGACGATGAGAGACCCCCACCTTTCACGTACATAACGAATATGAAATATCCTGATTGGTATTATATCATTAGGCCTCAATGTTGCAGTTGCACAAGTAGATGCTCGGCTTTTGCGCAGTGCTCTTATGCTTCTAAGAACGGAGACGAGTTTCAATTCAACCCAAGAAGCTCTATTCTTAAAGCAGATCCTCTTGATCCTCTTGTTCATGAGTGTGGTCCATATTGCAAATGTCCCCAATCTTGAAAAAAAGGGTTAGCCAACATAGTCTTCAGTACCATTTTATGATTTTCAAAACTAAATCGAAAGGATGAGGTTTGAGGTTATCAGATTATATTGCACCCGAAAGTTCTATTTGTGAATATATCGAAAAAATTGCTTCATGATAACGAAACCAAAATTAGAATGAATTATGACGAATACTTCTTTGATAATTAAAACTTTAATGAATATATCTCCAAAAAGAAGGTTCTAAGCAGTAAAGTTGAGTCAAATTCTTTGAATGTAGCTGAACCAATATGAATTTGACAACCTACGAGCTCATTCACATTTTGTCATTCACATGACAAGTAGTTAGTGGGAGGCATGGGTCAATTGTTCTAGGAAGTCTGACCAAAGTGTGGAACCGCAGATGCAAATAACAGATCGTGGGTGCTGATAGTCGATTGAATCGAAAAAGATGAGTTCCAGTACTTGAACAATGGAGAGACATGATAGATCTCACATAGATCTACAACCGTACTAAGAATTTCGGTCAACTACTGAATCACAAAGGAGACTCACAAACTGTTGGCTGATCCATGGTCCGTCGTTTGTTACCTCTATCAAAACCGCTCAGATCGGATTTTCCTAATTTTCTTTCCTACTTGGTTTAGGAGTTAGTTTCTATAAATATAAGTTGTATTTTTCATTTTTGAGTTGTTAGACTTTATGGGATATTTTGTTTCTACTTTAAGGATTATTTGATAAACATTTTCGATAATTAATTCTCAAAGCTTGGTTTATGATATTTGCATTTGATTTTCAATTCAAGATTACGATATCCATCTATTCTAATTGTAAGTTCATGATTTATCTTATTAAATGTAACATGAATTGTGAATTCTCAAGCATGAGTAGCTGAATTCACAACTAGGGTTGTGGGTACCATGAGTAATAAAGAATGTATGACTAATAATTAAGTAATTTTAATATAGTGTTGATGCATGTATTGTTAATCCTTTCGCTTAGAATGCTTTCTAGCGGTTCACAACGTTAGTTTTCGCCTCATTCCTACTTGCCGGATCAAGGAGGTAACAAATGAGAAATGGATTAATAATAGGAATTTAGACGTATTTAGTCGTTATCTAATAGCCTGACCCTAATAGTGCGAAGGAAAATCTTGGGTTAATGATAAGGGTTAGTAAAACATAAACCCGTAGACGAACAGAGTTGCGTGGTGAAATTCCCTACTTGAAGGACCAATCACTTTGCGATACCTAATTTATCAACCTTGCATGTTAACATTAGGATAGAGTTACTATTATTAGGAATACTGCATTAAGAGCTTGTGGGGAACACCTATTTCTTAGTTTTCATCTCATATTGATATGTCAAACTGTGAATCTTGTTTACTTTTTACTCGTTGATACAAATCAACAAACTGTTATTTTCTTTACAAATCCCATTTTTTCCCCTTTTTCAGGAATAGTTTGATTGAAGGTAGATAATCGTAAGTTAGCCTAAAGTCTAGACTATATCCCCTCGTGGGATCGATCTTAATCTAAAAGTTAGGTGCTTTATTTGACAAGGACCACTTGTACTTTTTTCATGAGGTGTAATTTGAACTTATCACTACTCATGTAAATTAAACTATTCATTTGCACTTGATATTTGAAGTATGATTTTATAATCTATGTGCACTTTTCATGATCAACCTTGTATTGTGATTAATGTCCTACTTTTTGTGGTTTTTTTGGTCTTAAGAGCAATAGTAGAATGACTAGGATTATGGTATAATTAACCACACATGACAGTTAAAAATTAGGGTAAATTACATAAATCATATATTTTTAATATGAAATTATAATTTATCCCTAATAAGTTTCTAAATACATTAATCCCTTCAAAATTAAAAAAATTGAATACAATAATTGAAGCTCGGATACATTAATATGTAACTCAGATACATTAAATATTGTTTTAGATACATTAATATATATGTAGTTTGGATACATTAAAAACTAGCTCAAATACATAATATGTAGCTTGGAAACATTCAATACTAGGTCAGATACATTAATATGTAACTCGGATACGTTAAAAACTAGCCCGAATACATAACATGTAGCTCAAATATATTAAATACTGGTTCGGATACATTAATATGCAGCTCAGATACATTAAACAAATAAGAGATTTTGGATACTTTTAAAAGTAGTAGGGGATAATGAAAATAAGTGAAACATGTGTATTTCTGTAATTTGTCCTAAAAATTATTCGTCCTCTTGGTTTTGGCTTATCAAGGCTTAACCAGGCCTCGTTTATTTTTATTAAGGTTAGATCATCAGAATTCGAATATTGAAATATGTATTAAGGTTTAAATATTTGAATAGAATACACATCTAAATATTAAAAAGTTGTAAAAAATTTATATACAAAATAATTAACATCATTCATATGGTTGTTGGTGAAGGAGATGGCTAGTGATGACGGTTGTGGGTGCCGATTAGAAATGATGTTGGCTAATGTTGGCGGTGCGAGTAGTAATTAGTTGTGAGAATGTTTAATAGTAATGGTTGATGGAGGTAGTTAGTAGTGACATATGAAAGTGATAGCAAATAGTGGTAGTGACTAATGACAATGACTGACAATAATAATGACAATTGATGGTAGGACATCTCCAACCCTACACTCTATTTTACTCCCCAAATGTAGAGTTTTCTATTTTTTCAAACAACCAATTCCAACCCAATTCTCTATTTACTCTCTAAAAAAAAATTCTCTTTCCTCAATATTATATTATTTTTTCTATTTCCTTTTTGTTTTCTTATTCCATAATATAAATATTTTTTTTAATGAATAATCATCCTATATAATTTTATGTAATATAAAATTTTAAATTTAAATTTTTTTATTTAACATTAAATTATATACTATTCTAAATTTCTAAAGAACAACTACGAATAATCGAAAAAAGAAATCAACAACCACAACCACAATCACAATCACAACTAATTTAAATCATACACTAATTTCTTTTTTGAATATCGTTAAATCTAGAAACGGCTTACCGGATTACTTAATTATTATTGTGATTTTTAAAAATATTATGCTATGCATTGTATCTATTGTTATCTCGTATATAAATTATTATGTTATGTATTATATTTTTAAATTAAAATTTTTATCTTATCATTTAAATTTTGTGCATTCTTCATAGTGGAAATTAGAGGCGGACCCACATGGTGTCCGCCGGGTTCTCGAGCATCCATTAACTTCGTTACGAAATATATATATCTATGTAGAAATTGATAGGTATTTGTATAAAATTAACATAGAGCACCCAATGAATAAATGAGTTAGTTGGCCTAATGGCTCCTGGATGGGTACTTAAGACTTTTTTAGTGTTGTTGTACCAAGGTTCGAATCTCATTGTTAACACATATTTTTATATTTTCACTTTAGAGCACCCACAACCTTAAATTCCTAGATCCGCCACTGGTGGAAATTAATATAACATCAAATTGTATCACAAAGTGAAGAAAATTTAAAAATATTAAAAATATTATTAATTCGAGATGAAAGTAGTATATATAAAATAAATATTTTTAAAAAAGTTATATTAAATTCAAAAAGAATTGCATATATTAGAGATATAATCAATAGCCTTATATAAAAAACATGTTAATTACAAAAAAAAAAAGAAGTAAAAATAATAATATAATATTCAAAAAGTGAAATAGAGAGTATGAATAGTAGTTCTCCAAATTTGGAAAACTACTATTCAACTCTATATAATTGGAGAATAGAGGGTAAAATAGAGAGTGGTTAGAGAGGACATCCTCTATTTTACTCTCCAAATATAGAAAATGGGAGTAAAATAGAGTAAGGTTGGAGATGGTCGTAGTGATTGGTGGTTGTTGTAGTAATGATGATTGATTGTAACGGTGCCTTGTGATGGTGAAACTTATTGTAGTGATGTGGAAAATGATGGTGGTTTTTGATAGTGATAGTTAATAATGTTGGGGGACTATGACACTAGTTGCGAATAGTGGGTGATGATGGTAGCTATAAATGGATGGAATCAATGAACTATTATGTTTATAGAAATCTTTGACTAGACATCTAATGATGTTCCGAATTTGTTATAAATCTTAATCATCGAAATATATTCAGACCCATTAAATCATCATATGTTTTTTTATAAGATTAAGAAGTTTGAAATTGAATGCATATCTGAGCATTTTATTTAGATATATGAATATGAATACACATATGAATATTAAGATGAGAAAAGACATAAACTGACAACAAAAGTTTCTTGAATTTATGAAAAGATACCTTAACTTTGTGGTGGTCTTACCACCCCCAAAAATATTAAATACCTTTGTAAATATATCATTTTGACCTGTTTTCTCCCTATGTTTGTTTGCAGATGACGAGCATGAATGAGAAACATTTATTTCAAAACAAATTTAATATCATTATATGTCAATTCTTTCTCTATTATTTAATTACTTACTCTTTAAATACACCATCTTTCCCAATTGTTACTAAGAAACCATTAAAAATAAAGGGACAATGCACAAGTATCCCCTCAAACTATGCTGGAAATCTCAGAAATGCACTTATACTATACTAAGGTCCTATTACCCCTGAACTTATTTTATAAATAATTTTCTATCCCTTTTCGGCCTACGATGCATTATCTTGCGTGTTGACATTTTTTTCCAAACTAGTGTCACGTAAGCCGAAAAGGGGTAGAAAATTATTTATAAAATAAGTTCAGGGGGTAATGAGACCTTAATATAGTATAAGCGTGTCACTGAAATTCGTGCATAGGTTGGGAGGTACTTATGCATTTTCCCAAAAATAAATCATGTCCTCTCTTGAACGAAATCAAACCAAAAAGGTAAGAACATTCTAACTTCTTGTTAAGAGAAAATACACCAAGTCACCATTGAAGTTGTTCCGACTATTCAAATAGACACCTTAACTTTGGAGCTCTCCTATTACCCCACTAAATAATTTTGAATGGATATTATTATATCATTTTTCGTCTACATGACATAAAGAGTGGTGTGCACTCCCTCAAAGAGAGTGAACAATCTAAAATAACTAATATAATTTTATTTTTACAAGTATTTTATTATAAAATATATTTTCTTATTATTTTAACTTTTTTTCCTTTTTACTTTTTTTCTTTCTTCTTTTTCTTCTTCAAAAATACATTGTCATCTCCGTCCATGAAGCTTCTTACTTTCAATGTCACCATTTTTACCACCACTTCACCTTCCTTTTTTTTTTTTACTACTATTAGTTGTACTCTCTTAAATTTTAAAACTTTATATAAATATTTTCTTATATTTCGAAAAATTTGATAAACCCATTAGATTTCAAGATGATTAGGAATTATCATATAGTTTTTTTAATCCAATTTCAATTAAGTTCCTTCAGTTTTTGGGAAATTAATTGATTCTTTTAAAATTATCATTTCTAATTTTACATTTATATGAAAATGAGTAGTGTTGACGATACATTTTAAATTTTAAATTTTCTTAGAAAAATAATTAATTTTGTTATCAATAATTCAATAAAGTCTAAATAATAATATGAATTCTATAAAGAATTTGACTGGAGAAGAAGAAAAAGAAAAGAAAAAAGTGGGAGTAATGTTCAATTTGACATGGGGGGTGGGAGGTGAAGAAAAAAAGAAAATGGAAGAATGAATCACTTGAAAGTGGGAGGTGTAAGATGAAATGAAATTTAGGTATATCAAAATTAAAATTCAAAAAGTAAGATAGTGAGAGTGAGAAATAAAGAAAAAACTTAAAATAAAAAGAAATTATATTTTAAATTAAATTAACAGGTGTCATGTAATGATTGGTCTGTGAACACACTTGCTTCTTAAAATTTGGATCTGATAAAAAAAATGGTATAATAATATATGTTCTAAAATGGGGTAATAGAATAGTTACAAAATTAAAGTATTTTTTTGAAAATTCGGAACATAACTTCAATGGTGCCTTTATGTCTTTTCTCTCCTGTTAATTTTCAGTTGTTCAAGGCTTAATTTCTTTAAAATTTCAGAAATTAAGTTATCTTTTGTGATTAGGTTTTGAGGAAAACTATTTGTACAATTTCAAATGCAATTTTAAATCATATTTGTAACGATCAGAATGATCTGAAGTTGCGTATGAAAATATGATGTAAAGATAAAGACTTGCTTTTAATGCAAAATGAAGCAAACTAAGTAGATAATCTTCAATTTCTTGCGTAATTTGAGAAGGAAAAAAATGGAAAGAAAAAAGTGAGAAATGAAAAAATTATTCATTATATTGGTAAGGTGAAATGCTTTGGGTCTAGTTAAACTTGTTTTTTAGTAGTATTTAAATTAAATTAATTAATTAAGAGGGGGGGGGGGGTTACATCACACAGATATTATAGGGTTTACAAGAAAATGGATCAAAATAGTCTATTTACTATGATATTTTATAGGGAAAATACACAAATACCTCGCTAATCTATGCCCGAAATCTCAGAGACACACTTATACTATATTAAGGTCCTCTTACTCCCTGAACTTATTTTATAAGTAATATTCTACCCCTTTTCGGCCTACGTGACACTAGGTTGAAAAAAAATCAACCAGCGTTGGCCCCACAAAATAATACCACGTAAGGTAAAAAGGGGCCTTGTAAATAAGTTCAGGGGGATAATAGGACCTTAGTATAATATAAGTGTGTCTCTGAGATTTCGGACATAGATTGAGGGGGTATTTGGGCATTATACCAATTTTATACTTTCATAGGTAATAGGACACCAACATTGATTTAGCGCATGGATATTGGTTTCTTTCATTATTCATCGTATATGCATGTTAGGATATGTTCTAAACAATTTTCATTGTTTTTGTTGTGGTTCCTATATGTATCAATGATTTTAGATGCCCGAGAATTAAAAATAAATCAAGGGGAAACATAACCGAGATTATATCACGCCCTTTTTGCTATAGCGGCAAAAGTAACGTTACAGTGGCCTCCTCAATAGCAAAAAAATAACAATTCCGCCATAACAGGATCACCATAGTTGGCAAGCCTCACTATTCTTTCCCCGACGAGGTGAGCCCAAAAATTGCATTTTTTCGCAAGGTTTCATCATTTCTCAATCCTAATTATCAACGTTTATCCTTGAAATTCTATCATTGTCTTAAATAACACCTCAAGACAAGCCCCAACAATGCATAAATAAGAATCTCGCACCACCTTAACATAAAATCAATCTTGTAGCACTTTGAAATATTATTCATGTCACTGTCTCACTATCATACAAAAATAGCCATTTCCCCCTATGGTTCTTAACCTATACCGACTGCTAGAGTTTTCCTACTATCACTTTATCCTTGTTCCTTATCAATGAGAAACACATGCCCAAAAATTTAACACCAACTTAGCTTAATAAAATTACAAATTATTTTTTAACTAACACACTAACCCTTTAATGGCATTTTTTCAAATTACAATTTCATAGTCATAAAAAAAAGTACGCTTCACACTTTAGCATTTTTCAAGTAACATCCTATACATAATCACAATCATCAAGTTTTTTCAAATTGAATAAAATCATGTTTATTACTTTTTAATTGCATCATGGATGACCATTACTCGATCATCCATGCATTTACAAGTCTTTGCCAATTAGAACTTTCTCAATTTCAACTTTTCTTGCTTGTATCATTTTAGTTGTGACCACAACATCTATTTCACTTCGTTGAGATACCAATCAAAATTCAGAGATACATATTAGCCTTACCTCATACAAAAAAAAAAGACATATTGCTAGGAGTGTGCAAAAATCAAACTAATCAACAAATTGAACCAAAAAAATAATATTACTGTATTATTGGGTTAACATACTTTTAATGGAGTTATAATTATTGGTTATCGATTAATTATCGAGTTTTAATGATGGGTTATTGAGTAAATCGATAACTTATTGAGACAATAGCAATTTACTACTTTATCCTTCATAAATATTAAATAATAATATTTTTCTATATTATTAGTGATTTATTGATAGAATTATTAAAAATTTTACTTCTGCTTATTGTCTTAATAATAAAATTATAAACTAAAGTTATATTGAAAATCTAATGATGCTTGCATTAGGGTATATAGTCTACATGATTACATTACACATATTATATATAAATATAAGATGCTTTGAGCAAAAATCATTTTTGTCATAAAATTCGAGACAAATTTCTTTTTTAAATTTGTTTGAAAGAAAAAATTGACCTTATAAACAAATTAGTTGAAGCAAATCATTATTATACTTATTGCTCTTGTATTCCTTTGGAAACCAAAAATGTATAATAGGAAAAGAGATTAACTAATATTCACTTACAGTTGACAAAAAAAAATTACATTATCAGCTCATTTTTAGAAATATTTATTTTTAAAAATATATTACTTATTATTAATATTTAAATAATAATAAAAAGTATTATATAATAACTTAAACTCTAAATTAATTATATGAGTTTATTTATGATTCTTCTTGATTGCCAAAGATGAGCAGATTTTTGCAGTGTTTTCTTGTCTTCATTATTTTTACCTCATTCCCATCAACACCAATGAAGCAATTTGAGACAATCATCAATGATAACTTTTTATTTTTTTTTCTTTTTAAAATCTAGACTAATTGGTTTCATAAAAAAACATTATTCATAACTTATTAAGTCTTCTTTCTAACGTGAATTTTTTTTTTGAATAGATGCTTCCATTGCTTCAACTTTTCTCTTCTTAGTTTTTTTTTTTCCGATTCTCTTCTTAGTTCATCTTATCCATAATACAAAAATTAATTGAAAATAAACTTTGATCCATATACCTTCATATGTATTCCAATTTATTTAAGTAATACTCAAACCAATTTATTTAAGTAATACTCATAGTCGATAGTATAAAAATATTTGAATTTTATTCCAAAAAAAATCTTAATTTATAGAGAATGTTTTAAAAAAAAAGAAAAAGCGAAGCTAAAAGAATCATTAATCTTTAAATATGAAAATATGATAATTAAATTAAAAAAATAAATATTTCTAATAATGAGCTAATAGTGTAATTCTTTCTGTCTAGTCTATCGTAAGTGGATATTAGTTACTTTTAATGTGAAAATTAAAAAAAGATGAAAAGAGGCGAAAAAAAGTTTGGGTGACTTAAGAATTATACCAAAATTAGGATAAGTAATTATGGTAAGTTTAAATAAATTTAAAGAAAACCGAATTTGAATAGGAATCAATTCCAGACGGCTCTTATTGTATAAATAGGACCTCATTGTCATACCGTTCCATACTAAAGGGTTTTGATGTTATGAAGCAAGCCAAACACTTGAAGTAAGTTGTTTCTATTGCACTAATTTTTCTGCTCTCTATTAGCCCTAATCTGTGTTAACATAGCTGTGTAACTTGTTTATTTTGTTCGATTGCATTGTCTTGTTAGTGTTAATAATCGTGTAACGTAAAATTAGTTTTTCTAGTAAGGTTTTAAGTTGTCAATACTTTATGAATTGTAGATTGTAGATGTCTGTGTTAGTGGAAACAAAGATGTTAGGCAAGAAGAAACTTTGTCTGATGGTTGGTACTGAATCTCCCTCCACATTTAAGCGTCTAAAAATTGATGCTACCCGCAATTTTCCTGAAAATTGTGGTCCATTTGTTTGTCAAAACAATGGAAGCAGAAAGATCTACCCGGAATTTCCATCTAATACCAAGCGTGTAAAAGTAGACTCTAGGAAGGGTTTTCCTGAGAATTGTGGCCCTCAAAAGAGGGATGGAAGTGATACTCAATGCTCTGTTGACGCTGATAACAAAAGTTGTTCTGAAGTTGAGTCAGCTGAATCATGTAATTTTGAGGCAACTGGAAACCAACTTTTGAAACGGAAAGAAGAAAATCTTATGTATGATGAATCTACTCAACATCATCAAGTCCAAAAGCAGTCAACTGATACTTTTGATTGGTTTATAAAAGATGAGCCTATTGAAAATGGACCTGCTATTGTTTCACAAAAAAATCTAATTGACTGTCAAAATGATGAGCCTAGTAAGGAAACATGCCAGAGCGTACACCGCGAAGAAGTTTCTGATGATGAGTCCAGGAGTTGGGTAGATGATGATGACATTTCCATTTTAACATGCTCCGAGTGGAACTCACTAACATCAGCTCTCAAGGATGGTAAGAAAGGTGGCAAGGAGGGCGAGATCATACACAAGTGCTCAGATATTTTAGAAGTTTTCAAGCCATTGCCCGACATCATACGTCCTGAGCAGCAATATGAACCTGTGTTCATGAAGAAGCAAATGGATCTCGGAGTTCCTCAAGAAAATTCAACGAATTCTGCTGTCATGTGTGGTGTTTCTGGTCATGGATTGTCAACTGAATATGAACATATTCATGAAGTAAAACAAGTTAGAGAGACTCTGAAACTTTTTGATGACGCATATACTAAACTTTTGCAAGAAGATAAAGCAGAGAATCCTGAAGGACGATCCAAAAGAAAAATCCATATAGAGGCAGCAATGACTTTGAAAAATCAGAAAAAGTGGGTAAATTGTGAGTGGACTTTTGGGCATGTTCCTGGAGTTCAAATTGGGGATCAATTCCGGTTCAGGGCAGAACTTGTTATGATCGGATTACATCACCAATTTATGAATGGTATCAATTATGTGAATATTGGCAGAAAATATGTTGCAACAAGCATTGTTGATTCTGGTCGGTATGATAACGAGGCCATATCTTCTGAAACGTTCATTTATGTAGGTCAAGGCGGGAATCCAAAAGTATCTATAAATGCGAGAGTGGAAGATCAAAAGCTTAAAGGGGGTAATCTTGCCTTGAAGAACTCCATGGACATGGGATGTCCGGTGAGAGTTATTTGTGGTAGAAAAAGAGTGAATGGTGAAAAGAGTGATATAAGATACATTTACGATGGGCTCTACACTGTGACCAAGTGTTGGGAAGAAATAGCTCCAACTGGAAAATATGTTTTCAAGTTTGAACTGAAGAGAAATCCTGGCCAACCAAAACTTAATCGTGAAGTAGTGTCACGACCCACAAGTTTAGGCAAGGTAGATCATTTTCATGTTAACAAAGCAACAAAATCGATTATGGAGTCAGAGTTTGTTGTGGACAATGATGTCTCGCAAGGAAAAGAGAAGATACCAATTCGTGTTGTCAATGCGATAGATGATGAGAGACTCCCATCATTTACTTACATTACCAACATACGGTATCCAGATTGGTATTACATCTCTAAGCCTCAAGGTTGCAATTGCACAAGTGGATGCTCCGATTCTGAGCAATGCTCTTGTGCTTCTAGGAACGGAGGTGAGATTCCATTCAACACAAGAGGCTCTATTGTTAGAGCACAACCTCTTGTTTATGAGTGTGGTCCGTCTTGCAAATGTCCCCCTTCTTGCAAAAATAGAGTTAGCCAACACGGTCCTCGATACCATTTGGAGGTTTTCAAGACAGAATCGAGAGGATGGGGTTTGAGGTCACGAGATCGTGTCTCATCCGGAAGTTTTATATGTGAATATGTTGGGGAGTTGCTTGATGAAAAGGAAGCTGAAAGTAGAATAGATAATGATGAGTACTTGTTTGATGTTGGCAACTATGATGAAGAAATCCCAAAAAGGAATCCTATGCGTAATAATAACCTCAAAGTTGAGTCAGATTCTTTGGGGAGGAAGGATGAAGATGGCTTTGCCCTTGATGCAGTTAGATATGGGAATGTTGGAAGATTTATCAACCATAGTTGCTCACCAAACCTTTATGCTCAAAATGTCATGTATTACCATGGTGATAGGAGAGTACCTCATATAATGTTTTTTGCTTCTAAGAGTATAGCACCATTCGAGGAGTTTACGTATCACTACAACTATGGTCATGTTTATGATAAAAATAGTAATATGAAGAGAAAGAATTGTAGATGTGGCTCTCAGAAGTGTGAGGGGAGAATGTACTAAAGAATTACTCATGTAATACTATCCCTCTTGAGATGATGTTTAAAGCATAATTTTTATAATCTTTGCACTTGTCATTTACGTTTTAGACTTGCTAAAGTAAGGCTTACTTACCAGCCAGGCTGGACCATAATCCTTAAAAGAATCATTTATCTTAAAAGCAAATGTCTATTTTCCTCTCAAGCTAAGTAGTGAAATTTGTACACGATTGCAACACTTGTGATACATGGTGTGTTTGGTATGGAGGAAAATGCTTTCCATGGAAAATGTTTTCCTAGAAAATGTTTTCATGGAAAACAAGTAGATTTTGGGCTTATTTTCTCATGTTTGGTTGATGAGTAGATAATATTTTCCAGAAATGATTTTTAGTGTTTAATTTATGAATGAAAATTGTTTTTGAGAGACATCTTTTATTCTTACTTGAGTAAAAAATAATTTATGAATTTGAAAATATTTTTTAAAAACAAAATTATTATTTTTTTGGGGTGGTGGTGGGGATGGGGTGGGGGTAGTTGGTGGGGGCAGGGGGTAGGAGTGAAAAAATAAAAATTTGAAGTTGATAGTAATTTTAAAAAACCAAATTTCTTTTTTTGGGGGTTGTAGGGGGGCTGAGCCGGGGGGTGGGGTAGGAGTTCAAAAATAAAAATTGAAAGTTGAAATTATTTTTAAAAAATAAAATTAATTTTTTGGGGAGGGGGTGGGGTTGGGGGGCTGGCCGGTGGGGGGGGGTCAGGGATCGAGTGATTTTTTTTTTTTGAAATCGAAAATGTTTTTCTAAAATTGATGTTTTCCAAAAAAAATTTAATTTTAAATTGGAGGAGAGTTTTGGAAAATATTTTCCTTAATTTTTGAAGGGAAGTCATTTTTTTTTAATTTTGAGGAAAATAAGTTGATTTGGAAAACATTTTCCAAAACTTTTGTCCCAACCAAACATGAAAAAATTGGAAAATATTTTCCTTCATACTAAGCACACTCACAATGTATGCGTCCAATAATAGTCGATGAATCAGGTCCCTGACATTAAAATAAATATAGAAATTAAGTAACTCAAAGTAAAACGAACACAACAGTTTAACGTCGAAACCCCTTGCTCAAGGCAGGAGAAAACCATGACCTATGCTCACAAGATTTTAAACCCAACTCCATTTAACTATAAAAGGAGCAACGGTTCAGATTACGAACTCTTTAATCCCTTCTCCCTTACTGTAGCGACTCTACTATCGGTAAAAGAACTAAGCAATAACTTTGTTGCCTACTAAACCAACTAACTCTAGCCGACCTAGACTTTAGGACCTTAACTAGGCTACCTCTAGCCACCAACTCAGATCTCAAGGATCAGGGAATAAAACTAACAACAACTCCACTGCACCAAACAACAACTCAGTTGCCCACTGCACCAACTAACTCTAGCTGATATAGAATTCCACTAAGCAACAACTAGTTTCCCACTGCACCAACTAACTCTAGTTGATATAGACTTCAATAATCTGACATAGCTAACTCTAGCAAGGAATCGGAAAACTCAACAAGGACTTCCAACGATCTAATTCCTTTATAGACCAGTATTAGATCTTACAAGATTAAGCACTAAAATATACACTCCAACAAGTAAGAATAGACAACTTTATCAGGTCCTCCAGTTGTTGTTGAGCGATATTTTCTTAAGAGAATAACTATGATTGAGGAAAACTCTGATTTCAAAAAGCTTGTGTGTGATAATGGAGAATAGACATATTATAGGATGAGCACAAACACACAAAATAATCTCATTGGCTAAAGGGTTGTTGTACAGTGGGAGTCGTGCACCATCCACAACAGTTTTTGCAGGCTTTTGGATAGCTTTAGTTTCTTGTACGGAACTCACAGCTTCATCTGGGGATCAGGTCCAAAATTTGTTTTCAATCATCAAAACATCAACGCTCATACACAGCTTAAAATAACAACTTGATTCTTTCGCCATTGCTATTCATAAGTAAATTTTTCATTGAATCAACACGATATGATTGTTCATTTAATGATATTTTGTTGATTCTCTTCATTTTCTGTCATGTATGCTTATGGTTGTGAATTAATCAACTGGATTTTTTTAGTTCATCTTAGCTCTTGGTGTTGATCATTGAACTCAATTTTTCTTTGTAATTAACTAGAGTTTTGGCTTGCTGTATTTTGGAAGTTTGGACAGCTTTTACATGGCTCTGAATCAGATTACTATCAAAGATAACTATTATTGAAGAGCTTCTGGATGAACTTGGGTTCCCAATGGTATCTCGGGTCTGGATACCATCAAATCAGGATGGCCACATCTGATATCCACTAAACCGCATTAAGAACATGTTCTGGCAACAATGAGTTCTTAGTGATGCCTTTTGGATTGACAATGCTTCCTTCATTTTTTAAAAGCACTTAAGGAGTTGTGGATAAGTAGGTAGACAAACAAGGCTTTTATCAGAGGCAGACAGATCATGGAAGCAGTGCTTATTGCTAATGAAGCAATTGATTCTAGAGTGTCCCAGTGTATGCTATGCAAACTAGATATTGAGAAAGCATTTGGCCATGTGAATTGGGATTTCATTCTAATTATGCTTAGACAAATGGGATTTGGTAGCAGATGGATCGGTTGGATCAAGTTTTGTATTTTAACTGTTAAGTTTTAGTACTCATCAATGGGTCTCTTGAAGGCTTTTTCAGTGCACACAGAGGAGTTAGGCAAGGGGATCCCTTATCACCCTTCTTTTTCATCATAGCTATGGAGGGACTTAACAATATATTGAAGATAGCCAAGACAACTGGACAGGGATTTGAAGTCAGTAAGGTTGCTGCAATATGCTCATGATACACTAATATTTTGTGGGGCTGAGGAAGAGCAATTGCTGATTTTGAGACTTATACTAGTCTACTTTGAAGCCATATATGGTATACATATAAGCTGGAACAAAAGCCATTTGTATCCAATTAATGTGGTTTCGGATATGGAACACCTCTCACAAACCTTGGGAGGAGTGATAGGTATTCTGCCATCAGTACACTTGGGCATGCCTTTTGGGGCAAAGTCTGGAGCCATAGACATTTGGAACCCAATAATGAAAAATTGTGAAAACAAAACTAGCCAGATGGAGATCATAATACCTCTCCTTGGGAGGTAGATTAACACTGATAAACTCTGTTCTGGATTCTCTCCCTACATATATACTATCTATCTTCCATATTCCCCAGTAGTTCAGAGGTTGGACAAAATTAGAAGAAACTTCTTGTGGCAAGGAAATAAGGAAAGAAAAGGCTTTCACTTAGTCAAGTGGAAGAACATCCTCATTAGTAAGATGTAAGGTGGATTAGGTATCAAGAATCTCAAAAACCATAACAAAGCTCTTAAGGTGAAATGGTTATGAGGTACCATCAGGGGGACCAAAGGTATAGGGAGATCAACAACAAATACGAGGAGCTAAATAAATGGGTAACCAAAGAGGTAAATACCCCCTATGGGATTAGCCTTTGGAAATCCATCCGAATATTTTGGCCCTTCTTCAGTAGTCAGTCAACTGTCAAGGTACAAAATGGCAGAAAAACCAGTTTCTGGTTTGATAAATGGTTGGGTGGTATGAGCCTCAAAGATAGTTTTCCTGACATCTTTGCACTGGCTCAACACCAACAGAAGACTGTCGCTGAAATGCGGACACTATATCTGATTTGCAGAAGAAATCTAAATGACCGGGAAATTCCCAGGATACTTGAATTGTTCAAGGTATTGGAGAATTTTCAAGGTATACAAACAGGCGAGGATTATCTATGGTTGCAGGGGCACAAGAAAGGTAGTTACAAGGTGAAAGAAGGATACAAACAGATAAGTACTGGTGGCATTCAAGACTTCAAATGGCCTTGGAAGCAAATCTGGAGGATCAAAGTGCCACACAAAGTGGCATGCTTTAAATGGCTACTAGCCAATGAAGCTGTTTTGACATTGGATAATGTGGCCAAGAGAGGAATCTCTCTATGCAACAAATGTTCCTTGTGTAGGAAGGCTAATGAGACAGTGAGACATCTCTTCTTACATTGCAACTTTACTGGGCAGATGTGCAAATTTTCATTAATCTCAGAGGCGTATCTTGGTGTATGCCTAGCAAGATTGATGAGACTCTGCTCGGTTGGGAGATGGTTGGAGTTGGGGCTACAAACAGAGAAAGATGGAGGATGATCCCTGCTAGTATATGCGGACTATACGGATGGAGAGAAACGAGAGATGTTTTGAGAATAGGAACAACAACCTGCAGGAAGTTAAGCTTAAGTTTATTTTGTTTTTATGCTTTTGGTGTATAAATGTCTACTCGAGTGAAACTGAGTCAATCATAGATGTTTTAGGATCCATTTAGATTTGGTTCAGTTTTTTGGATAGATTATACTTCTTTTCTGCTTTTGGAAATATGGTTTTCAGTACTAAGTACTATTTGAAATACAAATGTTAGCAATACTTTATATTATTTGAATTGTTCTTATATTATGACTATATATCAAAAGCAGAGGTGTTTAACCTCTACAAATTGCACTTTCAATCTTGGCAAATTACCCTTTTTCTTTCCTGTGTTTTGAATAGCAGCAATTACCGTCTCTGCGGCAGCTAGATCTAAGTGGCTCCCAAAGCCTGAACAAAAATACCATTTGAATACGGCCCAAGTACTCTACAGCCATTCATTACGTTGTCCGTCAGCTGAGATTCATTTTTTCTTGGTACCGCTTGCTGCCTTATTGGATACATCTAAGGTAAATGGAAAAACACCAAGAATTATGGATTTCGTTTGTTGTATAAAGATGAAGGAAAGCTTAAGGCCTTGTTACAAATTATGAGAAGTAGTGATGAACTAAGAGAGAACTCAGTGAAGAATGAAGCGAGTCACTTCTCTTATAAGAAAGAAATGTCACATTTCTTATATTCGCTGGAACTCTGTTTTTGAGAATCTGCAGCAACAAGTAGAGTGACAGTGTTATAAATATAACTTAGCTGGAGGACCTACGTGAGGAGATGCCAAATTACATTTGGGACCCTGAGAAGATTCATATATATAGAAGAGGGAAATACTCAATTAGGATTATGCTATGAACTTGTCTCTTGTTTCTTAGTTTCTTTCTAATCTGGAACCTTCCTTCATCCTTTTTGTTTCTACTTGTTCCCTTGGAAGGATTTGTTACTAGTTTTGGAGGAATTAGAATGATGAACTCTTATAGTTGTACGTGTAATTCCAATTATCCATTTTAATACAATATGAGTTTATTACATTGGTGCTTTCATTGTTCTTACTCCATGCCTCTTTACTCTTCTGCCATGCTTGTTGATCAATTCAACACCCTCTCTGAAATCTGAATCGTTGAAGGTTCTGCAAAAATCGATGAAGGATCTACAGGCAAAAAACAAGTGTATGCTCAAGGAGATGCGACTGGACTCCAGATATTTCAGATGATTTAACTATGACCTCTGTGCTAGAGTCACCCTCTCTGATAATGAAATCACATTTGGATTCTCAACTTCTTATTCTTGATGTTGGATATGCAATACACAAGACCATTTCTCCCTCTGCATGATTATGGATAGAATCACATTGGTCCATATGATTAAATACCTACAGCTTCCATTTGATCCTGGTGTATACGTCTCATATTCCTCTGTGACATGTGTAACGATATTACAAGTATTAGACATATTGAATATCCTTGCGCAACTGCTAACCATGCTGTTGGGGTTGAATTCTTCTGGTGCATTAGAGAAGTATATTGATGCATATGACTTCATCCAGTATTTTATTTTTTCAACTTCTACTTGTCCTGGCAGCCATACAGTAGAGTTGCTTCCTATCACGGAGACAATAGTTTTATTGTGCTTGGGTTGTTGGAGTAGCTAAATACCATAGGTGAGGGGCCTATTGATTTATGGTATAGATCTGATGTCGCAATCAATCGAACAATAGGTGTTCCGCGAAGTGGCAATTGGCCTGGGTTTATAATCTCCGCTGACCAAGTATTGCATATTTTTGTGACAAGTCAATGTGCAAGAACAGTATTTGGACGTTTGGGGAACCTCAAATGGTCTTGCAGCAATCGAACAATAGGTGTAAGCTTTGTCTGTGATGTTCTGAATGATGACCTCCAATATGAGAAATGGTACAGTAGTGTTTTTGGACCAGCTACGCGTGCTGACTGGTCTTAACTACCTTCAGTTGTCTAATGGTCACTCAGTTGTTGAATGGGTTGATGACTGCTTAGTTGTTGTCTTATAGATCATCTTTGCGAGTTGTATTCGACCCTTTTATGGGTTAATGTCATTAGGATATCCCGTTACAACCATTTCAAAAAGGAGTAGTCACATCTTTTCTGATGCCAAGGTTAGCTTGACTCCTGATTAGTTTGAACTATTTAATCTCAAACTTCAAATTTGTAAGTTTGATCACCGTTGGATCAAAGATGGAATGATGCTTGAGGATCTTGTAAATAAGGCAATTTTATTTATAAAATATTGCTTTGAGGTTGAAAGAGCGAAAGATTTTCTTGGTGAACAAAAGAAAAGGGCTACAATACCATATTTGCGAAAGCAAATGCTTGATGAACAGCAAGTCGACCAGGTTGAAAATTTCCATTTGCCTCTTCGTGATCAAATGTTACTGTTAGAAGGTGCAAACACCACGTCAAGCATGATTATTGATGCTTTGGGAACTACAACAGCTGCGAGGGAAGTCACGCAGAAGGCACCGCCTATTGAGGATATTTGACAAATTAATTGTTGCAATCAGTGAGCTGATGGAAATTATGAAAATGCTACAACAAGCATTCTCTTCGCATGTTAGTGCAACTGCTGATTTTGTCAACAATGAGTTGCCGGAAGCAAATAACAAAAAGGAAGGGGCACATAGCATATTGAAAATTAAGTTGGCTTAGATACTGTCAAAAAATTGCTCAATATGTGTTGTATGAATTGTTAGGGGAAGGTAATTCTCCTTCAGGATTCACTTCTTCTCAAGTGATACAAGAAAAATGTGTAGTCAATGAGGTAGACTCTGTTACTTCACTTCTTTTTGTTTCATGATATTTTTTTTCTTTGATGTAACATCTTCTGTCCAGTTTGATTCAAACATTCATAACGCCTTGTTGTGTCAATGTTTATAATCATGCAATGTTTTAGTGTTTTTGTAAAACTGTTTGCTATGTATACTGAATTCGAAAAAGGGTCAAAAAAACCCTTGAACTATTCGAAATAGCTCAAATATACCCTTGAACTATATTTCGGCTCAAATATACTCTTTCCCTCAAACTATAGGGTTAAAAATATCCTTCTCATTAACAGGATCTGTTAAACGCCACTTGGATGCCACGTGGTATCCACATGACATGCCACATAAGCCAATAGAGTTTCACTCATGCCACGTAGAAAATAAACTTACTCCTAATTTCCCTAATTTTCTCTATTTCCCTTAGAATTTAGAAACGATTTCACTGAAGAACATGGAACTCCTTTCCCTAAGAACTTATGTATTTTGTGAAATCATTCTAAGGAAATGGAGAAATGAGGAAAAAGAGTTCTATGTTCTTCAGTGAAATCGTTTCTAAATTCTACGGAAAATGGAGAAAATTAGGGGTAAGTTTATTAGTCTACGTGGCATGAGTGAAAGTCTATTGGCTTATGTGGAATGCCATGTGACATCCACATGGCATCTAAGTGACATTTAACCGATTCTGTTAATGAGAAGGGTATTTTTGACGGTAAGGGTATATTTGAGCCGAAATATACTTCAAGGGTATTTGAGCTATTTCTGAGAGTTCAAGGGTATTTTTGACCCTTTTCTGTACTGAACTTATAGGATGAATTTTATGTACTTGTAGATGTCGTTTGTGCCGGTGGACTTAAGTACTTGAAAGAAGTTACGAGCGAAGAAACTTCACCAGATAATTGGTACTAGATCTCTATCGATATTTAAGTGCCTAAGAGTTCATAGCATGAACAATTTTCCAGAAAATTATCTTCCATCGGTTCGTCCAAACAATGGAAACAATGTTCAACATCATGATGTCTTGATTAATCATAAGTTAGATGTTGCCAAAATTACATCAGCTTATACAAGATGTGAATGGTTTTCAAACGGTTGGCAAAGTATGAATAGATCTAAATTGCCCACTATTCTGAATATGAGCATATTTAGAAACGAAAACAAGTTATAGAGACTCTCAAACTTTTTGCTGATGAAGATACTAAGCTTTTGCGAGAAAAGAAAGAAGAAAAACAAGGAAGACACTCTAAAAGAATAATCAATATAAAGGATGCAATGATTTTGAGAAATCAGGAAAAGTGGGTAAATTCTGAGTGGGCGTTTGGCCATGTTCCTGGAGTTGAGATTGGTGATCGATTCCGGTTCAAGGTAGAACTTTCTATGGTCGGACTACGTCATATATTTTTTAGGGGTATCGATTATGTGAATATTAATATAAAAAAGGTTGCAACTAGCAATGTTGATTCTGATGAATACGAGAATGAAACCATATCTTCTCAAAAGTTCATTTATGCAGGTCAAGGAAGAAAACCTAGAGTATTTGTTAATGCGAGAGTGGAAGATCAGAAGCTTGAAAGGGATAATCTTGCCTTGAAGAACTAAATGGATTTGGGATATTCAGTGTGGGTTATTATGGTCGTCCAAGAGTTAATGGTGAAAAGATCGAGCAAAAATACATTTACTATGGGTTGTACACTGTGACTAAGTGTTGGCAAGAAAGAGGTTTAACTGGAAAATACGTTTTCAAGTTTGAATTGCAGAGAAATCTTGGCCAACCAGAACTTAATTAGTTTGTCAATCTCAATCATATTTGTGAAAATGTTTACAAGGCAACAAAATCTACTACATAATCAAAGTTTGTTATGGACTATGATATCTCTCAAGGGAAGGAGAATATACCAATCCTCGCTATTAATGAAATAGATGACGAAAGACCCCCATCTTTCACATACATAACTAACATGCAGTATCACTTTTGGTATTATATCATCGGGCCTCAAGGTTGTAGTTGTCCAAGTAGATGCTCGGCTTTGGAGCCGTGCTCTTGTGCTTCTAAGAACAGAGGCGAGTTTCCATTTAACCGAAGAAGCTCTATTCTTGAAGCAAAACCTCTTGTTCATAAGTGTGGTCTATATTGCAAATGTCCTCCGAATTGCAAAAATAGGGTTAGCCAACATGGTCTTGGGTTTCATTTCGAGGTTTTCAAAACCAAATCGAAAGGATGAGTTTTGAGTTCATCAAATTATATTGCACGCAAAAGTTTTATTTGTGAATATATGAGAGAATTGCTTGATCATAAGGAAGTCAAATCTAGAACGGATTATGACTAGTACTTCTTTGATATTGGCAACTATAATGAATATATCCCCAAAAGGAAGGTTGTAAGTAGTAAAGACGAGTCTAATTCTTTTAAAAGAAAGGATGAAAATGGGTTTACTATTGATTCAACGATATATGAAAATGTTGGTATATTTATCAATCATAGTTGCTCGCCAAATCTTTATGCTCAAAATGTCATGTATGACCATGGTGATAAAAGAGTAGCTCACATAATGTTTTTTTCTTCCAAAAGTATTTATCCATTAGAAGAGCTTACTTATCACTACAACCACCGGACTGTCCATGTACATGATACAAATGACATTTGAAGAGAGAGAAGGGTAGTTGTGGCTCTCATAAGTGCAGCGGGAGAATTCAGTAAATTAATACTTCATGTACCATGAGTTTACAGTATTTTAATACATTATACTTGAAGTTTGTGTGCTTCGTAGGCAATTTTGTTATTAGATATGGTGGTTTTTGGCCTAATTTTGTAGGAAATGTTTGAAGCAGTTGAAGTTGAATATAGTTGAACCTGGAGGAATTTGGCAACCTACGAGCTCACTCACGAGCCATCATTCTCTTCACGAGCCGTAGGTGGGAGCCATGGGTCAATTGTTCAAGGAAGTTTGACCAAAGTGTGGAACCACATATGCAAATAACAGATCATAGTCTGATGCTGGATCGTGGATGTTGATCGTCGATTGAATCAGAGAAGAGGATCTCCAATTCTATATTGTAACTGCTCAGACAAATTTTCCCTTTATTTTCTCTTGCTAAGATTTAGTTTCTATAAATTTAAGTTGTATTTTTCGTTTTTGGGTTGTTAGACTTTTTGGGATATTATTTTTACTATTTTGAGATTATTTTGCAAACATTTTGGACAAATTCTCAAAGCTTTGTTTATGATATTTGCATTTGATTTTCAATTCAAGATTACAATATCCATCTAGTTCAATTGTAAGTTCATGAGTTATCTCATTAACCCTATTATGAATTGTGAATTCTCAAGTATGAGTAGCTAAATCCACAACTAGGGTTGTGTGAACCATGAGTAATTAACAACGCATGACTATAATTAAGTAATTCTAAATTTGTGTTGATGCATGTATTATCAATTCTTTCGTTAGAATACTTTCTGGTGGTGCACAACGTTATAACTCACCTCATTCCTACTTGCGGGACCAAGGAGGTAACAAATGACAAAGAGATTAAACACCGAAGATTTAGATGTGTTTTGCCGCTATCTAATAGCCTGACCCTAATAGTGTGAAGGCTTATCTTGGGTTAAGGGTAAGCGTTAATAAAGCATTCACCCGTAGACGGATCAAGTTACATGGTGAAAAACCCTACTTGGAGTACCAATCACTTAGGGATACCTAACTTATCTACCTTGCATGATATAGTAAGATAGAGTTACTATTATTAAGAATACTGTGTTAAGATCTTGTGGGGAACACCTATGCCCTAGTGTCACGATCCAGACCGCCGTGATTGGCACCCACACTAACTACTCAGTGGGAGAACCGTTACTACCATCCGACTAAATCAAGAAATTTAAAACTAAGACATTTAAGTTACAGAAGCAAGTTAAATAACTAAAGGTAAGGTTCCATTACTAAACAATGGTCTAACAACTAGCTAACAGTGCGGAAGATAAACCTAGAATCAGAAAGTCAATGTACCAAAACTAGAAACGAGAACCAAATCTAACAAGAATTTCTAGTGAACTATCTAATTAAGTAAAAACAAGGTCTAGGTCCAAAAATGGTGGACATAGACTAAAGAGAATCCATGGCAGTCCGAATGATGTGACTCACTCTTGAACTCAAAAAGCGATCACCAATCTCCTAAGTAGGGTCTGTCAATAGTCGCGTAGAGATTCTTTATACTAAAAAAAAAAGATCAAGTTTAGAATCAGCACACAACCACCGTGTATTGCTCAGATCACGCGGCTATTCCACTAGTGTAACATAAACAAGCAATTACAAGTTTGGACTTGTCCACCTTGTTCTACCAGTTTACTAGTCCGGAGGGATGATATAATCTTAGATTGCTTAGGCTTGTACATCCCTTTCCACTCTTATTTTTCTCTTTTTTGGAATTTCTAGAGTCACCGACTTTGCATTACAATTAAGCACAATATAATAGAGAGACAACAAGTGTAACATCTCGGATTATAGATAATCTAAGGTTAAGCTAAGAAAACCAAGAAAAAAAAATCAAATTTGGAAATAAGTAAGGAAATCTGGAAAATTTCCAGATTTCAAAAGTAAGTTTTGGTCATTTTAAAAATCTCATAACTTCTATATCAGGAAGAATTTGGGTGAGTTATTTATATGGATGGAAAGATCGTTGGAATATCTTTCCAACGATGCCAAGTTTGCAATTTTCCGAGGTCGTATGAGTAAGATATGACCTTCGGAAGATGGGATGTTGAGTAGGGAAAGTTCCAAACTGGATTCAGTAAGGGGTTCTGGTCTTTTTCTTAAGTCAATTAATTATTTCGTTTTAGAGTAATATGTTGGGGTCTAAACTGATCCCATTCATTTTACACACTTAGAAAGTAGACTAGGGTTTTGAAAGCAAGAAAAAAGAGGAGAAGGAAGAAGCATACGCAAGAAGACCAAGTTAAGCTTCGTGGATTTTCGTCGGGGGTGATCCTAACAAGGTATGTAGGCTCTTTTGTGTTGGGTTACTTCACCCACACACCAATTTCATTCAAATTAGTCATGTTCATGAATTAACTCATGTTAGAGGTTGTATTCTTGAAAGAAAGTTTTACGTTCTTGTTGATTGGATTGTAGTTGATCACTGTTAGTTGTAATTCATGTTTTAGGATTGTTTTTGAGTCCAAATCATTGGTTAATAAGTTAATTAGGGATCATAAGTGTTTGTGGTGGGATCTTTGGGAATTTGGGAAGGTTTAGATATGTAAAACGAATAAGAATGTCGAAAAACCCGTTGGGGAAATGCTGGGGTATCGCGCCTCCAAAGCGCCTCAGGACAGAGTTTGTCTGTCAGGATATGGTGAGTTGCGGATTTTAGAGCTCCTGAGGATAGCCTATGTTCGTCATGCTATGGCGCTGTGCGCCTCTCAGAGCGCCAGGACCCCCCTGGAGGCCCAGTTCTTTCCCTATCTTTTCGTACTAGTTCCTAAGTAATGTACCCCTCATTTCTAGTTGTTTCCAACACTCTAAGGTACATATAAACATCATGAAATCATCCATAAACATGAGATCATGATCCTTGAATCCATAATTCAATGCAAGGATAGTTAAGAATGAAGTCAAAGAAGTTAAGAGCAAAGTCTAGAGGTTAAGAAGCAAGTCAAAGTAAAGTTATAAGTTCTCTAAAGTCTTTCACAAATGTTTTCACTTTGTTTTAAAGACTTAATGTTCAAGTTAATTAAAGAGCAAGAGTTGAGTTCATTTCTCAAAAATCTATAAAGGAACTAAGTATTTCCTAAGACTTAAAGTTCAAGTTAAGTAATGAGCAAGAGTTGAGTTCCTTTCTGAAAAAACTATAAGGGAACTAATTATTCCCTAGAGTTTTACAAATGTTTCACATTTGAGTAAAGACGGGAACTAGAAGTTCCAAAAGAGTTTTGAACTAAAAGGGGAACATTGATTTCAAAAGGAGCTTTTTAAAGCTAATGGGTTCGGTAAATTATCTCAAACCAAATGAAGAAAGTTTTATTAAAACTATTACTAAAGTAAATAAAGTACATTTTTGAGAGTAATATTGAGCACCGATTTGGAGATGAGAGTTCATATCAACTAAACATGTAAACCATGTAGCCAACATGGGAATTGACATGCCATACTTTTTGATGATCACATAAGGAGAGATATTGGATCCACTAAGTTTAGTAAGGTCCTATACCGATGAAAAGGTGTAGGATGGTCCTCCTAACAAGTGAGGTAAGACGTTGTATCATCACTTAAACTCATAGTGATGGTTGTCGGTTAGAGAAACTCCCATAGAAGTGATATTACTTTCTTATATAAGTAAAGTTGATTTTGTTATTGCATTTTCTTTAACGAACTAAGTTGTTTTCACTATTTTAAGAGCTTTATATATATATATATATATATATATATATATATATATATATATATATATATATATATACATACACACATATTGCATGCGATTTAAACTGCTTTATATGTATATCACTTGAATTAAGTATATTCTTGAGTTGAGCAGAACCAAAGTAAGTTCATCTAATCCCCTCAAGCTTAAGCTATCGTTTAGCTCTCCAACTCGCATACTCGTACATTTAATATACTGATACCAGTTGCCCTGCATAATTTCATGATGCAGACACATGTACTCAAGATCAACACGTAGCGCTCCGTTGATCCAAATTGAGCTTCTGAGTTTGTGGTGAGCCTCTTTGTATCCTGGAGGACATATTTTTTTCATTTCTATATTAGCTTAGCTTTTAGGATGTTATGGGGTCTGTCCAAATATCCCTCTGTAGACAGTTTGGAGGCTTCGTAGACTATAGTATTTCAGTTTGGAGTTGTCTTCAATTATTAAGACTCAAGTGCCATTTGTCCAAAGTTATGGCATGACATATTTTTTCCCTTTTATTATGCTTTACTCGTGTCAAAGTTAAGGTTTGTCTTCCGCTGATATAAGTAACCAGAACAGGGGTTCACTTGAGGGCCAGCAATGGTCTTCGAGTGTCGATCCCGCCCAGGGTGTAGGCTCGACGCGTGACAAACTTGGTATCAGAGTACATAGTGCAAGAGTCCTAGGGAGTCTATGAAGTCGTGTATGTAGAGTCTTAGTCATCGGTGTGAAGCGCACAACATCTGCGATTATGAGGCTACAACATTTAGGAATGTATTCCTTCTTTCATGTTCCTTTCTTGCGAAGAGTTTATCTCTAAAGTCTCTCTCTAATTTGTGCTTACACATATTTTCCAGATCATCTTGCCTCATAGAAGAGCATTCAAAGGTCGACCACAAAGGAATGTTGAGGAACAAGAGGTTTCAAATGCACCAAAGGTGAAACCCCAAGGAGAGGTTACCAATGCTTAATTCCGGGAAGCTATCCAAATGATAAATCAGGTTGTGACCAACCAGGTTGGGCAACAGAGAGCTGCTCGACAAGAAGGATTTGAGACCTCGAGAGTTCATGAGTTCCTTAGGATGAATCCCCCTAGTTTCACTGGATCAAACACTACTGAAGATCCGAAGAACTTCATAGAGGAGTTGAAGAAGTTGTATAAGGTAATGCATGTGGTCGATGCTGAGAGGGTTGAATTGGATTCATACCAACTGAAAGGTGTGGCTAGAACATGGTTCGATCAATGGAAGGATTGTAGGGCTGAAGGTGCACCACATCCAAGTTGAGATTTCTTCGAGGAATCCTTCTTGGGGAGGTTCTTTCCTCGTGAACTGAAGGAAGCCAAGGTGAGAGAGTTCCTTACTCTGAAACAGAACTCCATGAGTGTCCATGAATATGGGTTGAAGTTCACCCAACTATCTCGCTATGCTCTGAAGATGGTGAAAGACATGAGGAGTAGAATGAGTTTGTTTGTTGTAGGGTTGGGTCGTGCTTCAAGTAAGGAAGATAGGGTTTCCATGTTGATAGGTGACATAGATATAATAGGCTAATTGTATACGTTCAACAAGTTGAAGAAAATAAGGTGAAGGATAGAGAAGAGTACCGAAAAAGAAGGCGAAGATTGGGAATGAGTCTGGCTAACAAAAAGGTGGCTCAAGCCGACCACAATTCCGAAAATCAAAGGGGCATGCACCACTATTTGCTAGTGCACCTGCACCCAGAAACTGAGGTGAGTACGGTGGTCACAATTCACAACATTTCAAGGCTAGACCGGCCCAATCTCAAGGTAGTATGGCACAAAAAGGTAGTGGGGAGTTTTGCATGTGGTAGATGTGGTAGAATCCACCCTGGCAAATGTCGTGGCTAGATTTTTTGTTTCAAGTGTGTTTAAGAGGGTCATTTAATGAAAGAATGCCCTAATAATAAGAAAGGTGGTGAAAATCCGTGCAACAAAGCCCAATCTTCGTGAGTTGCTCCACCAAACAAGGTTGCACCCATAGGAGCTGCTTCTTGTACCGGTGGAGGGGCAAAGCGCCTCTATGGAATTGCTAGCCACCAAGAGCAAGAGATTTCTCCAGATGTGGTACTCAGACAATGCAATTGATTTATATGAAAACTTCACATAATAAATCAATGTTGTACTTTTGACTTTCTTAAACTTCACTCGTATATAGAAATAAATTGCACAATTTTTTTTCTTTATTGTAAGTATTCTATATGTCTATATTGATAGAGGAAAAAATATCAGTTACTTAGAGTTTGTGATTTTGTGCCTGACACTATGTAAAAATTGTCAAAGAAAATCGAAGCAATATAATTCTTTTTGTAGAATAATATTTCTAAAAGAGATTTCATACTGCAATGAAAATTTAAATAGTCTAAGAAAATATGTAAAAAAATATTTTTAAATACTTGAAAAATATTTTTGAGATCACATTTAAAATATGGGGGTTCTTTGGTTATGATAAAGAGAAAATTAGAGTTGGTCTCTAATTTAATTTGGAGCAAAATATATGAAACTCAATGATACTTTTGTATTATGTTAGACCCACAAAATTCTTGGAGTATATTTGTTATTGTGGTTGTTGAGTTTCTCTATTACTAGTATATGATGTGACTAGTATGGAACTACCAAATTTTATATATATTTTTTCAAAATAATTGTGTTCTTTTATGAAAAAGTGTCACTTAAAATGTTATGATTTTGATGAAAAGATATGTCTATTATAATAAAAGTATTTGCATAGGCATGAATATCGATGAATAGTCATTTCTTATGTTTTGTAAAAGAAACATGTGGACTAGATTGCATTTATTGGACTCGATGAAACATTGTTCATGGGTAGTTCAATAACAATGAATTTGAAAGTTATGGAATGGTCCTTTTGAAAAGAACATTTGATAAGGTGAAGACTCTTTACAATGTATCACACAAAATTGTTATAAATAGGAACACAATATTAGTGAGGAAAAGATTCCTCGCGAAGAGCTTTTCAAAATCAATATTTTTATTTGATCTTCCTTGCTTGAGTCAAAGTTTGCGACCTAAACACATGGGGCATGTCAGTTATAAGACCTTATAAGTAAAACTGATCAACTTAGAAGTTTGTGTAACTTTGAGTGCAATAAATAAAAATGTCATATTTGTGTGGAATCTAAGTATGTTGAGCATTCTTATAAATCCGTTGAAAGGAATTCTAATCCCGTAGAGTTGATTTACACTGACATTTGTGATATGAAGTCAACACCATCTCGTGGTAGAAAAAAATTATCTTATAACTTTCATTGACAATTGCATAGAAATGACTATTTCTATTTAATAAATGGTAAGGATGAAACAATAGAAATATCTAGACAATATAATATCGAAGTTTAAAATCAGTTGGGAAAAAGATAAGAAGTGATAAGAATGGAGAGTATAAATCTCCTTGTGCAGAAATATGTCCAAAAAATAGAATTATCCATCAAACTGCTTCCCTATTCACCTCAATCTAATGAAAAACCGAACATTGCAAGAAATGAATTATTTATAAGTTCGAGTTTACCACAAGACTTGTGTGGAAGAACAATCCTTATTGCAAAAGGGAACAACACAAAATTTTGTCTTTTCATAAAGAAAGTAATTTTGATTGTTCAAGACACAATCTATTCCATATGAAAATGGAAAGGTAGGAAATCCAAGTTGAAATATTTCAAAGTGTGGGGGTGTCCATCCAAAGTCCAAGTTCCTATTCCTAAAATGATTAAAATAAGACCTTAGACTATGGACTGTAAACTTAGATTTGAATAGTCTAGTGAAATGTGTAAATGACATTGGCAAGAACAAAAGGAGAATGTACTTAATAAAGATTCAGAGGCGTAGTAAATGTCAAAGGATATCTACTTCTTTTGAATATGATTTTGGAACATTTCTTTTGTCTTTTGTAGACTTATCTGTTTGGAGAGATGGTGTCAATAGTGAGATTGGTTCAATCTTGAACAATCCTATTTGAAGTTTGTTAATCTTCCTCTAGGAAATAAAAGTTTGGGTTCAAAGAGAACCATCAAAAGGAAAAAATCAAAGTCAATGAATTGTTTACAAATATAAAGCAAGACTTTTTTGTCAAATGTTTTAGACAAAAACAAGGTCTTTATCTTTTCGACATATACTCTCCAGTAACAAGATATACATTCATTTGGATGTTAATTGTGTTAAGTATAGTATATGACCTTCAAATTCATCAAATGGATGTGAAAACAACTCACTTAAACAAAGAATCGGAGGAAGAAATTTTCATGGAACAACCCAAGGATTTTATGGTTCCTGGTAAATAAAAGGATGTGTTGAAGTTGTTAAGTCACATTGTGGACTAAAACAAGCACCCAAACAATGACATAAAAATTTGACCAAACAATGTTGGCAAATGGATTTAAGAATGATGGAAATGATAAATGTGTTCACATTAAAATTGTAAGGTCATTCTTTATTTATATATTGGTGATATGTTGATTATCAATACAACCATTAATGACATAAATGCTACTAAACGTATGCTAGAAAGCATGTTTGGGATGAAATATCTTGGAGTTGCTGATGTGATCGTAGGTATAAGAATCCTTAGAACTTCATAATGTTTAGCATTTTCACGGTCTTATTTAATTGAAAAGGTACTTGACTTGTTCAAATATTTGGATTTCAATATTTTCAAGTTCAAAAGAGTGAAAACGGAAGTGACTCACAATTGGTTTGTGCTAGAGTATTGGAAAGTATGATGTATATCATAAAGTGTGTGCGATTAGATGTAGTTTGCTATTAATGAACTGAGACAGTTCACAAGTTAGCCCAATCAAACTCATTAGATGACAATATATAGAGTTATTGAGTATTTAAAAAACACATAAAACTCTGTCTTGCATTATAACAATATCCAACAGTATTGAAAGAACATAGTGATGCAAATTGGATCACCGGACAAATGAAGTGAAATCCACGAGTGGATATGTATTTGCTCGTGGTAGAGGAGCAGTCTCTTGGAAATATTTTAAAAGAGACATGTATCACTAGTTCTACAATTATCTTTGAGCTAGGTACTCTAGATAAGGTTGGTGAATAAGTTGAAAGAATTTGGAATTTCTTGATAGATATTTTTTTGGACCAAAACATTGGCATTAATATACATACACTTTGATAGTCAAGATGCAATAGGTAAGACATGGAGCATGATGTATAACGGAAAGTCTCATTATATAGGATATAGACATGATATTGGTAGAAAACTACTATCTAGTGGAATTAGTAGAGTTGACTATGTAAAGTCAAAGGATAATGTGTCACATCCACTTACAAATGGCCTAACTAGAGAGAAAGTTGAAATATTATCTAAGGGAATGGATTTACGACTTAGGATAAGTCATCATGACAATAAATCTATCTAGCAGACTGGAGAATCCAAGAGATAGATTCAAGGAGAAAAACAAAGTTGTGAATGACGGTTCGACATTGTCAACCAACTCAATCCATTCTCATGATGAAGACAACTCAGGAACAAGGATACAAAATTAAGACTTGTTAGTGAGTTTATAAAGCTTAATGGTTTTAATGATTTGCTAGTTTGGCAGAGTTGACCAAATAGTGTATCTACGCGACACGACTAGAAATCACCTATGTGAGTGTGAAGTGTAAGACACTTCGAAGAATATGATTGTCAAAAGCCCATCTCTATATACACTCATGAAATATGTGACATATGGTTGTCTAGGTATACACCAAAGCTCGACGGTTGAAAGATATCACATCTATCGATTGACCAAGTATATCCGACATATGTTCACAACGAAAAGTTTAAAAAGAAAACTACTTATCCAGATGCAATTAATTCTTGCTTTTAAAGTACACATACTTAACAGTTTCTTTGTCTTGGAGTCATTCCCTTCATGTGGGGATTGTTGGGTGTTAAAAGGTGCAAATGGAAAATGAAGAGTTGCGAATTTTATTAAGTGTTGTGACTTTGATGAAAAGTTGCGACTTTTATGAAAAGTTACGAATTTTATGAAAAGTTGTGACTTTTATAAAAGGTGATGGCCTTTCCGAAATATTGTGACCTTTCCAAAGTTTTTGACCTTTCCGGTAAGGCACAATAAGAACTTTTTCGCAATATCTTTTATTTTCTATAAATTGAGGGATTTCCTCTCATTTTAATAATATTATTTCTGGACTTCTTCTTCTACTACTAAATCTAGTATTCTAAGTGTACTTTACTGTCGTTGAGGTATTTGCTGACACCAGCATTTTGGATATCAATACACTGGTGATTGAGATCATTCTATACTGGGAGGACATATTTCAAATCAAACCTCGTATACTAGAGGGAAATAATTTCCTTAAGGGACACTATGCATTCAGTGGGCTTGATCTTCTTTTTGTTTTTCTAGATTCTGGTATGTGTTACAAATTTTAGATTTGTGAATTAATTTATGTTCTTTTATTTTTCTATTTTTCACTGGTTAATCAAACTTTGGTAACTTCGTATTTCTGCAAAGTTTGTTGGAATCAGTAAGATTCTTTAAAATTAGATTGAAAATAATTCTTCTTTAAGAAAAATATTTCGTATATTTTTTTATTTTTTATTCTAGTTTCTCTACTAGTTTTAATTTTCTAGTTGTGAAAATGTTCTTAAACTTTGTTGTGTATTATCAAGTTCTTCAAAGTTTTGTTCTAAGTATCGTAGCAGTACAAGATGAACAACAAGACTACATATATAACTTGAAGTTACTCCATCTTGCCATCAGAGTAGTTAACTATCCTTTTATATTTGTTACTGTTGTTCACTGCATCGAAGTTGAACAGAAGCACCTTAAACATGCATGCCTCAAGTATAGTTGGTAAGGGAATCGGTATGAAGCTTATCTTTTGTACTCTAAAAAGCAGAAAATTTCTGATGAAAACGATTTTTTCTGCATTTTAAATGTTGACCGTGGTAGGAATGACACTTCATGTTGTGCCTTCTATGTATAAGATTTTTTAATTATGTCATGTAATGTATCAATCAGAAGTTCTTTATTAACTGTTGTGTATTATCGAGATTTCAGGAAGTAAAAGTTGCTCACTGCTGACTGCTTGAATCAAAACAGTGAAGAATGGCTTTTCCAAGCTCTGAATGTTCATGGAAGGTATCATACTTTGTTGTAGCTTGAACGGGTCATGAATAAAGTCAAAAATGTTCTCCTTCCCCTATATTACTTTTGTATTTTGATATTGGTCAGAACTACAACATGAATCTTCCCAGTTTTAAAATTGACTACCAATTCTAAAGGAACTGAATTTACATCTCTTTTCGATTCAAGAATTTTTATGTATTTCCATGCCCCTTTTTCTACCCTAAGAAATGGACAATTCCTTTTCTTAAGAAAAACATACTTACAAGTTCGTACTGCAAAATGGAAGCAGAAATTGAAATAATCATAAAAATAGTCAAATGAAAGAGAGAAGTAACGAAGTATATCAATGTCTGAATGTTCATAATTTGTTGGTTCATATTAACAACTATCCCATCACCTAGTTGATCTACATCTTCATTCAGTTCATATGCACGCCTTCATCTTTGTCATCATTCTGTTCATTAGCATCCCCATCTTGAACATCATTTTACTCATTAGAACCTAAATGTTGTTCAATTGTGCTTCCATTTTGATCATTAGTAGCTCCATCTTGATCATTAGTGCCTACATCTTGTTCATTAGCGCTATATTCGTGATCAACATTTTGTTCATTCGTGTCTCCAACTTTCACACATCACTCAATTTTTCTTTACTCTTGTTAATTAATTTGTATATTTTTCTCAGTAAAGTGTAAAGTTCATGCATAGAGAAATTGTTTTGAATTTTAATTGCATAGGTACCAATTAAGTAATAAAATGTAGTAGATATATATTTCTGTATATATCTTGTTTTCTTGTATTTGTGCTATTTTACCTGAAAAATTTGTATATATAAAGGTATTGAAATAAGTTGAACAGTAAAGGGTCATCGAGCTCCAAAGATCGATACAAAAAAGATATGTGAAGCAAACTCTAAAATAATTTATGTTAAAATAAATGTTATATTTATCTAATTAATAAGAATGTTCTATCCTATAACTTCAATTAATTTCAAACTTTTAAATATTAAGATAATAATTAAATGATATTTACTTAAGAAAATAGTAAACAATAGTTGTATATTGTAAAGTCGTTTAATGAAAGACAACAAAGATTTAATCAACATTTCTAATGATCTTCATGATTTTACAAGAACTAGTTAAGTGAACTTGGTTTGCACGTGTGCAACAATACTTAATGATAAATATATATATAAAAAGAACAAATTATGACTTATTTGGTACTTCTAAGGATATTTATGCTTTTAAAGTGATGTAAATAAATATAAATATTGTGTCGGTTCATTTTTACTTATCACCTTTGGGTCTTAAAAAATGATTTGAGAAATAAGTAATTTATAATAAGGATAAGATATAGAAAAAATAATTAGTTTCTTCATATGTTGAAAATAACATGTAAAAGTAAAATTTATTTTTGAAATAATGGATGACTAAAAGTGAACAGAGGAGTAGATGTATTTTACTTCATTAAATTATCTAACTATGATAACTTATAAGGAAAATTGTCAAAATGCTTGTTCCAAAAATGTCCTATTATTATTTTTGGTAAAGAAATGTGCTTTTTCTACTTCATTTTTTTCCTAATAAAACGTTGTAACCATCGTTAATTTTGATATATTTAATCCATCATTCTTTTTTATTTAGATAACGATAAAAGACTCTTAATAAAAACAAAAAAAATACTTCTCAATATATTCGAAATTGAAGGATAATAACCGTTTATTAATTATTGATTTTAAAGTTAAGATACAATAATTATAATGAATAATGCATAAAACGATATAGTTTATTAAATTGCTTCACATTACCTCTAAAATATCATCAATAAAGTTATTGCTGACCATTTTTTCATATTAACTTCAAAATAAAGGAATATTATTGGCAAATTGCAATGATGATTAAGAAATAAATATATTCTCTATTTTACTAATATATTTTAATATTTATATAAATGAGAGATAGTGATGCAATCAATATGATATTATATATAAGACATATATTACTTAAGAAAATATAAAATGTAATTCTATTTTAATTGAAAAAAGGAGATTAAGAAGAAAAAAATTGTTTTTTTTTCACTTTTATATTAGTTAAAAGGTTTTAAAAGAAAACAAATACATAAAATTCTTTGAAAATAATATTTTATTAAGATTTATGTATTTTAAAAGATATATTAATTAGGAAAAGGTACATTTGTATATGAATTACCTTGTTTGATATGAAAACTTGTTGATTTAAAGAATAAAATTTGAATAATAGTCAGTATAATTGCAAATCTAATTTTATCTTCACTTTTTTTTAATTAACTTACCTGGTTAGATATGGAAAATTATTTATTTAAAGAAGCTCAATTAGAATAAAAAATCATTTGCATATCTAATTTAGCCGTCACTTTCATTATGTCTAATTTTATATTTGACTTATCTTGTTTGGTATGGAAATTTATTAATTTAAGGATATCTATTGATAATAAAAATCAATTGCATACCTAATTTACTTTTCTTGTTTGATATGGAAACTTATTTATTTTTAAAAAAATTATACCTAATTTTACTTTTACTATTTTTAGTATAAATAGGAGCTTGGTATTGTGCTATTGTACACCCTTCGTTTCATCTTCCTCTAATATTTTGGGGCAATATTTTGGTTTTAGAAAGTTTTTGGATCTTAAGAAGTCCACACGTGGATTCATATTTAAAAGTAAGTTATTGCTTTGCTGGGTGTTTTCTCTCATGTCGCTTAATGTTATTCGTTCTGTTTTCCTACAATTGTTTCATAGGCTTAAATTATTTTTTTCTGGATCCATCTCGGGCTAAGGTCAACACCAAAGTCAAGAATTTTTGTTTTTTGATTTTAATTAACAATTCTTTTTGTTTTTTGTGCATTCTAAATAAATAATTTTTACATACATACCTTTTTTATTTGTACAATAACGCCATGAGCTTTTCCTTGTCTATAACCATAGTGGATTTTTCCTAAGCGAGACCATTGAAAACATCTCTGAGACATTACGAGAAATAATGACATTTCAAAGATTTTTTAAAAATTCGTCAAACCACATCAACCCTTTTTCTTCTTTGCTCAGAGAAAATTTTTCCACTGTTGACGGACTATTTTTGAAGCAAAAGTTTAATTCCAAGGACCATAAGTTCAATGTGGAGTGTTAATTGCTTCTACTTCGACTCTTTCTATGACATCAATTCCCCCCCCCCCCCCATTCCAATTGATTTCAGAATTTTGCTCTCCTTTACCTCTAATATGAGTTTCGTTACTCTTATTTTTTGCTTGTTAAGCCGTATTCTTTTTATTTCATGATGTTTCTTTTTTGCTTTGATGTAACATTTTTTTTTCCAGTTTGATTCAAGCATTCATAACGCCTTGTCTTGTAAGTGTATGATCATGTAATGTGTTTGTGTTTTTGTAAAACTGTTGCTATTATACTGGATTTATAGGATAAATTTATATCTTGCCTACTTGTCGATGTCATTTGTGCCGGTGGAAACAAGTACCTCAAAGAAGTTACGGAAGAAGAAACGTCATCAGATTATTGGTACTAGATCTCTATCGGTATTTAAGCTCCTAAGAGTTGATAGCATCAACACTTTCCAAGAAAATTATCGTCCATTTATTCGTCAAAACAATGTTCAACAACATGATGTCTTGATTAATCATAAGTTGAATGTTTCCAAATTTCATCAACTTATACAAGATGTGAATGGTTTTCAAACGGTGGGCGTAGTATAAATAGATCTAAGTTGCCCACTATTTCTGAATATGAGCATATTCAGAAACGAAAACAAGTTAAAGAGACGCTCAAACTTTTTGCTGATGAATATGCTAAGCTTTTTCAAGAAAAGAAAGCAGAAAAACAAGGAAAACACTCTAAAGGAATAATCAATATAAAGGCTGCAATGATTTTGAGAAATCAGGAAAAATGGGTGAATTTTGAGTGGGCCTTTGGCCATGTTCCTGGAGTTGAAATTGGTGACCGATTCCGGTTCAAGGTAGAACTTGCTATGGTTGGACTACATCATAAAATTTCTAGGAGTATCGATTATGAGAATATTAATAGAAAAAAGGTCGCAACTAGCATTATTGATTCTGGTCGATACGAGAATGAGACCATATCTTCTCAAAAGTTCATTTATGTAGGTCAAGGATGGAATGCTAGACTATATATTAATGCGAGAGTGGAATATTAGAATCTTGAAAAGGATAATTAATCTTGGCTTGAAGAATTCAATGGATTGGGATATTCAATGAGAGTTATTTATGGTCTTTTCACCATTAACGCTTGGATGACCATAAATAACTCTCACTGAATATCCCAAATCCATTGAGTTTCTCAAGGCAAGATTATCCTTTTCAAACTTCTGATCTTCCACTCTCGCATTAATATATACCCTAGGATTCCCTCCTTGACCTACATAAATGAAATTTTGAGAAGTTATGGTCTCATTCTCGTTTCGACCAGAATCAACAATTCTAATTGCAACCTTTTTTTCTATTAATATTCACATGATCGATACCCCTAAAAATTTATGATGTAGTCCCACCATAGAAAGGTCTACCTTGAACCGTAATCGATCACCAATTTCAGCTCCAGGAACATACAAACACTTAGAATTTACCAACTTTTCCTGATTTCTCAAAATCATTGCATCCTTTATATTGATTATTCTATTAGAGTGTCTGCCTTGTGTTTCTGCTTTCTTTTCTTGAAAAAGGTTAGTATATTCATCAGCAAAAAGTTTGAGAGTCTCTCTAACTTTTTTTCGTTTCTGAATATGCTCATATTCAGAAATAGTGGGCAAATTAAATCCATGTATAACCCGCCCACCGTTTGAAAACCATTCACTTCTTGTATAAGCTGATGGAATTTGGGAACAATCAACTTATGATTAATCAATAAATCATGTTGTTGAACATTGATTTGACAAATAGATGGACGATAATTTTCAGGAAATTTGTTGATGCTATCAACTTTTAGGCGCTTAAATACCGATAGAGATCTAGTAACAATCATATGATCATGCTTCTTCTTCCATAACTTTTTTGAGGTACTTGTTTTCACCAGCACAAATGACATCTGCAAGTTGGAAGGACATAAATTCATCCTATAAATCCAGTATAATAGCAAACAATTTTAAAAAAACACAAACACATTACATGATTATACACTAACACGACAAGGCGTTATGAATGTTTGAATCAAACTGGAAAAAAAATGTTACATCAAAGCAAAAAAAAACATCATGAAATAAAAAGAATACGACCTAACAAGCAAAAAGAAGAGCAGTAAAACTCATATTAGGGCTAAAGGAGAGTAAAATTCTGAAATTGCTTGAATTAGGGGGGGGGGGGGGGGCTAATGTCATAGAAAGAGTCGAAGTAGAAGCAATTAAGACTCCAAATTAAACTTAAGGTCTGTATAGTTAAACTTTTGCTGCAAAAAATAGTCATTCGATAGTGGAACAATTTTGTCTAAGGAAGGAAGAAAAAGGGTTAATGTGGTTTGACGAATTTAAAACAAATCATTAAAATGTCATTATTTCTCGGCATGTATCAAAAGTGTTTTCAATGGTCTCACTCAGAGAAAATCTACTATGGTTACAGATTGGAAAAGCTCAAGGCGTTATTGTATGAATAAAAAAATATGTATGTAAAAATAATTTATTTAGAATGCACAAAAAAAACAAAAAGAATTGTTAATTAAAATTCTAAAGCTAAAATTCTTGACTTCAGTTTTGACCTTAGCCCGAGACGGATCCAAAAAAAGTCATTTAAGCATATGTATCAATTGTAGGAAAACAGAAGGAATAACATTAATCGACATGAGAGAAATAAAACTAAATAACTTCAAAATACCCAGAAAAGAAAAAACTTACTTTTAATTATGAATTCAAGTGTTGAATTTTTATGATCCAAAGATTTTCTAAGACCAAAATATTGCCCAAGAATATTAGAGGAAGATGGAACAATGGTGTACCAATAGCACAATACAAAGTTCCTATTTATACTAAAAATAGTTAAAGTGAAATTAGGTATACAATTAACTTTTATTCAAATTGTGTTCCCTTACATTAAAAAATTTCCAAGCAAGTCAAGTATAAAATTAGACATAATAAAAGTGAATGCTAAATTAGGCGTGCAATTGGTTTTTATTCAATTTTATTTTACATTAATAAGTTTCCATATCAATCAAGAACAGTCAAATGCAAAATTAGAAAAATAGTAAAAGTGAAGACTAAATTAGGTATGCAATTGATTTTTATTCAAATAGATATTCTTAAATTAATAAATGTCCATATCAAACAAGATCAGTCAAATATAAAATTAGACATAATGAATGTGAAGGCTAAATTAGATGTGCAATTGATTTTTATTCTAATTGAGCTTCTTTAAATAAATAATTTTCCATATCTAACCAGGTCAGTTAATTACAAACAAAAGTGAAATAAAATTAGATTTGCAATTATATTGGTTGTTATTCAAATTGTATTCTTTACATCAACAAGCTTTCATATCAAACAAGGTAATTCATATACAAATGTACCTTTACTACTTAATATATCTTTTAAAATACATTAATCTTAACAAAATATTGTTTTTAAAGAATTTTATGTATTTGTTTTCTTTTAAAACCCATTAACTAATATAAAACTAAAAAAAATATTTTCTTCTTCTTAATCTTCTTTTATCAATTAAAATAGAATTACATTTTATATTTTCTTAACTAATATATGTCTTATATATAATATCATATTAATTGCATCATTATTTCTCATTTATATAATTATTAAAATATATTAGTAAAATAGAGAATATATTTATTTCTTAATGATTATTGCAATTTGCCAATGTATTCCTTAATTTTGAAGTTAATATGAAAAAATGACCAGCAATAGCTTTATTGATGATATTTTAAAGATATTTTCTAATGTGAAGCAATTTAATAAAGTATGGCGTTTTATGCATTAATCATTATAATTGTTGTATCTTAACTTTAAAATTAATAAGTAATAAGTGTTTATCATCCTTCAATTTCGAATATATTGAGAAGTATTTTTTTCTTTATTATTAGGAATCTTTTATCGTTATCTAAATCAAAATAAATGATGGATTACATACATAAATACTAACGATGTCTACAATATTTTTATTAAGAAAAAGATGTATTAGAAAAAGTACATTTCTTTTCCAAAAATAATTATAGGACATTTTTGTGACAAGCATTTTGACAATTTTCCGTATAACTTATCATAGTTAAGTAATTTAATGAAGTAAAATACATCTACTCCTCTATTCACTTTTAGTTATCCATTATTTCAAAAATAAATTTCACTTTTACATGTTATTTTCAACATATGAAGAAAACCAATTATTTTTTCTATATCTTATCCTTATTATTAATTACTTATTTCTCAAATCATTTTTTAAGACCCAAATTTGACAGGTAAAAATGAACCGACAGAATATTTATATCTATTTACATTACTTTGAAAGCATAAATATCTTTAGAAGTACCAAATAAGTCATTATTTGTTCATATATATATATATATATATATATATATATATATATATATATATATATCATTAATTAATGTTGCACACGTGAAAACGAAGTTCAGTTCACTAGTTCTTGTATAATCATGCAGATCACTAGAAATGTTGATTAAATTTTTGTTGTCTTTCATTAAATGGCTTTCCAATCGACAACTATTATTTTCTATTTGTCTTAGACCTGTAGCTTTAACCTGCACTTCTTCCTCATTTTTAACCTCCTCAACATTCTCAAACTCAACTTCCTCTTCTATCTCTTCGTTATGTATTGGAGAGTTCTAATTCACCGGTACAGATTCGTTTGGCACCTCATTAACAACAGGCGCCACTATCCCACAACATGTTCCTGTAGCACGAGTTGTCGGCCAAACGTTGTTATACCTAGTATTAACCATCTGCGAATAGAAGAGTGAAAGAAGTTAGATACAAATTTTAATAGCCTGATATCAATTGGAATCAAGTCATATCACGAAGGAGACAAGAGAAAATGAAGATTTCCTAAAGTTTAATATTCTCTCGAAGAAAAGTGAAGGCGTCCACATACCTTTCCATGAGACTCTATTAGACTCATTTTGGTACATCGAGGTCAACTACCAAATTTATCACGACCCAGATCGTCGTGATTGACACCCACACTAACTATTAGGTGGGAGAACCTTTACTACCATCCAACTAAAGCAAGAAATAAAAAACGAAGGGATTTAAGTTACGGAAGCAAGTTATATAACTAAAGGCAAGGTTCCATTACTAAGAAATGGTCTAACATCTAGTTAACAATGCGAAAGATAAACCTAAAATCTGAAAGTCAATGTACCAAAACTAGAAATGAGAACCAAATCTAACAAGAATTTCTAGTGAACTATCTAACTAACTCAAAACAAGGTTTAGGTCCGAAAATGGTGGACATTGACTAAAAAGAATTCTATGGCATCCCGAACGATGTGGATCACCCTTGAACTCGAAGTGATCATTGAATTCCTAAACGAGGTCTGTCAACAGTCGCGTGAAGATGCCCTGTAATCAACAAAAATAAGAGCATGTGCAGAATCAGTACACAACTACCGTGTAATGGTAGGATCACACGACTATCCCACTAGTGTAAAATAAACAAGCAATTACAACATTATAACACGTGTATAAATATCAAAATATCAAATACTGGTTATATCATGTAGTTGGTCCTCTCACAAAACCCAAAGTCAAACTTTTTTGCATCCCAAAACGTGGCAATCCGATCCAATAGTTTTATGCCGAAACATGGCAATCTATTTCAATTAGCATGCCAGAATGTGGAAATCTGATCCAAGTTAGTGTGTTGGAACGTGACAGTCGATCCTAATCACACATCACAATAACACATCAAGATCACCCATTCAAGTCATGATTTCATGGTATCAATATTCATATATCTCGTTTTAACACCTATAATCAATATTGCAACATGCATACATATACAAGTATCACAACGAAGCAAATCAAGTGTATATCGCACAATAATAGAATCACCACCATCAACTACCTCGAAACAAGCTTGAAACCTTAGACAACTTGATCCTTCCCTTTTCGGATTCATCCGCTTGTTCGCGGTCTATAAACAACAATTTATATACAAGAATCAATAAAGAAACACTAAATTCCAGAATACTAACAAATTATTAACATTTTTCGAACCTATGACCCCAACTAGTCAGTTTGGGGTTAATTCCACCATAAGAGTCTTCAAGAATTCCTTCCCCATCAGTATTGACTCATTCTAAAATGTTATACGGATCAAAAAGGAATTCTAGAGTGAAAAGCTTACCTCTAGCTTCAAGAATGGTAGAACACGAGTTGGAATAGCCCAAGGTCATCTTTTAACTCAAAACATCGAAAATACAAAATAAGGTTGTCTAAGGATTTTATTTACGAATTAAAAACCCGTCATCCCGCTATAGAGGCACCCATTCCGCTGTAGCAGCATCAATCCCGTTGGTGTCACTTTTTGAACCAGTGAGCTCCGTCTTGAAAAATCCCAAAAATCCTATAAATCAATCTCCATCTCGTCTGCTACAGCGGTGCCCATTCCACATTAGTAGTGTAGATGCAGTGACAATAATCTCGCTACAGCGGCACGAAGCAAGGCAGTGAGCTCCTAAGTGAATTCCACTCCTTCATTTTTACAGCACCCTCTTAACCCACTACGCTCAAAAAATTCCCTTAACGCCAAAATCAATTTCCGATGGTCTACTTATTCAAATTCAATTCCGTAAGGTTATACGAATTCTGTAACGAATTACCTATCCATTCATGTAATCAAATAAACATTTGATCCACCCTTTTGTTACAAGATTGCCCTACACCTTGATGCCTCCAATTTCCTCCAAATCTTGAAAAGATCGAGAAAATTCTAGTATTACGAAAAAGTTTTTTGGGTCCGGTTTTTCCCCATTGACATTTCTATAACAACAAAATCTGGTTGTTACACCTAATTTTCCTCTCATATTGATATTCAAATTATGAATCATATTTAGTTGTTACGTATTGATACAAATCAACTAACTGTTATTTTGTTTATAAATCCTTTTTTTTTCTTTTTTTTTTTCAAAAATAGTTTGATTAAACGTAGATAATTGTAAATTAGACTAAGTCTAAATCATATTCCTCATGGGATTGATCCTAACGTAAAACTTAGATTCTTTATTCGACAACGACCATTTATACTTCTTTTGTGAGGTGTAATTTGGGAGTATCACTACTCATGTAAAACTATTTATCTGCACTTGATATTTGAAGTATGATTTTATAATGTATGTGCGCTTTTCATGTTCAACCTTTTCATCTATTGTTATCCTATTTAGTTTAATCATGCAAACTTTGATCTCGTGTAACTTGTATTGCAATTGATGTCCTACTGTTTATGGATTTTTTGGTTTTGAGAGCAATAGTATAATGACTTAGATGATTGTATAATTAACTACACATGGGAGTTAAAATTTATTCGTCCTCTTTGTTTTGTCTTATCAAGGCTTAACTAGGTCTCATTTATTTTTAAATGTTGGAGGTTTATCAATCATAGTTGCTCACCAAACCTTTGTGCTTAAAATGTCATGTATGGCCATGGTGATAAAAGAGTACCTCAAGTAATATTTTTTGCTTCCATAAGTATTTCTTCATTAGATGAGCATACTTATCACTACAACCATTGAATCGTCCATGTTCACGATCAAATGTCAATTTGAAGAGAGAGAAGGGTAGATGTGGTTCTCATAAGTGCAATGGAGAAGGCAGTAAATTACTACGTGATGTACCGTGAGTTTACAATAATTTTGATGCATTATACTTGATGTTTGTGTGCATCTTAAGCATTTTTGTTATTATATATGATGATATTTGGTCTGATTTTTCAGGAAATCGGTTAGAAGCAGTTGAAGTTGAATGTAGTTGAACTAGCAAAAAAATTTGACAACCATAAGCTAACTTACGATCCGTAAGTGGGAATCGTGGGTCAATTGTTCAAGAAAGTATGACCAAAGTGTGGAACCGAATATGCAAATGATGGATCTTAGTCTGACTGAAGGATCGTGGATGTTGATCATCGATTAAATTAGAGAAGAAGAGTTCCAATACTTGAACAACAGAGAGACATGACGGATCATGCATAGACCTAAGGATCATGACCTACAGAACTAGGTGATAACCGTTGATTAAAGATTAAGAATTTTGGCCAATTAATGAAATACAGAGTAGACTCACGGAGCGTTGGCTGTTCCACAGTCTGGTGTGTGCTGTTGTCGATTGAAACTACTCAGACTGGATTTTCCTATTTTTTATTTTTCTACTTGGTTTAGGATTTAGTTTCTATAAATATAAGATGTATTTTTTCTTTTTGGGTTTTTAGAATTTTTGTTTCTACTTTGAGGATTATTTAGGAAACATTTTCGACAATTAATTCAAAAAGTTTGGTTTATGATATTTGCATTTGATTTTCAATTCAAGATTATGATATCCACCTATTATAATTGTAAGTTCATGATTTACCTTATTAAACCTAACATTAATTGTGTATTCTCAAGCATGAGTAGCTAAATCCACAACTAGGGTTGTGGGTACCACGAATAATTAAAAATGTATGACTAAGAGTTAAGTAATTCTAAAATAATGTTGATGCCTGTATTGTTAATCTTTTCATTTAGAATGCTTTCTAGCAATGCGCAACGTTAGAACTCGCTTCATTCCTACTTTCCAGATCAAGGTGGTAACAAATGAGAAATATATTAAACAACAAAGATTTAGAAGTGTATAACCGCTATCTAGTAGCCTGACCCTAATAGTGCAAAGGTGAATGTCGGGTTAAGGGTAAGGGTTAGTAAAGCATACACTCGTAGATGAACGAAGTTGCATGGTGAAAATACCTACTTCGAGGACCAATCATTTTGGTATACCTAACATATCAACCTTGCATGTTAACACTAGGATAGAGTTACTATTATTAGGAATACTACGTTAAGATTTTGTGGGCAACACATATTCCCTAGTTTTCATCTCATATCGATATCTCAAACTTTGAATCTTGTTTAGTTGCTACTTATTGATACAAACCAACAAGCTGTTATTTTGTTCACAAATCCCCATTTTTTCTCTTTTTAGAAAATAGTTTGATTGCACGTAGATAATTGTAAGTTATCCCAAGTCTAAATCATATTCCCCGTGGGATCGAGCCTAACCTAAAAGTTAGGTTCTTTATTTGACAATGACCGCTTGTACTTCTTTTGGCAAATGTAATTTGGACGTATCACTACTCATGTAAATAGCACTTGATATTTGAAGTATGATTTTATAATTTATGTGCAGTTCTCATGTTCAACCTTTTGATCCATTGTTATTCCATGTGGTTTAATTGTGCAAACTTTGATCTCGCATAACTTGTATTGCGATTAATTTCCTACCTTTTATGGCTTTTTTGGTCTTGAGAGAAATAGTAGAATGACTATGATGATCGTATAATTAACCACACGTGGGAGTTAAAATTTATTCGTCCGCTTGGTTTTGGCTTATCAAGGCTTAACTAGGTCTCATTTATTTTTATCAAGGTTAGACGAATTCGAATTTGAGATGGATATTAAGATTTAGGTATTTGAGTTTGCATATACATCTAAATTTAATATGTTTTAAAAACTTACATTCAAAATAATTAACATCATTTATATGGTTGTTGGTGGAGGAGATGGCTAGTGATGAAGGCTGTGGGTGCCGATCGGGAATGATGTTGGCTAATGGTGGTGGTGTGAATAGTAATTTGTTTTGAGGATGATTGATAGTAATGGTTCATGGTGGTAGTTGGTACTGACATCAAATAGTTGTGATAGATAAAAGTGATAGCAAATAGTGGTGGTGACTAATGACAATGATTGGCGATATATAATGACAATTGATGATAGTGATTAGTGGTTGTTGTAGTACTGATCATTGATCATAATGGTACCTTGTGGTGGTGACAACTTGTTGTAGTGATGTGACAAATGATGGTGGTTTTTGATAGTGGTGGTTCATATTGTTGGGGGAGTACAACGGTAGTTGCGAATTGTGGGTGATCATGGTAGCGGTAAATGGATGGAATCAATGAATCATTATCTTTATAAAAATCTTTGACTAGACATTTAATGATGTTCCAACTCTGTTAGAAATCTAATCATCCAAATATATTCATACCCATTAAGGGCTCATTTGTTTTTTTGATAAGATAAAGAAGTTTGAAAGTGAATGCATATGTGAGCATTTTATTTAGATATATGAATCTGAATACACATGAATATTAAGATGAGAAAAGACATAAATTGACACCTAAAGTTGTCTTAAATTAACAAAAAGACACCTCAACTTTGTCGTCGTCCTATCACCCCCACAAAAATATTAAATATCTTTGTAAATATATCATTTTGACCCTTTTTCTCCCTATGTTTGTTTGCAGATGACAAGTGTGAATGAGAAACTTCCCTTTCAAACCGAATTTAAAAGCATTACATGTCAATTCTTTCTCTATAATTTAATTACTTACTCTTTAAATGCACCATCTTTCCCAATTATTACTAAGAAACCATTAATGATTTTAAAAAATAAATTATCTCCTCTGTTGAACGAAATCAACCCAAAAAGGTAAGAACATTCTAACTTCTTGTTTTCTTTAAAACTTGAGAAATCAAGTTTTCTTCTGTGATTAGGTTTTAAGAGAAACTATTTTTATAATATCAAATACAATCTTGAATCATATTTGTAACGATTCGAATCATCCGAAGTTGTGTATGAAAATGTGAGGTAAACATAAAGACTTACTTTCAATGCAAAATGAAGCAAACTAAGCAGATAATCTTCAATTTCCTGGTTAATTTGAGAAGGAAAAAATGAAGATAAAAAAGTGAGAAATGGAAAAATAAAGAAAAAGAAAAAACTTATCAATTGTATTGATAGATGAAACATTGTGGGTCGAGTTAAACCAGTCTTTTAGTTGTATTTAAATTAACTTAATTGAGTAAATAAGGGGGGATGCATCACACACATATTCAAAGTATATCGTTTATAAGAAAATGGATCAAAACGGTCTATTTACTATGATATTTCATACTTTAATGGTAATAGGACACAAACATTGGTTTAGCACATGGATGTTGGTTTCTATCATTATTCATTGTAAATGCATGTTAGCATATGATCTAAATAATTTTCATTGTTTTTGTTATGGTTCCCAATATATCAATGATTTTAGACGCCCTGAGAATTAAAAATAAATCAAGGGAAGACATGGTCGAGATTATGTCCCGCCCTTCCTGCTATAGTGACAAAAACACCGCTAGAATGGCTTTCTCTATAGCCAAATAAAAATCCCGCCATAATAGGATCACCATAGTTGGCCAGCCTCACAATTGTGGCCCCGACGAGGTGAGCTCAGAAATTGAATTTTTTTGCAAGGTTCTGTCATTTCTCAATCCTCATTATCAACGTTTATTCTTGAAATTCCATTATTGTCTCAAATGACACCTCAAGACTAGCCCCAACAATGCCTAATTAAGAATCGTGCACCACCTTAACATAAAATCAATCATGTAACACTTTAGAAATATTGTTCATCATAATCACATTCTCACTTTCGTATACAAAAATAGCCATTTCCCCCTATAAATCTCAACCAATACCGACTGCCCTTAGATCAAAGTTTTCCTACTATCAGTATTCATCCTTCTTCCTTTATCCATAATAAATACAAGCCTAAAAATTTAAGACCAACTTAGTTTAACAAAATTACAAATTATTTCTAAACTAACAAAATAACCCTTTTATGGCCTTTTTTCGAATTACGATTTCTTAGTCATACAATAGAGTACACTTCACAATTTCGCATAAGAGCGGATTTAGGCACATCTAAGGTGTGTCATGTGACACGGCTTCGTCAAATTTTTTTACCGAATTCACCTATATAAAAAAATATTAAGGCTAAAACAATATACAGGACACTCCTCATAAACAATGTGGCTAGCCTAAGTAGCAGACACACCACATTCGCTAGGTGATGTTGCGGGTTCAATTCACCAGGTGGTACATTTTCTTTTTCTCAATTTTTTATGAACATTTACTGTTTGTTTTATTCACTTCTTAATTTTTTTCTTTTCTTAAAATTATTGAATTTTTGTTTTAAATTCAAATAGATTTCTTCATTAAAAACCTACACACCCATTTAAATTTATTCGAAATATAATAATTTTTTTAAAGAATTAATGTAAAACTCAAAATCTCCTTTATCAATTAGAGTTATAGTTAAATAAAAATAGTGTTCATTTTCTTTCATTTCTTGTTCATCAATCATTGTTATTCGACATCTCGAATCTCCATATCAGGTTAGTATTCTTTTTCTATTCATTTCTTTTATCATGTGCTTGAACTTTATTTTTATTTTTATTTATTCATTATAATAATTTTATTTTTTAACTATCTACTTGTTATAATAAAATAATCTAGAATTCATTAAATTGATCAAATTTATCTAAAATTCTCTATTATTTGATCCTCAATTACTAGTTGTGCAAATCAAATCATATTTGTGTAAATTTTTAGTGGAGAGGTATTATTCTAAAAATATTTACAAATGTTCGAAGTCAACTTTAACGACTCAAGCTTCCACTGACTTGGAAGAACAAGCTATTGAGCGGTGAAGTGAAGGAATTGATTTAAATTCATTGCCGATTTATTTACTAATATGAAAATGTGAAAATTTTATAATATTATCTAATTCAAAGAGGTCTCAAATTTTTGGAGTTCTAAAATAAAACTTTCAATTATTTTCTTCTTGAGTCATTTTTCTCCTTTTAATGGTAACATCGCTTAGAAGAAAACAAAGTACTGAAGGTTGGAATAAAATTGAACAACAAGGAAAAAGAAAGAGAGATGTGGGTGTATACATTTATAAATTAATCAATTCATATAATTATTTTCAAAATGTTTTAAGGAAAAATAGTGAATAAGTAAAAAAAAATAAAAATTAATGACATGGTGCCTACATGGTTATGATGTGGCGCTTACGTGGCTATGATGTGGAGGGTGGGAGTGGTGTTATAGTCTCAGGGTGGGAAAAAATTCACCTAAAAAATGTTAAGGGTGGTATTTAAACGCCCATGTATTAACTACTAAAGTAAGTTATCCAACCAAGTTCAGAGTTTATTTTATAAATTTTCTCTTGAATTAAATTATGTTTATTACTTTTTAATCTCATCATGGATGATCATTAACCGATCATCCATGCATTTACATAGTCTCTAGGGCTAGCTACCAATTAAAACCTTCTCGATTTCTACTTTTCTTGCTTGTGTCATTTTACTCGTGACAACAACATCTACTTCACTTTGTTGAGATACCAATTAAAATCCAGTGATACTTATTGGACTTAACCCATACAAAAAATGACATATTGCTAGGGGTGTACAAAAACCAAACCGATCAATAAATTGAACCAAAAATAATATTACTGGTTTATTGGGTTAACAGACTTTTAATGGATTTATAATAAAATTATTGGGTTATCCATTTGATTGTGATTTTTAGTAATGGGTTATTTGGTAAATTGATAACTCATTGAGATGATAGTAATTTATTACTTTGCCCTTCATAAATATTAAAGAGTAACAGTTTAGTAGAACGAACACTGTATTAGTACTCTACACTGTAGTCTACACACTTCACACTTCACAATACTTCTACTTCATATAAAAAATTCAAATCTCCTGCTAATTCTATTAATTGGTCAATTCCCTCTCTTATGACCCCTGCCAACACCCTAGCCCTTTGCCCTTCGATAATTTAGGGGATTGTCCGTGAAACTCTTATCTATCTGATCTATTGACTAAATCCAACACATAATTCAACAACACATACTTAAATAACTTGGACCGTCCAAAGATACCAAAAGTATCATCTACGGTGTTTGATTTTCAATTTCCGATCCACACAAGGATCATCCCGCATTTAACACATTAATTTCGTCATGGACAAACAAGTGATGAATACCAAATAAAGAATAAATTTGGTTCACTCATGGAACCCACACACAGAGAAAAGTCAATCAAAACTAATGAAATAGTTAATATGATGAACTCATAACATAACTTGAAAAATAGTTCAACTATCACCTACCATATACGACTCTTTCTAAACAAAGTTTCACCTCATAATCCGATAACCCAAAGGTCACCACCCATCGAATAACACATTATTGGATACTAAAGGTGTGGATAGGAAATGAAGGGTTGCGACTCTCTTAAAGGGTTATGACTTTGTCGAAAGGTTGTGACCTTTATGAAAGGTTGTGTCTTTTCTAAAGTGTAGTGACCGTTTGAAAGGTTGTGCTTTTTAAAGGGTTGTGACCTTTCTAAAAGGTTGTCTTATTTCAAAAGAGTTGCGACCTTTACCCTTCGTTGGCTATAAATAAAAGTGTTTTCTCTCATTTTTCGGCATCAAATTCTTCCCTTGTTATGCATACATTTCTTACAAAATAAAATTGATCGATACTGTCTATGTGTGATTCGTTGTTGTCATTTTGAGTTTGTTGCAATTATTGAAGTTTGAGGTACCACTACTTCTTTAATTGTTAATCTGTTTTATCTTGGGAGGAATTAATATGTAACCTCGGGTACTTGAGGGGATTAAATTTCTTAAGGACACAGTGAGTTTTGTGGACTCAGATAGTTCTTTGTGTTTTTATTTTCATCTTTTATTTTTTCTTGTTTGCTAATCCGAATATAGGAGATAACAAGCTTAAAATTTTTAATATTAATGGTATTTTCTGTGGTAAGAAAATTACTTTTATTTTTTGTGTTCTTTTTGTTGGAAGAAGAAAAAGAAAATCATTTTATCATATGATAAAAGAGATTTGAAATGAATTAGTGTAGAATTCTCACGAAAGTATGGAGAAATCAAGGATGTATTGATGATCATAATGTTGAGTTACAAGATCCTTATAGAGGAAATGAGTCTTATTCTAGTTATACCAGGATTTCTACTACAACACAAATAATTACATGAGTAGTATTGTATTATAAGTCACTACCTTATCCTACTCAACTCCTATAATATGCGGTAGTTTAGCTGTATATAACTTAGAGTTTAGTAATCTAATCCTAGTATGACTCTAACTCTAACTCGTCAGCCTGCTTCGATGAACCTGTTCCTTTGACGTGTTCCATCAATCGTCAAGCTTCCTTCAGCACTTCCCCTCAAGATAGTGAGTGGATGAACTGTAACTCCTAGCTTGCTGCAAAAACCAGAGAAAAGCTATTTTGTTAAGGCTTTGGTATGAATATCAGCTAGCTAATCCTTAGACTTCACACATTGAGTAAGAAGTTGTCCTCTGGACACCTTCTCACGAACAAAATGATAGTCCATTTCAACATGTTTCTAGCATGCATAACGGATTAAACTTCATGTACAAGGCACTTATATTATCACATTACAACGTAGGAACATATTGAAGGAACACTCCAAGGTCATGAAGAAGATACAAAATCCAAGTCATTTCTGTGGCAGTGGAGGCTAGTTCTCTATACTCAGCTTCAGCACTCGATCGGGCTACTGTGGTATGTTTCTTGGAGGTCCAAGAAATAGAATTTGCACATAAGTAGATACTATAGCCTATAGTTGATCTCCTAGTTGTGGTACAACCTACATGGTGATTGTGAAATAATTATGAGTCCAAAATGTAGAGTAACTTTGATGTACCTCAGAATCCGTTTTACCCCTTGAAGATGTTCAATGTTTGAGCTTTGCATAAACTGGCTTGCTAAATTCGCAACATGAGTGATATCGGGTCTTATGAGGTTCAAATATTGAAGGCTCTATACTATCATTCTGTAAAATGATGTATCTACAAGACTTTCCACAGCTTCATGCAAACCATGTTTTTGAACCAAAGGAGTGGTTACAGCCTTTGCCAAAGTCATCTCTATTTTGGACAACAGCTCAGCAACATACTTGCTTTGATTTAAGTGAACTCCACCTTCAAAATACTTCACCTTGATTCCTAGGAAGAAGTGTAAAGGGACAAGATCTTTCATAGCAAACCCCTTTCCAAGTTGTAGAAACAACTCTGGGACATGAGATGGATTACTTCTTGTGACAATAATATCATCCACATATAACAAGAGAAATATTTTGTCTTTGTGAGTTTGAAAGGTAAATGAGAGAGGATCAATATTACTACAAATGAAACCAAGGTGTAAAAGATGCATGCTAAACTTATCAAACCAAGCTCTTGGGGCTTGTTTAAGACCATAGAATGTCCTTTTAAGTAGACATACATGCTGATGATACTGGGATCAATAAAATAAGGAGGTTGACTCACGTACTCCTCCTCTTGCAAGAAACCATGGAGAAAGATATTTTTGACATCTAGTTGTCTAACTTTCCACTTTGAACTGACATCAATGGATAGAACCACCCTAATAGTTGTAGTTTTAACCACAGGACTAAATGTTTCTACAAAATATATCTCTTCAAGCTACGAGAATCCCCTCACCACAAGTCTGACCTTGTATTTATCTATTGTTCCATCGGCTTTTAATTTTTTATTGAACACCTATTTTGAGCAAACCAAGTTTATACCAGGAAATTTGGGCACAAAAATCCATGTCTTGTTAATATGTAAAACATCAATTTCTTCCTGCATTGTTGCAAGCCAATGAGGTGATTTTAATGTTTCCTTAGTAGTATTTGATTGTCTCATAATTTTTGTGCTGCTGCGAGCAACAAGTGACAAGTGTTGTTCTTTTGCCTTGTTTCTGGTGATCATATGATGCCCTTGGGGTGCAAGAAGTACCTCAACTGGTACATCAACGAATGTAGTTAATTGGAGTGTAGAATTGTCAGGTTGATGATCAATTGATACATCAAGTAAAGTGGTTGTTTGATGATGATCATTGGCTGGACCTATAAGAGCAACCTGTTCCTCACTGCTGCTGGCAGTTTCAAAATCTGCAGCTCAAGTTTCAATACTATTCTATGGATCATCAACTTTAATGTGTTACTCAACATCTGATCCTGCGCCTGAAAGGTCAATAATACTCTCATCATCAATGGATGCATGAGATGTAGCGACATTTTCACTATTAATGTGTGGGCTAGCAGCATGTACTTCACCTGAATCAAAATTATCATGTGCCTGCAGTTTACAGAAATATTCGACAAAAGTAGCAAGGTGAGGTGAGACATCAATGCTAGTCTGAGATTGCTTTGGAAACATATAGGGTAATGTGTTTTCATCAAACACAACATGTCTGGATATGTAAACTCTCTTTGTAGAGGGATGATAGCATTTATATCCTTTGTGTAAGTTGTTGTACCCTATGAGCACGCGGGAATAGGTCTTTGGAATGAACTTATTGTTACCCTTGATATATGAAAAACATCTACACCCAAACACTTTTAGGCTGTTGTAATCAAGTTGTTCCCCATAAAACTTAACAAATGGAGTCCCCATCTTTGGGACTGATAAAGACAATTTATTGATGAGGAATACTGTAGTTAGCAAAGTTTCAACCCAGAGAAACAAAGGTAGGTTAGCATTAAGTAGTAAAGTTAAGCAAGTCTCCACAATATGCATATGTTTTCTATCTACAACTCCATTTTGTTTAGGTGTTAGGACATGAAATATATCTCGCAATGCCATGATCTTCCAAATGCTTAATGAAGTCTATTTGGATAAACTCACCACCTCCATCACACTGAAAAATCTTAATATCTTTAGAAAATTATTTTTCCACCATTTTTTGAAATTTCAGAAAGACTTCAAAGAATTCAGATTTCTTTTTCAGTGGATAAATCCATGTATATCTTATGTGATCATAAGCAAAAACAACATGATATATCATATGTTGGGAAGATTCTATAGGAGCAGGTCCCCATAAGTCACAATGAATTTCCAATAAAGGTTCTTTCTCAATTTTATTTCTCAAACCAAAAGGAAGTTTACAACTCTTTTTCAACTGACAACTAGAACAAACAGTAGGCATTTTATTCTAACTACTAACATTGATGCAACTATTACTACTCAAAACTTTTAAAGACTTTAGACTAGGGTGTCCTAATCTAGTATATCATATGTTGTCTGACATGTTCCAATCGTGTGCAGCAGTCAAGGCATAGAGATTATTATCTTCCAAAGCATAAAATCCATTCCTTTTAGTATTTTGGCCAGCAGTGCCCTTGTCCTCTTGTCCGTTACAACAAAGTTAGTTTCATCAAAATCAAGAGTATAAGAATTATCCTTTGCAAACTTACTAATTGAGAATAATTTTTTATTGATCTTACAAACTACAAGAACTTCCTTTAACTTTAGACCTGTTCCAGATATGTTTCAACATGTGTAATGTTTAAAAGTTTGATCCATTCCCAACAATTAATTTATTGGTCCATTGTAGTGTTTAAGATCATTTAGGATACTTGAGTTATGTGTCATATGGCTACTTGCTCCAGAATCTACATACAAGGTGTCATCAGTAGTATTTTGTAGATTAGTAGCAGTCAATGCTTGTGGTAGCTCATCTGTGGCTTGGTAAGAGTAGTACACCTGTTAAAACACTTAAGAGCAGTATGATTATTCTTACTACAAATTTGACACACATCAGGATTGTCCCTTTCATGACTTCTACTTGAAGGACTGTTCTGAGGACTTGGTCCATTTTTGCTGTTATAAGGACACGTTCCTTGTCCAGCAGGCTTGAAGTCTCCTCCTCTTGAATTAAAGTTATTGTTTCCTCTTTTTTTAGAGTGGTTTCCTCTTCCCTAGCCTCTTTGGGAAGAGAATGCCATGTTATGGTTTTGTTGAGGCATTTCTTCTTCATCCTCCCTCATATCAAAACTCTGAGAGAATTAACAAAGTGATTAAGAATAGGATATGGTGTCTTACCTAGCATGAAAATCTTGAAGGTCTTGTACTTAAGACCTAGAACTCTAACAAAATTAATCACTTTGCTATCTTCAAGTACATGCTTGTGAATGGCTGCAAGACCATCACATATGTCTTTGAATTCCTTTCATTTTGGTTTCTAGGTTCACATTTTGCAGCTTTTGCTTGAGCTAAAACTCCTTATCTTTAATTGCTTGAAGATTTGCTTCTTTCAAGCATTCCCACATCTCCTTGGACGTTAGGCAGCCTATGATCAGGTACATGCTTTCTTCTGTCAAGGTGCCTGAAATCCAACTCCTTAGTTACACATCCTTCTCCTCCCAGCCATCAACAATATTGTTGTCTTCTGCACCTTCTCGTCTGTTACAGTTTTCTCAGTAGACTGTCCAGTGGAACAGGTTGCTTTACGTGAATCTATGATGAGGCAGGTTAATCTCATCACTTGAATCAACTGAGTCATTTGTGCCCAACATATAAGATAATTCATTGTCTTAACTTTAATAGAGTGAGACGGAATAAGATGATGAAGTGAAGAGTTCGAAAGAGTGTTAGTAGAAGGGGCCATTGCAGTTTGATAATTTGGTTATTTTTGCTTTGATCTAATATGTTAAAGAGAAGAAAAACTTTATTGCTCTGATACCACGTATAATTCTCACGAAAGTATGGAAAAATCAAGGATGTATTGATGATTATAATGTTGAGTTACAAGCTCCTTATACAGGAGAAGAGTCATATTCTAGTTATACTAGGATTCGTACTACAACACAAATTACATAAGTAGTATTCTATTATAAGTCAAATACCTTATCCTAGTCGACTCCTATAATATGCAGTAGCTTAGTCGTTCATACCTTAGGATTTAGTAGTCTAATCCTAGTATGACTAGGACATTAACTCGTCAGTCTGCTTCGATGAACCTGTTTCTTCGATGTGTTCCATCAGTCATCAAGCTTCCTTCAACATTTAGTACTACTTCAATATGTTCGAGTATTTTTTCTGTAGTAAGTTTTTCTTGGATGAGTAATATTAATCTTATTTTCTTCCCCAAGTGCATTCAAGCATTGCAACCCTTCAGTTTTCTTTTCAATGAGAAAGTTATTTTGTGCATAAAGGCTAATGTGAGCACCTTATTGAACATATGTTGTCTCCTAACAATATTTGAACATGAGTTTAGTTTATCTTAGGAAAATTGGAATATGATGAAAATTTAGGAAAAAAAATAAGTTGCAAGAAAAGTGACTTACATGGAATTATTGCTGGCAGATAGAATATCATTCAATGAGAGGAAAAATTAGGTTCTACTTTTGTTTACCTTGATTATTTTTCTATCCTTTATAAGTTATGAGATTTATTTCATAAATGTTAGGATAGATTGTCATTATGTGATGATCTCAAAATATATCTTTATTATTATTCATATGTACTTTGTTTAGAGGAGAGAAAAAAAAAACTTTTTGTAGTTTTTTACTCCATGTGAAATTTAATTGTTTTGGAGACTAAAATCTTATGGGGTTATTTTTCTCCGTTGGTATGAAGAATATAAGAACTTCATGAACAAATCAAATTGTGCATTGGTTCGAAGATATAGAAACTTCACCAATATGTCAAATACTCAGTTTACATGAACATTCTGACTTAAAGAGTACAAAATCTTCGTCAGGAATATTTAGGCTGAAGGATTCGAAAAAGATAACATCTTCTTCGTTAACTAGAAACAGTGTTATATTTGAGAATTTTGGAGATTAAAATTTTTTGGCTTACTACTCTGTCTTAATGTCAAATTGATTAGAAGAATATAAAAACTTCATCAAAATTTGAGATTCATTCAGTTAACGATTAGAAGAATCTAAAAAACTTCATTGTTAAACTAGAAACAAGTTGTGTAACGATTGAATCTTTATTGTTAGTATTCTAAATAATAAATAGTCTGTCTAATTGTGACATGAAGGGGAAAAAATTAGTGACAAAAAATTAGTGATTTTTATGCCAGTAATGGGTGTTTCTATGGATTAAATCTCCAAAAGAAGGCTTCGTGTTGACAATGTGTATTTTATAGTATATAATTTGAAAGAATGAAAAAAAATATGTAAAAAAATTAAATACTTGAATAATATATTTGAGAACATATTAAAAATGAGAGGGGTTCTTTACTTGTGATAAAGACAAAATTAGACTTACTATCTAATTAAAATTTAAAAGAACAAGATATGAAATATAATGACATTCTTGTATTATGTTAGAGCCACAAAATTCTTGGTGTATATTTGATATTGTGGTCGTTGAGTCTCTCTTACTAGTATACATTATATGAATAGTATAAAACCACAAAATCATATTACTCATTTGAAAAGATTGTATTCTTTGATGAAAAAGTGTCACTTAAAATATTGTGATTTTCATGAAAAGATATGTTTATTCAAAATAAATTTATTTTTATAGGCATGAACATTGGTGAAAAGTGATCTTTTATGTTTGTGTTGTAAAACTAACGTTTGGGTTATAAGCCCTTATTGGACCTATAAGACTATGATCATGGGTAATTTCTTTAACAAATTGAATGTTATGAAAAGGTCCTTTTGAAAAGGACATTTGTCAAGATGTTCATTTTGAAACAATGTTTGTATTTGACAAAGTTATCAAAAGCAAATAACAAAATATTTGCAAGAAAAGTTACCTCGCGGAAGGCCTTTTCAAACTCAGTATTTCGGTTTGTTCTTACTTGCTTGAATCAAATTGTTTGTGAATTTAACGCTTGATACATGTCAATTATAAAACCTTGCGAAAGCTGATCAACTTAGAAGTGTTGCCTAACTTCTAGTGCAATAAATTAAAATGTCAAGTATGTGTTGTTGAAAGGAATTCAAATCCGTTATAATTGATTTATACTGACATTTGTGATATGAAGTTAACACCGTCTTGTAGTGGAAAAAAATGTTTCATATATTTTATTGGCAGTTGCCCTATATACTATTATTTTTATTTGCTAGATGATAAGGATGAATCAATAGAAATATATAGGCAATATTAAATTGAAGTTGAAAATCAGTTAGATAAAAATATTGTCATGATTAGAAGTGGTAAATATGGAGAATATGAATATTCTTTTGCAAAAATATATTTGGAAAATGGAATCATCCATTAAATTACTGCACATACTCACCTCAATCTAATAAAATTGTTGGCAAGGAAAAAACCAAACTTTGAAGAAAATGTTGCATGTCCTATGTATAAGCTCATGTTTACAACAAAATTTGTGGGGGAATGCTCTCATTATACCAAAAGAGAATAAAAAAAACTTGTATGTTCGAAAGAGACAAACAAAAAGTTTTATTTGTTAATAAAGGGAGCAACAAATAGAAAACTTTTGTTTGTTAAGAAAGGGAGCAACAAAAAGTTTTATCAGACTTTATTGTATCCAGATAGGAAATTGTTTGTCTTCTCTTAAAATATATACAAGCAATAACTCTTGAAAGACAGTGATCTAACAATTTCCAATACAATATATTATATATGAGACATAGATATAAGGGAACTATTCCCAAACATGTCAAAATAGGACCTAGGACTGTAGATTGTATGTTCATTAGATATGCTACAAATAGTAAAACATGTTGATTTATGGTTCATAAGTTTGAACCATCGAATAGTCAAATAGAAGGTCTAAACGACCTTGGAAAGAACCAAAGGAAAATGTGCTAAATAAGGAGATTCGGAGGCGTAGTAAATGCCAATGGACAAATGACTTCCTCCGGGTTTCATTTTGTAATATTTTTCTTGAAAATGAATCCACATAGTCAAAGAATATATGTCTTTGTCTTTCGTGGACTCATCCTTTTTGGAAAGAGGCTGTCAATAGTATGATAGATTCAATATTGAGTAACCATACTTGAATGTTGGTTGATCTTCCTCCAGGAAATAAACTTTTGGGTTCAAAGTGGATCTACAAAAGGAAAATAAAGTTGATGAAACTATTGACAAATACAAAACAAGACTTATTGTCATAGGCTTTAGACAATAACAAATCTTTTATTATTTTGACATATAATAGCCTCTAACTTAGTTACATCAGTTCAGATGTTAATTACGCTAGTTGTGAATTTGTCAAAGTGGATGTGAAAATTTTTTTTGGAGAAAGAAATTACATGGAACAACCCGAGGGTTTTGTGGTTTCTGATAAAAAAAATGTATAAACTTGTTAAGTCACTATGGACTAAAAACAAGCGCTCAAATAATGACATGCGAAGTTTGACCAAACTATATTGACAAATGAATCTATAGTAATGAATCTGATAAATGTTCTACAGGAAAGACATTCCAAATCACAAGTTTGTTTTATGTCGATGACATGTTGATCATCAAAAGAGACATATCTGACATAAATGCTACTAAGCATATGGGTTACTTCGATATGAAAGAAATTGAAGTTCCTTATGTGATTGGAAAGGTACTTGACAAGTTCAAGTAGTTGGATTTCAATATTGACTAGACTCCTATAAACGTGAGCTTTATAGTTCAAAAGAATGAAGGAAAAAGTGACTCAGTTGGATTATGCTAGAGTATTGAGAAGTTTGATCTATATCATGAAGTGTACGCGATGAGATATAACATGTACTATTAGTAAATTGAGTCTTTTCACTAGTAATCTTTGTCAAACTCATTGGATGATAATAAAAAGAGTTTTGGAGTATTTAAAACATACTTAAAATTATTATTTTTCATTATAACTAATATTCAACAGTATTGGAAGAATATAGTACTGTAAATTGAATCACCACGTCAAATGAAGTAAAATCCATGAGTGTATATGTATTTACTTTTGGTGGAGGAGCAGTCTCTTGGAAATCATCCAAACAGAAATGTATCCTCTCTCTACTATGAAATATGATTTTATTACTCTAGAGAAGGCCGGTGAAAAAGTTAAATGACTCCAAAATTTCGTGAAAGATTTTTGGCCCTTACCTTTAGCTCTAGTATGCATATATTGCGAGAGTTAATTTGCGATAGGTAAGGCGTGGAGCATGATGTACAGCGAAAAACCTCGTCATATATGACGTTGACATAATATCGATAGAGAACTACTCTCAGGTGGAATTTATCATAATTGACTATGTTAAGTCAAGGAATAATGTGTCCGATCAACTTATAAAAGGCCTAACTAGAGAGAGAGTTGATAGACTATCAAAGGCAATGAGACTATGGCCGAGGACAAATCATTGTGGCGGTAACTCTACCTTGAAGACTGGAGATCCCAAGATCTAGTTTCAAGGAGATCAAACAAAGTCATTCATCACATTGTTAAAATAATTTTTTAAGACAATGTTAAGTAACAAGGATAAAAACATTAGGACTTTTTAATGGTTTCTAAGTTTGATACAGGATATATCAAATGGTGTATCACGAAATAACACATTTAGAAATCATCTATGTAAGTATGAAGTGTAAGCCGCTTCAAGGGTAATCCGGTAAGGCTAATTCTCTACGCACTTATTAACCAAGACGTGTTCATGGCTGTAATAAACAAAATAATGAGAGCAAAAATAGTTCAAGGTTTGATTGTGTGACTTATGTTGTCTAGGTATACACCAAAGTTCAACGGTTCAAAGATATAAAATCTACCGATTGATCGAGTATATCCGATATATGTTCATTATGGAAAGTTCAAAAGGAAATCCACTTATCCAGATGAGATCAATCCTTATTTACGAATCACACAGTTTTTCATGCATATATTTTAACAATAGTCATTCCCTATTCATGTGGGGGATTGTTAGGTTCTAAGGGTATGAACTGGAAATGAAGGTTTGCGGCTCTCCTAAAGGGTTGTGACTTTGCCGAAAGGTTGTGGCCTTTATGAAAAGTTGTGACTTTTATAAAGGGTTGTGACCGTTTAAAAGGTTGTGCCTTTTCCAAAGGGTTGTGACCTTTCTAAAAGGTTCTCTTATTTCAAAGAGTTGTGACTTTTACCCTTTGTGTGCTATAAATAGAGAGGTTCTCTCTCATTTCTTGGCATCGAATTTTCCCTTCTTATGCATACATTTCTTATAAAACAAAATCGATCGATCATGTCTGCATGCGTGATTCGTTGATGTCATTTTGAGTTCGTTGAAATAATTAAAATTTGAGGTACCACTAGTTTTTTAATGGTTAATCTGTTTTATCTTGGGAGGAATTAATTTGTAACATCGGGTACTTGAGGAGGATTAAATTTCTTAAGGACTCACATTGAGTTCTGTGAACTCGGATAGTTCTTTGTGTTTTTCTTTTCATCTTTTATTTATTCTGGTTTGCTAATCTGAATACAGGAGATAACACATAACAACAATCACAAGTACAACATTGACTAACCAAGTATCTTATCATCCTAAACCACAACAATCAATGCATTTAACCATTCAAACTTTGTGTCTGAAGGCTATGTATGAAATCTCTCATAAATCTACGACAAATTATGCATTTTGAGACGTGTCCAACTACTATGTTTAGCCTAGCCTACATATACGTCAAACAAATGTTGAAGAAATATGAACATGAACTTCTAGCTTCATGGGGAGAATCCATACGCAAGTAGGTCTTGAATCCATGGGCCTATTTGCACTAGAATCCCTCCTCTCTATTGTTCCAAGTTTGGAGCCGTCTAAGAGGATTTTTGAAGTAACCTTCATCTGATTTTACCACCAAAGAGGAGGACTCAAGTATAAAGTTCAAGATTTTTAGGTTCAGGTCCCATTAATCCCCGCTAAAGCGACCTGGACAAAGCTATAGTGGAGGCGTCATAGTAAAAAAAATTTGCTAGCGAATGGCGTCAGGTCAAATTAAATTTAAATTCTGAAATTTTTTCATGTCTCCCCAATTTAAATTGGCAGTGTATGTCAAAAAATTTGAGGTGTCTTTTGAATAACGTCGTAATAACAAGGGTGGACAAGATTAGTATACGCGTGATGATTTTATTTTATAAATTATCTCGGCTAGTATCATTTTTTATGTTGTTACCTTCCTCAAAAAATAATTTTAATATTTTTTCTATATTATTAACGGTTTATTTAATTTATTGGTAGAATTATTGAAAATTTTACTTTTATTTACTGCCTTAATAAAAAAAAATTATAAACTAAAGTTATATGAGATATTACACCCCTTAGATTCATGGAACTTATACGTTGTATTTCGGAGCTTAAAACCCTCACCCAATATTGCATAAAACTTCTCGTGTTATGCCCGTACGTTTTAAAACATTGCACAAGATATAATAAGAAGGATACAATTAGAACTTATATTATGCTAAAACTTTTTTTTTTTATTTCACTAGAAACAAAGGAGCTCCAATCAAGTGTATTTTTTTTTAACAAACTTGGGCCCAAAAAAAAAAAAGATGACCGTTGAAAATAAGTAGTCATTATATCTAAATATTTTTTTTAAAAAATACACAATGGCATGCAACTTCATAATTTTTGTCAAACCTTTTTTATTAGACTAAAAAAATGAAACTCGAAGTTAGTTTTTCTCCAATTATTTTGTCATGATAAGAAAATACACAATTAAAATAAATAATCATTGTATTTAAAGAAGAAATACATAGTTTGTACATTATTTTTGATGAAACAACTTTTATTTGGCTAAAATGGAGTTCAAGCTATATGGTGTACATGATTACTTCACACGTCTTATAAATATATAGATGTTTTTGCACTTGTATTCCTTGTGGAACCAAACATGTACTCTCTCCATCCACTTTTATATGTCATGTTATCCTTTTTGAAAATTAATTTAAGTAGTTTTCAAAGTTAAATCATATTACTTAAATTTGATATTTTAAACAAAAAATTTAAATAGTCAAAAACTATAAATTACAAATCTTTACCATCGTAAAATGTTTGTCAAAGTTCTAATTTGACTCTAAAGCTCTGTTGACGCTGATAACAAAAGTTGTTCTAAAGTAGAGTCAGCTGAATCAAGTAATTTTGAGGCAACTGGAAATACCAATGGAAACCAACCTTTGAAATTGAAAGAAGAAAATCATCAAGTTCAAAATCTGTCAACTAATACATTTGATTGGTTTATAAAAGAGGAGCCTATTGAAAATGGACCAGAATTGCCTGCTGTTGTTTCACAAGAAAATCTAATCAAAGCTCGTAACGAACCTAGTAATGAAACAAGCCAGAAAGTTCACCATGAAGAAGTTTCTCATGATGAGTCCAGGAGTTGGGTAGATGATGATGATGATGACATTTCCATTTTAACATGCTCCGAGTGGAACTCACAAACATCAGCTCTCAAGGCCCAAAGTACTGATGGTAAGAAAGGTGGCAAGGAGGGCGAGATCATACACAAGTGTTTAGATATTTTAGAAGATTTCAAGTCATTGCCCGACATCATACGTCCTGAGCAGCAATATGAATCTGTTTTCATGAAGAAGCAAATGGATCTCGGAGTTCCTCAAGAAAATTCAAGGAATTCTGCTGTCATGTGTGATGTTTCTGGTCATGGATTGTCAACTGAATATGAACATATTCATGAAGTAAAACAAGTTAGAGAGACTCTGAAACTTTTTGATGACGTATATACTAAACTTTTGCAAGAAGATAAAGCAGAGAATCCTGAAGGACGATCCAAAAGAAAAATCCATATAGAGGCAGCAATGACTTTGAAAAATCAGAAAAAGTGGGTAAATTGTGAGTGGACTTTTGGGCATGTTCCTGGAGTTCAAATTGGGGATCAATTCCGGTTCAGGGAAGAACTTGTTCTGATCGGATTACATCACCAATTTATGAATGGTATCAATTATGTGAATATTGGCAGAAAATATTTTGCAACAAGCATTGTTGATTCTGGTCGGTACGATAACGAGGCCATATCTTCTGAAACGTTCATTTATGTAGGTCAAGGCGGGAATCCAAAAGTATCTATAAATGTGAGAGTGGAAGATCAAAAGCTTAAAGGGGGTAATCTTGCCTTGAAGAACTCCATGGACATGGGATGTCCGGTGAGAGTTATTTGTGGTCGCAAAAGAGTGAATGGTGAAAAGAGTGATATAAGATACATTTACAATGGGTCTACACTGTGACCAAGTGTTGGGAAGAAATAGCTCCAACTGGAAAATATGTTTTCAAGTTTGTACTAAAAAGAAATCCCGGCCAACCAAAACTTAATCGTGAAGTAGTGTCACGACCCACAACTTTAGGCAAGGTAGATCATTTTCATGTTAACAAAGCAACAAAATCGATTATGGAGTCAGAGTTTGTTGTGGACAATGATGTCTCGCAAGGAAAAGAGAAGATACCAATTCGTGTTGTCAATGCAATAGATGATGAGAGACTCCCATCATTTACATACATTACCAACATACGGTATCCAAATTGGTATTACATCTCTATGCCTCAAGGTTGCAATTGCAGAAGTGGATGCTCCGATTCTGAGCAATGCTCTTGTGCTTCTAGGAACGGAGGTGAGATTTTATTCAACACAAGAGGATCTATTGTTAGAGCACAACCTCTTGTTTATGAGTGTGGTCCGTCTTGCAAATGTCCCCCTTCTTGCAAAAATAGAGTTAGTCAACATGGTCTTGGGTTTCCCTAATTTTCTCTATTTCCCTTAGAATTTAGAAACGATTTCACTGAAGAACATAGAACCATTGTCCCTTAGAACTTATATATTTTGTGAAATCGTTCTAAGGAAATGGAGAAATGAGGAAAAAGGGTTCTATGTTTTTCAGTGAAATCATTTCTGAATTCTACGGAAAATTGAGAAAATTGGGGGAAATTAGGGGTAAGTTTATTAGTCTACGTGGCATGAGTGGAACTCTATTGGCTTATGTGGAATGCCATGTGACATCCACATGTCATTTAACCGATTCTGTTAATGAAAAGAGTATTTTTGACCCTATAGTTTGATGGTAAGGGTATATTTGAGCCGAAATGTACTTCAAGGGTATATTTGAGCTATTTCTGATAGTTCAAGGGTATTTTTGACCCTTTTCTGTACTGAACTTACAGGATGAATTTTATGTACTTGTAGATGTCGTTTGTGCCGATGGACTTAAGTACTTGAAAGAAGTTACGAGCGAAGAAACTTCACCAGATAATTGGTACTAGATCTCTATCGATATTTAAGTACCTAAGAGTTCATAGCATGAACAATTTTCAAGAAAATTATCTTCCATCTGTTCGTCCAAACAATGGAAACAATGTTCAACATCATGATGTCTTTATTAATCATAAGTTGGATGTTGCCAAAATTACATCAGCTTATACAAGATGTGAATGGTTTTCAAACGGTTGGCGTAGTATAAATAGATATAAATTGCCCACTATTCTGAATATGAGCATATTTAGAAACGAAAACAAGTTATAGAGACTCTCAAACTTTTTGCTGATGAAGATACTAAGATTTTGCGAGAAAAGAAAGAAGAAAAACAAGGAAGACACTCTACAAGAATAATCAATATAAAGGATGCAATGATTTTGAGAAATCAGGAAAAGTGGGTAAATTATGAGTGGGCGTTTGGCCATGTTCCTGGAGTTGAGATTGGTGATCGATTCCAGTTCAAGGTAGAACTTGCTATGGTTGGAATACATCATATAATTTTTTAGGGGTATCGATTATGTGAATATTAATATAAAAAAGGCTGCAACTAGCAATGTTGATTCTGATCAATACGAAAATGAAACCATATCTTCTCAAAAGTTCATTTATGTAGGTCAAGGAAGAAAACCTAAGTATCTGTTAATGTGAGAGTGGAAGATCAGAAGCTTGAAAGGGATAATCTTGCTTTGAAGAACTAAATGGATTTGAGATATTCAGTGAGGGTTATTATGGTCATCCAAGAGTTAATGGTGAAAAGACCGAGAAAAAATACATTTACTATGGGTTGTACACTATGAGTAGGTGTTGGCAAGAAAGAGATTCAACTGGAAAATACGTTTTCAAGTTTGAACTGCAGAGAAACGGGAAGGAGAATATACCAATCCTCGCTATTAATGAAATAGATGATGAGAGACCCACCTTTCACATACATTACTAACATGTAGTATCCTGATTGATATTATATCATTCAGCCTCAAGGTTGTAGTTGTACAAGTAGATGCTCGGCTTTTGAGCCGTGCTCTTGTGCTTCTAAGAACAGAGGCGAGTTTCCATTTAACCCAAGAAGCTCTATTCTTGAAGCAAAACCTCTTGTTCATAAGTGTGGTCTATATTGCAAATGTCTTCCAAATTGCAAAAATAGGGTTAGCCAACATGGTCTTGGGTTTCATTTCGAGGTTTTCAAAACCAAATCGAAAGGATGAGTTTTGAGTTCATCAAATTATATTGCATGCCGAAGTTTTATTTGTGAATATATGAGAGAATTGCTTGATCATAAGGAAGTCAAAGCTAGAACGGATTATGACTAGTACTTCTTTGATGTTGGCAACTATAATGAATATATCCCCAAAAGAAGGTTGTAAGTAGTAAAGTCGAGTCTAATTCTTTTAAAAGAAAGGATGAAAATGGATTTACTATTGATGCAACGATATATGAAAATGTTGGTATATTTATCAATCATGGTTGCTCGCCAAATCTTTGTGCTCAAAATATCATGTATGACCATGGTGATAAAAGAGTAGCTCACATAATGTTTTTTTCTTCCAAAAGTATTTATCCATTAGAAGAGCTTACTTATCACTACAACCACTGAACTGTCCATGTACATGATACAAATGACATTTGAAGAGAGAGAAGGGTAGTTGTGGCTCTCATAAGTGCAGCGGGAGAATTTAGTAAATTAATACTACATGTACCGTGAGTTTACAGTATTTTAATATATTATACTTGAAGTTTGTGTGCGTCGTAGGCAATTTTGTTATTAGATATGGTAGTTTTTGGCCTAATTTTGTAGGAAATTGTTTGAAGCAGTTGAAGTTGAATATAGTTGAACCAGGAGGAATTTGGCAACCTACGAGCTCACTCACGAGCCGTCATTCTCTTCACGAGCCGTAAGTGGGAGCCATGGGTCAATTGTTCAAGGAAGTTTGACCAAAGTGTGGAACCACATATGCAAATAACAGATCATAGTCTGACTGCTAGATCGTGGATGTTGATCGTCGATTGAATCAGAGAAGAGGAGCTCCAATTCTATATTGAAACTGCTCAGACAAATTTTCCCTTTATTTTCTCTTCCTAAGATTTAGTTTCTATAAATTTAAGTTGTATTTTTCGTTTTTGGGTTGTTAGACTTTTTGGGATATTGTTTTTCTATTTTGAGATTATTTTGCAAACATTTTCGACAAATTCTCAAAGCTTTGTTTATGATATTTGCGTTTGATTTCAATTCAAGATTACAATATCCATCTAGTTTAATTGTAAGTTCATGATTTATCTCATTAACCCTATTATGAATTGTGAATTCTCAAGTATGAGTAGCTAAATCCACAACTAGGGTTGTGTGAACCATGAGTAATTAACAACGCATGACTATAATAAAGTAATTCTAAATTTGTGTTGATGCATGTATTATTAATTCTTTCGTTTGAATACTTTCTAGTGGTGCACAACGTTATAACTCACCTCATTTCTACTTGCCGGACCAAGGAGGTAACAAATGACAAAGATATTAAACACCGAAGATTTAGATGTGTTTTGCCGCTATCTAATAGCCTGACCTTAATAGTGTGAAGGCTTATCTTGGGTTAAGGGTAAGCGTTAATAAAACATTCACCCGTAGAAGGATCAAGTTATGTGGTGAAAAACCCTACTTGGAGTACCAATCACTTAGGGATACCTAACTTATCTACCTTGCATGATAATAGTAAGATAGAGTTATTATCATTAAGAATACTGTGTTAAGAGCTTGTGGGAAACACCTATGCCCTAGTTTCACGATCCATACCGCCGTGATTGGCACCCACATTAACTACTCAATGGGAGAACTGTTACTACCATCCGACTAAATCAAGAAATTCAAAACTAAGACATTTAAGTTACAGAAGCAAGTTAAATAACTAAAGGTAAGGTTCCATTACTAAACAATGGTCTAACAACTAGCTAACAGTGCGGAAGATAAACCTAGAATCAGAAAGTCAATGTACAAAAACTAGAAACGAGAACCAAATCTAACAAGAATTTCTAGTGAACTATCTAATTAACTAAAAACAAGGTTTAGGTCCAAAAATGGTGGACATAGACTAAAGAGAATCCATGGCAGTCCGAATGATATATTTCTAAAAGAGAATTCATACTACAATGAAAATTTAAATAGTCGAAGAAAATATGTAAAAAAATATTTTTAAATACATGAAAAATATATTTGAGATCACATTTAAAATGTGGGGGTTCTTTGATTATGATAAAGAGAAAATTAGAGTTGGTCTCTAATTTAATTTGGAGCAAAATATATGAAACTCAATGATACTTTTGTATTATGTTAGACCCACAAAATTCTTGGAGTATATTTATTATTATGGTTGTTGAGTTTCTCTATTACTAGTATATGGTGTGACTAGTATGGAACTACCAAATTTTATATATATTTGTTAAAAATAATTGTGTTCTTTTATGAAAAAGTGTCACTTAAAATGTTATGATTTTGATGAAAAGATATGTCTATTATAATAAAAGTATTTGCATAGGCATGAATTTCGATGAATAGTCATTTCTTATGTTTTGTAAAAGAAGCATGTGAACTATCTTGAATTTATTGGACTCGATGAAACTTTGTTCATGGGTAGTTCTATAACAATGAAATTGAAAGTTATGGAATGGTCCTTTTGAAAAGATCATTTGATAAGGTCATGACTCTTTACAATGTATCACACAAAATTATTACAAATAAGAACACAATATTAGTGAGGAAAAGATGCCTCGCGAAGAGCTTTTCAAAATCAATATTTTTAATTGTTATTCCTTGCTTGAGTCAAAGTTTGCGACCTAAACACATGGGGCATGTCAGTTATAAGACCTTATAAGTAAAACTGATCAACTTAGAAGTTTTTGTAACTTTGAGTGCAATAAATAAAAATGTCATATTTGTGTGGAATCTAAGTATGTTAAGCATTCTTATAAATTCATTGAAAGGAATTTTGATCCCGTAGAGTTGATTTACACTGACATTTGTTATATGAAGTCAACACCATCTCGTGGTAGAAAAAAAGTATCTCATAACTTTCATTGACAATTGCATAGAAATGACTATGTCTATTTGATAAATGGTAAGGATGAAGCAATAGAAATATCTAGATAATATAATATCGAAGTTTAAAATCAGTTGGGATAAAGAAAAGAAGTGATAAGAATGGAGAGTATAAATCTCCTTGTGCTGAAATATGTCCAAAAAGTAGAATTATCCATCAAACGGCTTCCCTAATCACCTCAATCTAATGAAAAACCAAACGTTGCAAGAAATGATAGATGAATTATTTATAAGTTCGAGTTTACAAAATACTTGTGTGGAAGAACAATCCTTACTGCAAAAGGGAAGAACACAAAATTTTGTCTTTTCATAAAGAAAGTAATTTTGATTGTTCAAGACAAAATCTATTCCATATGAAAATGGAAAGGTAGGAAATCGAACTTGAAAGATTTCAAAGTGTGGGGGTGTCCATCCAAAGTCCAAGTTCTTATTCCTAAAATAATCAAAATAGGACCTTAGACTATGGACTATAAACTTAGATTTGAATAGTCTAGTGAAATGTGTAAATGACATTGGGAAGAACAAAAGGAGAATGTACTTAATAAAGATTCAAATGCGTAGTAAAGGTCAAAGGATATCTAATTCCTTCGAATATGATTTTGGAACATTTCTTTTGTCTTCTGTAGACTCATTTGTCTGGACATATGGTGAGCAATCCTATTTGAAGTTGGTTAATCTTCCTCCAGGAAATAAACCTTTGGGTTCAAAGTGAATCATCAAAAGGAAAAAATGAAAGTCAATGGAATTGTTTACAAATATAAACCAAGACTTTTTTGTCAAATGTTTTAGACAAAAATAAGGTCTTGATCTTTTCGACATATACTCTCCAGTAACTAGAATTACATTCATTTGGATGTTAACTGTGTTAAGTATGGTATATGACCTTCAAATTCATCAAATGGATGTGAAAACAAATCTGTTAAATGGAAAATTGGAGGAAGAAATTTTCATGGAACAACCCAAGGATTTTATGGTTCCAGTTAAATAAAAGAATGTGTTGAAGTTGTTAAGTCACGTTGTGGACTAAAACAAGCACTCAAACAATGACATAAAAAATTTGACCAAACCATGTTGGCAAATGGATTTAAGAATGATGGAAATGATAAATGTGTTCACATTAAAATCGTAAGGTCATTGTTTATTTATATATTGGTGATATGTTGATTATCAATACAACCATAAATGACATAAATGCTACTAAACGTATGCTAGAAAGCAAGCTTGGGATGAAATATCTTGGAGTTGTTGATGTGATCGTAGGTATAAGAATCCTTAGAACTTCATAATGTTTAGCATTTTCACGGTCTTATTGAATTGAAAAGGTACTTGACTTGTTCAAATATTTGGATTTCAATATTGTCAAGTTCAAAAGAGTGAAAACAGAAGTGACTCACAATTGGTTTGTGCTAGAGTATTGGAAAGTATGATGTATATCATTATAAAGTGTGTGCGATTAGATGTAGTTTGCTATTAATGAACTGAGACGGTTCACAAGTTAGCCCAATCGAACTTACTAGATGACAATATATAGAGTTATTAAGTATTTAAAAAACACATAAAACTATGCCTTGCATTATAACAATATCCAGCAGTATTGAAAGGACATAGTGATGCAAATTGGATCACCGGACAAATGAAGTGAAATCCACGAGTGGATATGTATTTGCTCTTGGTAGAGGAGCAGTCTCTTGGAAATATTTCAAAAGAGACATGTATCACTAGTTCTACAATGATCTTTGAGCTAGGTACTCTAGATAAGGTCGGTGAATAAGTTGAAAGACTTTAGAATTTCTTGATAGATATTTTTTTGTATCAAAACATTGGCATTAGTATACATACACTTTGATTGTCAAGATGAAATAGGTAAGACATGGAGCATGATGTATAACGAAAAGTCTCATTATATAGGATATAGACATGATACTGGTAGAAAACTACTCTCTAGTGGAATTAGTAGAGTTGACTATGTAAAGTCAAAGGATAATGTGTCGCATCCACTTACAAATAGGCCTAACTAGAGAGAAAGTTGAAAGATTATCGAAGGGAATGGATTTACGACTTAGGACAAGTCATCATGACAATAACTCTATCTAGCAGACAGGAGAATGCAAGACATAGATTTAAGGAGAAAAACAAAGTTGTGAATGACGGTTCGACATTGTCAACCAACTCAATCCATTCTCATGATGAAGACAACTCAGGAACAAGGATACAAAATTAAGACTTGTTAGTGAGTTAATAAAGCTTAATGGTTTTAATGATTTGCTAGTTTGGCAGAGTTGACCAAATAGTGTATCTACGCGACACGACTAGAAATCACCTATGTGAGTGTGAAGTGTAAGCCACTTCGAAGAATATGATTGTCAAAAGCCCATCTCTATATACACTCATGAAATATGTGACATATGGTTATCTAGGTATACACCAAAGCTCGACGATTCGAAGATATCGCATCTACCGATTGACTATGTATATCTGACATATGTTCACAACGAAAAGTTCAAAGGGAAAACTACTTATCCAAATGAAATTAATTCTTGCTTTTAAGGTACGCATACTTAACAGTTTCTTTGTCTTGGATTCATTCCCATTCATGTGGGGATTGTTGGGTGTTAAAAGATGTAAATGGAAAATGAAGAGTTGCGACTTTTATTTAGTATTGTGACTTTGATGAAAAGTTGCGACTTTTATGAAAAGTTAAGAATTTTATGAAAAGTTGTGACTTTTATAAAAGGTGATGACCTTTCCGAAATATTGTGACTTTTCCAAAGTTTTTGATCTTTCCGGTAAGGCACAATAAGAACCTTTTCGCACTATCTTTTATTTTCTATAAATTGGGGATTTCCTCTCATTTTAATAATATTATTTGTGGACTTTTTCTACTACTACTAAATCTATTATTCTAAGTGTACTTTACTGCCGTTGAGTGATTTGCTGACACCAGCGTTTTGGATATTAATACACTGGTGATTGAGATCATTCTATACTGGGAGGACATATTTAAAATTAAACCTCGAATACTAGACGGGAATAATTTCCTTAAGGGGACACTATGCATTCAGTGGGCTTGATCTTCTTTCTTTTTTTCCAAATTCTGGTATGTGTTACAAATTTTAGATTTGTGAATTAATTTATGTTCTTCTATTTTTCTGTTTTTCACTGGTTCATTAAACTTTGGTAACTTCGTATTTCTGCAAAGTTTGTTGGATCAGTAAGATTCTTTAAAAACAGATTGAAAATAATTCTTCTTTAAGAAAAATATTTCGTATATTTTTCTAATTTTTTTTTATTCTAGTTTCTCTACTAGTTTTAATTTTCTAGTTGTGAAAATATTCTTAAACTTTGTTGTGTATTACCAAGTTGTTGTTCTAAGTATCTTAGCAATACAAGATGAACAACAAGACAACATATATAAATTGAAGTTACTCCATCCTGCCATCAGAGTAGTCAACTATCCTTTTATATTTGTTACTATTGTTCACTGCATCGAAGTTGCACGGAAGCACCTTAAACATGCATGCCTCAATTATAGTTGGTAAGGGAATCGGTATGAAACTTATCTTTTGTACTCTAAAAAGCAGAAAATTTCTGATGAAAATGATTTTTTCTGCGTTTTAAATGTTGACCGTGATAGGAATGACACTATATGTTGTGCCTTTTATGTATAAGATTTTCAGGAAGTGAAAGTTGCTCACTACTAACTGCTTGAATCAAAACAGTGAAGAATGACTTTTCCAAGCTCTGAATGTTCATGGAAGGTATCTTACTTTGTTGTAGCTTGAACGGGTCATGAACAAAGTCAAAAATCTTCTCCTTCTCCTGTATTACTTTTGTATTTTGATATTGGTCAGAACTACAATATGAATCTTCCCATAAATAGAATTGACTATCAATTCTAAAGGAACCGAAGTTACATCTCTTTTCGATTCAAGAATTTTTATGTATTTCCATGCCCCTTTTTCTACCCTGAGAAATTGATAATTCCTTTTCTTAAGGAAGACATACTTACAAGTTCGTACTACAAAATGGAAGCAGAAATTGAAATAATCATAAAATCATTCAAATGAAAGAGAGAAGTAACAAAGTATATCAATGTTTGAATTTTCATCATTTGTTGGTTCATATTAAAAAACTATCCCATCACCTAGTTGATCTACATCTTCATTCAGTTCATAGGCACACCTGCATCTTTATCATCATTCTGTTCATCAGTATCCCCATCTTGAACATCATTTTACTCATGAGCACCTAAATGTTGTTCATTAGTGCTTCCATCTTGATCATTAGTAGCTCCATCTTGATCATCAGTGCCTACATCTTGTTCATTAGCACTATTTTCGTGATCAACATTTGTTCATTCGTGTCTCCAACTTTCACATATCACTCAATTTTTCTTTACTCTTGTTAATTAATTTGTGTATTTTTCTCAGTAAATTGTAAAGTTCATGCATAGAGAAATTGTTTTCTCTGTATATATCTTGTTTTCTTGTATTTGTGCTATTTTATTTGAAAAATTTGTATATATAAAGGTATTGAAATAAGTTGAACAATAAAGGGTCATCGAGCTCCAAAGATCGATACAAAAAAGATATGTGAAGCAAACTCTAAAATAATTTATGTTCAAATAAATGTTATATTTATCTAATTAATAAAAATGTCCTATCCTATAATTTCAATTAATTTCAAACTTCTAAATATTAAGATAATAATTAAATGACATTTACTTAAGAAAAAATAGTAAATAATAGTTGTATATTGTAAAGTCGTTTGATGAATGACAACAAAGATTTAATCAACATTTCTAATGATCTTCATGATTTTACAAGAACTAGTTAAGTGAACATGCTTTGCACGTGTGCAACATTACTTAATGATAAATATGTATATAAAAAGAACAAATTATGACTTATTTGGTACTTCTAAGGATATTTATGCTTTTAAAGTGATGTAAATAAATATAAATATTCTGTCGCTTCATTTTTACTTGTCACCTTTGGGTCTTAAAAAATAATTTGAGAAATAAGTAATTTATAATAAGGATAAGATATAGAAAAAATATTTAGTTTTTTTCATATGTTCAAAATAACATGTAAAGGTAAATTTTTTTTTAAAAAATAATGGATAACTAAAAGTGAACAGAGGAGTAGATGTATCTTACTTCGTTAAATTACCTAACTATGATAACTTATAAGGAAAATTGTCAAAATGCTTGTTCCAAAAAAGTCTTATTATTATTTTTGGTAAAGAAATGTGCTTTTTCTACTCATTTTTTTCCTAATAAAAACATTGTAACCATCGTTAATTTTGATATATTTAATCCATCATTAATTTTTATTTAGATAACGATAAAAGATTACTACTAAAAAAGAAAAAATACTTCTCAATATATTCTTAATTGAAGGATGATAACCGTTTATTAATTATTGATTTTAAAGTTAAGATACAATAATTATAATGATTAATGCATAAAACGATATAGTTTATTAAATTGCTTCGCATTACCTCTAAAATATCATCAATAAAGTTATTGCTGACCATTTTTTCATATTAACTTCAAAATTAAGGAATATTATTGGCAAATTGCAATGATGATTAAGAAATAAATATATTCTCTATTTTACTAATATATTTTAATATTTATATAAATGAGAGATAGTGATGCAATTAATATGATATTATATATAAGACATATATTACTTAAGAAAATATAAAATGTAATTCTATTTTAATCGATAAAAGGAGATTAAGAATTTTTTTTTGGTTTTTTTCACTTTTATATTAGTTAAAAGGTATTAAAGGTAAACAAATACATAAAATTCTTTGAAAATAATATTTTATTAAGATTTATGTATTTTGAAATCTATATTAATTATGAAAAGGTACATTTGTATATGAATTACCTTGTTTGATATGAAAACTTGTTGATTTAAAAAATAAAATTGGAATAATAGTCAATATAATTGCAAATCTAATTTTATCTTTTCTTTCTTTTATGGGATAATGCCCAAGTATCCCCTCAACCTATGCCCGAAATCTCAGAGACACACTTATACTATACTAAGGTCCTATTACCCCCCTTAACTTATTTTATTAATATTTTTTTACCCCTTTTTAGCTTACGTGGCACTATCTTGTGAGCCCAACGATAGTTGACTTTTTTTTCGAACTAGTGCCACGTAGGCTAAAAAGGGGCAGAAAATTACATATAAAATAAGTTCAAGGGGGTAATAGGACCTTAGTATAATATAAGTGTGTCTCTGGGATTTCGGGCATAGGTTGAGGGGGAACTTGGGTATCTTCCCTTCTTTTAATTAACTTACTTGGTTAGATATGGAAAATTATTTATTTAAAGAAGCTCAATTAGAATAAAAAAATCATTTGCATATCTAATTTAGCCGTCACTTTCATTATGTCTAATTTTATATTTGACTTATCTTGTTTGGTATGGAAACTTATTAATTTAAGGATATCTATTGATAATATATCAATTGCATACCTAATTTACTTTTCTTGTTTGATATCGAAACTTATTTATTTTTTAAAAAATTATACCTAATTTTACTTTTACTATTTTTAGTATAAATAGGAGCTTGGTATTGTGCTATTATACACCCTTGTTTCATCTTCCTCTAATATTTTGGGGCAATATTTTGGTTTTAGAAAATTTTTGGATCTTAAGAAGTCCACACTTGGATTCATACTTAAAAGTAAGTTATTGTTTTTCTGGGTGTTTTGAAGTTATTTAGTTTTATTTCTCTCATGTCGCTTAACGTTATTCGTTCTGTTTTCCTACAATTGTTTCATAGGCTTAAATTATTTTTTTCTGGATCCATCTAGGGCTAAGCTCAAAAGAAAAGTCAAGAATTTTTGTTTTTAGATTTTAATTAACAATTCTTTTTTGTTTTTTGTGCATTCTAAATAAATATTTTTTGCATACATACTTTTTTTATTCGTACAATAACGCCCTGAGCTTTTCCTTGTCTGTAACCATAGTGGATTTTCCCGAGCGAGACCATTGAAAACATTTCTAAGACATTACGAGAAATAATGAAAATTAAAAGATTTGTTTTAAATTCGTCAAACCACATCAACCCCTTTTCTTCTTTCCTCAGAGAAAAATTTTCCATTGTTGACGGACTATTTTTGAAGCAAAAGTTTATTTACAAGGACCATAAGTTAAATGTGGAGTGTTAATTGCTTCTACATCGACTCTTTCTATGACATCAATTCCCCCCCCCCCCCCCAATTCCAAATGATTTCAGAATTTTGCTCTCCTTTACCCCTAATATGAGTTTTGTTACTCTTATTTTTTGCTTGTTAAGTCGTATTCTTTTTATTTCATGGTTATTTTTTTGCTTTGATGTAACATTTTTTTTCCTGTTTGATTCAAGCATTCATAACGCCTTGTCTTGTCAATGTATGATCATGTAATGTGTTTTTGTAAAACTGTTTGCTATTATGCTGGATTTATAGGATGAATTTATGTCTTGCCTACTTGTCGATGTCATTTGTGCTGGCGGAAAAAAGTACCTCAAAGAAGTTACGAAAGAAGAAACATCATCAGATTATTGGTACTAGATGTCTATCGGTATTTAAGCTCCTAAGAGTTGATAGCATCAACACTTTTCCAAAAAAATATCGTCCATCTATTCGTCAAAACAATGTTCAACAACATGATGTCTTGATTAATCATAAGTTGAATGTTTCCGAAATTTCATCAGCTTATACAAGATGTGAATGGTTTCCAAACGGTGGGCGTAGCATAAATAGATCTAAGTTGCCCACTATTTATGAATATGAGCATATTCAGAAACGAAAACAAGTTAGAGAGACGCTCAAACTTTTTGCTGATGAATATGCTAAGCTTTTGCGAGAAAAGAAAGCAGAAAAACAAGGAAAACACTCTAAAAGAATAATCAATATAAAGGCTGCGATGATTTCGAAAAATCAGGAAAAATGGGTGAATTCTGAGTAGGCCTTTGGCCATGTTCCTGGAGTTGAAATTGGTGATCGATTCCTGTTAAAGGTAGAACTTGCTATGGTTGGACTACATCATAGAATTTCTAGGAGTATCGATTATGAGAATATTAATAGAAAAAAGGTTGCAACTAGCATTATTGATTATGGTGGATACGAGAATGAGACCATATCTTCTCAAAAGTTCATTTATGTAGGTCAAGGATGGAGTCCTAGACTATATATTAATGCGAGAGTGGAATATTAGAAGCTTGAAAAGGATAATTAATCTTTGCTTGAAGAACTCAATGGATTTGGGATATTCAATGAGAGTTATTTATGGTCTTTTCACCATTAACGCTTGGACGACCATAAATAACTCTCACTGAATATCCCAAATCCATTGAGTTTCTCAAGGCAAGATTATCCTTTTCAAGCTTCACATCTTCCACTCTCGCATTAACATATACCCTAGGATTCCCTCCTTGACCTACATAAATGAAATTTTGAGAAGATATGGTCTCATTCTTGTTTCGACCAGAATCAACAATTCTAATTGCAACATTTTTTCTATTAATATTCACATAATCGATACCCCTAAAAATTTATGATGTAGTCCCACCATAGCAAGGTCTACCTTGAACCATGATCGATCACCAATTTTAGCTCCAGGAACATACAAACACTTAGAATTTACCAACTTTTCCTGATTTCTCAAAATCATTGCATCCTTTATATTGATTATTCTTTTAGAGTGTCTTCCTTGTGTTTCTGCTTTCTTTTATTCAAAAAGGTTAGGATATTCATCAGCAAAAAGTTTGAGAGTCTCTCTAACTTTCTTTCGTTTCTGAATATTCTCATATTAAAAAATAGTGGGCAAATTAAATCCATGTATAACCCGCCCACCGTTTGAAAACCATTCACTTCTTGTATAACTGATGGAATTTTGGGAACAATCAACTTATGATTAATCAATAAATCATGTTGTTGAACATTGATTTGACAAAAAGATGGACGATAATTTTAAGGAAATTTGTTGATGCTATCAACTTTTAGGCTCTTAAATACCGATAGAGATCTAGTACCAATCATATGATGATGATGCTTCTTTCGTAAATTTTTTGAGGTACTTGTTTTCACCGGCACAAATGACATCTGCAAGTAGGCAGGACATAAATTCATCCTATAAATCCAGTATAATACCAAACAGTTTTACAAAAACACAAACACATTACATGATTATACACTAACACGACAAGGAGTTGTGAATGTTTGAATCAAACTGAAAAAAAATGCTATAGCAAAGCAAAAAAAAAACCATCATGAAATAAAAAGAATACGACCTAACAAGCAAAAAGAAGAGCAGTAAAACTCATATTAGGGCTAAAGGAGAGTAAAATTCTGAAATTGCTTGGATTGGGGGGGGGGGGTTAATGTAATAAAAAGAGTCGAAGTAGAAGCAATTAAGACTCCAAATTAAACTTAAGGTCTGTATAATTAAACTTTTGCTGCAAAAAACAATCATTCAATAGTGGAACAATTTTCTCTAAGGAAGGAAGAAAAGGGGTTGATGTGGTTTGACTAATTTCAAACAAATCATTAAAATGTCATTATTTCTCGGCATGTATCAAAAGTGTTTTCAATGGTCTCACTCAGAGAAAATCTACTGTGGTTACAGACTGGGAAAAGCTCAAGGCGTTATTTTATGAATAAAAAAATGTATGTAAAAATAATTTATTTAGAATGCACAAAAAAACAAAAAGAATTGTTAATTAAAACTTTAAAGCTAAAATTCTTGACTTCGGTTTTGACCTTAGCCCGAGACGGATCCAAAAAAAAAGTCATTTAAGCATATGTATCAATTGTAGGAAAACAGAAGGAATAACATTAATCGACATGAGAGAAATAAAACTAAATAACTTCAAAATATCCAGAAAAGAAATTACTTACTTTTAAGTATGAATTCAAGTGTTGACTTCTTATGATCCAAAGATTTTCTACGACCAAAAGATTGCCCAAGAATATTAGAGGAAGATGGAACAATGGTGTACCAATAGCACAATACAAAGTTCCTATTTATACTAAAAATAGTGAAAGTGAAATTAGGTATGCAATTAATTTTTATTCAAATTGTGTTCCCTTACATTAAAAAATTTCCAAGTAAGTCAAGTATAAAATTAGACATAATAAAAGTGAATGCTAAATTAGGCGTGCAATTGATTTTTATTCAATTTTATTTTACATTAATAAATTTCCATATCAATCAAAAAAAGTCAAATGCAAAATTAGAAAAATAGTAAAAGTGAAGACTAAATTAGGTATGCAATTGATTTTTATTCAAATTAGACATTCTTAGATTAATAAATGTCCATATCAAACAAGATCAGTCAAATATAAAATTAGACATAATGAATGTGAATGCTAAATTAGATGTGCAATTGTTTTTTATTCTAATTGAGCTTCTTTAAATAAATAATTTTCCATATCTAACCAGGTCAGTTAATTACAAACAAAAGTGAAATAAAATTAGATTTGCAATTATATTGGTTGTTATCAAATTGTATTCTTTACATCAACAAGCTTTCATATCAAACAAGGTAATTCATATACAAATGTACCTTTACTACTTAATATATCTTTTAAAATACATTAATCTTAACAAAATATTGTTTTTAAAGAATTTTATGTATTTGTTTTCTTTTAAAACCCATTAACTAATATAAAAGTAAAAAAAATATTTTCTTCTTCTTAATCTTCTTTTATCAATTAAAATAGAATTACATTTTATATTTTCTTAACTAATATATGTCTTATATATAATATCATATTAATTGCATCATTATTTCTCATTTATATAATTATTAAAATATATTAGTAAAATAGAGAATATATTTATTTCTTAATGATTATTGCAATTTGCCAATGTATTCCTTAATTTTGAAGTTAATATGAAAAAATGACCAGCAATAGCTTTATTGATGATATTTTAAAGATATTTTCTAATGTGAAGCAATTTAATAAAGTATGGCGTTTTATGCATTAATCATTATAATTGTTGTATCTTAACTTTAAAATTAATAAGTAATAAGTGTTTATCATCCTTCAGTTTAGATATTCAAATTGTGAATCATGTTTAGTTGTTACGTAGTGATAAAAGTTAACAAACTGTTATTTTGTTTATAAATCCCTTTTTTTCGTTTCTTCTTTCAAAAATAGTTTGATTGAACGTAGATAATTGTAAATTATCCTAAGTCTAAATCATATTCCTCGTGGGATTGATCCTAACGTAAAACTTAGATTCTTTATTCGACAACGACCATTTATACTTCTTTTGTGAGGTGTAATTTGGGCGTATCACTACTCATGTAAAACTATTTATTTGCACTTGATATTTGAAGTATGATTTTATAATGTATGTGCACTTTTCATGTTCAACCTTTTCATCTATTGTTATCCCATTTAGTTTAATTATGCAAACTTTGATCTCGTGTAACTTGTATTTCAATTGATGTCCTACTGTTTATGGATTTTTTTGGTTTTGAGAGCAATAGTATAATGACTTAGATGATTGTATAATTAACTACACATGGGAGTTAAAATTTATTCTTCCTCTTGGTTTTGGCTTATCAAGGCTTAACTAGGTCCCATTTATTTTTAAATGTTGGAGGTTTATCAATCATAGTTGCTCACCAAACCTTTGTGCTTAAAATGTCATGTATGGCCATCGTGATAAAAGAGTACCTCAAGTAATGTTATTTGCTTCCAAAAGTATTTCTACATTAGATGAGCATACTTATCACTTCAACCATTGAATCGTCCATGTTCATGATCAAATGGCAATTTGAAGAGAGAGAAGGGTAGATGTGGTTGTCATAAGTGCAGCGGAGAAGGTAGTAAATTACTACGTGATGTACCGTGAGTTTACAATAATTTTGATGCATTATTCTTGAAGTTTGTGTGCATCTTAGGCATTTTTGTTATTATATATGATGATATTTGGCCTGATTTTTTAGGAAATCGGTTAGAAGAAGTTGAAGTTGAATGTAATTGAACTAGCAAAATTTTTTGACAACCATAAGCGAACTTACGATCCGTAAGTGGGAATCGTGGGTCAATTGTTCAAGAAACTATGACCAAAGTGTGGAACCGAAGATGCAAATGATGGATATTAGTCTGACTGAAGGATCGTGGATGTTGATCATCGATTAAATTAGAGAAGAAGAGTTCCAATACTTGAACAACAGAGAGACATGACGGATCATGCATAGAACTAAGGATCGTGCATAGACCTACAGAACTAGGTGATAACCGTTGATTAAAGATTAAGAATTTGGGCCAATTACTGAAATACAGAGTAGACTCACGGATCGTTGGCTGTTCCACGATCTAGCATGTGTTGTTGTCGATTGAAACTACTCGGACTGGATTTTCCTATATTTTATTTTTCTACTTGGTTTAGGATTTAGTTTATTTAAATATAAGATGTATTTTTTGTTTTTGGGTTTTTAGAATTTTTGGGATATTTTGTTTCTACTTTGAGGATTATTTAGGAAACATTTTCGACAATTAATTCACAAAGTTTGGTTTATGATATTTGCGTTTGATTTTCAATTCAAGATTACTATATCCACCTATTATAATTGTAAGTTCATGATTTATCTTGTTAGACCTAACATGAATTGTGAATTCTCAAGCATGAGTATCTAAATCCACAACTAGGGTTGTAGGTACCACGAATAATTAAAAATGTATGACTAAGAGTTAAGTAATTCTAAAATAATGTTGATGCCTGTATTGTTAATCTTTTCATTTAGAATGCTTTCTAGCGATGCACAACGTTAGAACTCGCTTCATTCCTACTTTCCAGATCAAGGTGGTAACAAATGAGAAATATATTAAACAACAAAGATTTAGAAGTGTTATAACCGCTATCTAGTAGCCTGACCCTAATAGTGCAAAGGTGAATGTCGGGTTAAGGGTAAGGGTTAGTAAAGCATACGCTCGTAGATGAACGAAGTTGGATGGTGAAAATCCCTACTTCGAGGACCAATCATTTTGGTATACCTAACATATCAACCTTGCATGTTAACACTAGGATAGAGTTACTATTATTAGGAATACTACGTTAAGAGCTTGTGGGGAACACATATTCCCTAGTTTTCATCTCATATCGATATCTCAAACTTTGAATCTTGTTTAGTTGCTACTTATTGATACAAACCAACAAGCTGTTATTTTGGTTACAAATCCCCATTTTTTCTCTTTTTAGAAAATAGTTTGATTGAACGTAGATAATTGTAAGTTATCCCAAGTCTAAATCATATTCCTCGTGGGATCGATCCTAACCTAAAAGTTAGGTTCTTTATTTGATAATGACCGCTTGTACTTCTTTTGGCAAATGTAATTTGGACGTATCACTACTCATGTAAATAGCACTTGATATTTGAAGTATGATTTTATAATTTATGTGCATTTCTCATGTTCAACCTTTTGATCCATTGTTATTCCATGTGGTTTAATTGTGAAAACATTGATCTCACATAACTTGTATTGCGATTAATTTCCTACCTTTTATGGCGTTTTTGGTCTTGAGAGAAATAGTAGAATGACTATGATGATTGTATAATTAACCACACGTGGGAGTTAAAATTTATTCGTCCTCTTGGTTTTGGCTTATCAAGGCTTAACTAGGTCTCATTTATTTTTATCAAGGTTAGACTAATTCGAATTTGAGATGGATATTATGATTTAGGTATTTGAGTTTGAATATACATCTAAATATTAATATCTTTAAAAAACTTACATTCAAAATAATTAACATCATTTATATGGTTGTTGGTGGAGGAGATGGCTAGTGATGAAGGTTGTGGGTGCCGATTGGGAATGATGTTGGCTAATGGTGGTGGTGTGAGTAGTAATTAGTTGTGAGGATGATTAATAGTAATGGTTGATGGTGGTAGTTGGTAGTGACATCAAATAGTTGTGATAGATAAAAGTGATAGCAAATAGTGGTGGTGACTAATGACAATGATTGGCGATATATAATGACAATTGATGGTAGTGATTGGTGGTTGTTGTAGTACTGATCATTGATCCACATATATTCATACCCATTAAGGGCTCAATTGTTTTTTTGATAAGATAAAGAAGTTTGAAAGTGAATGCATATCTGAGCATTTTATTTAGATATATGAATCTGAATACATATGAATATTAAGATGAGAAAAGACATAAACTGATACCAAAAGTTGTCTTGAATTATCAAAAAGACACCTTAACTTTGTCGTCGTCCTATCACCCCCACAAAAATATTAAATATCTTTGTAAATATATCATTTTGACCATTTTTCTCCCTATGTTTGTTTGCAGATGACAAGTGTGAATGAGAAACTTCCCTTTCAAACCGAATTTAAAAGCATTACATGTCAATTCTTTCTCTATAATTTAATTACTTACTCTTTAAATGCACCATCTTTCCCAATTATTACTAAGAAACCATTAAAGATTTTAAAAAATAAATTATCTCCTCTGTTGAACGAAATCAACCCAAAAAGGTAAGAACACTCTAACTTCTTGTTTTCTTTAAAACTTGAGAAATCAAGTTTTGTTTTGTAATTAGGTTTTAAGAGAAACTATTTTTATAATGTCAAAAACAATCTTGAATCATATTTGTAACTATTCGATAATCCGAAGTTGCGTATGAAAATGTGAGGTAAACATAAAGACTTACTTTCAATGCAAAATGAAGCAAACTAAGCAGATAATCTTCAATTTCCTGCGTAATTTGAGAAGGAAAAAATGAAGAGAAAAAAAGTGTGAAATGGAAAAATAAAGAAAAAGAAAAACTTATCAATTATATTGATAGATGAAACATTTTGGGTCGAGTTAAACCAGTCTTTTAGTTGTATTTAAATTAAATTGATTGATTAAAGAAGGGGGGATGCATCACACACATATTCAAGTTATAGCGTTTATAAGAAAATGGATCAAAATGGTCTATTTACTACGATATTTCATACTTTAATGGGTAATAGGACACAAACATTGGTTTAGCACATGGATGTTGGTTTCTATCATTATTCATTGTAAATGCATGTTAGGATATGATCTAAACAATTTTCATTGTTTTTGTTATGGTTCCCAATATATCAATGATTTTAGACGCCCTGAGAATTAAAAATAAATCAAGGGAAGACATGGTCGAGATTATGTCCCCGCCCTTCCTGCTATTGCGGCAAAAACACCGCTATAATGGCTTCCTCTATAGCAAAATAAAAATCCCGCCATAATAGGATCACCATATTTGGCCAGCCTCACAATGGTGTCCCCGACGAGGTGAACCCAGAAATTGAATTTTTTTGCAAGGTTCCGTCATTTCTCAATCCTCATTATCAACATTTATTCTTGAAATTCCATCATTGTCTTAAATGACACCTCAAGACTAGCCCCAACAATGCATAAGTAAGAATCTTGCACCACCTTAACATAAAATCAATCATGTAACACATTAGAAATATTGTTCATCGTATCACATTTTCATTTTCATATACAAAAATAGCCATTTCCCCCTATAGTTCTCAACCAATACCGACTGCCCTTAAATCAGAGTTTTCCTATTGTCACTATTTATCCTTCTTCCTTATCCATGATAAATACAAGACTAAAAATTTAAGACCAACTTAGTTTAACAAAATTACAAATTATTTCTAAACTAACAAAATAACCCTTTTATGGCCTTTTTTCGAATTACAATTTCATAGTCATACAATAGAGTACACTTCACAATTTCGCACAAGAGCGGATTTAGGCACATCCAAGGTGTGTCATATGACACGGCTTCGTCAAAAAATTTTACCGAATACACCTATATAAAAAAATTAAGGCTAAAACAATATACAGGACACTCCTCGTAAATAATGTGGCTAGACCAAGTAGCAGACATACCACATTCCCTAGGTGATGTTGCGGGTTCAATTCACCTGGTGGTACATTTTCTTTTTCTCAATTTTTTATGAAAATTTTCTGTTTGTTTTATTCACGTCTTAATTTTTTTCTTTTTTTAAAATTATTGAATTTTTGTTTTAAATTCAAATAGATTTCTTCATTAAAAACCTACACACCCATTTAAATTCATTCAAAATATAATATTTTTTTTTTGAATTAATGTCAAACTCAAAATCTTCTTTATTAATTAGAGTTACAGTTAAATAAAAATAGTGTTCATTTTCTTTCATTTCTTGTTCATCAATCATTGTTATTCGACATCTCGAATCTCCATATCAGGTTAGTATTTTTTTTCTATTCAAGCTATTGAGCGGTGAAGTGAAGGAATTGATTTAAATTCATTGCGATTTATTTACTAATATGAGATGTGAATGGTTTCATTTAAAATTTTATAATATTATCTAATTAAAAGAGGTCTCAAATTTTTGGAGTTCTAAAATAAAACTTTCAATGATTTTCTTCTTGAGCCATTTTTCTCCTTTTAATGGTAACATCGCTTAGAAAAATCCTACGTATGCCACTACTTTCACATTTTTCAGGCAATATCCTATACATAATCACAATCATCAAGTTTTGTCATTGAATAAAGGGAAAGTACATAAAAATCCCCCAAACTTGGTCGGATAAATTACTTTAGTACTTAACCTATACGGGCGTTTAAATACCCTCTTAACATCTTTGAAGTGACTAAAATACTCCTAAGGGATGATGTGACAGAGAATGTGAGTGCACTCTCTTGAAAGTGCGTGAAAACAGAAAAAAAAAAGGTGAATTTTTAACAAATTATTTAAATAGTTTTTTTATATATATTAAATCGTTAAAATATGTAAATTTTCTTAATAAGAGGTAAATGAAATTAGTGGATCCCTTTTTTGATTTCTTTAAATTTTTGTTTTCATTTTGTTGTCTTCTTCAATACACATCTTTCTCCATTGAAACATCTCTTCCTCCCTCTTCATCCCATCTCTATGCACGATTTTCATTTCATTAGTGTTTTACTAATTCGTAAAATTCAATAACAATGTCAATTTATTGACGTCAATTTCACTCTACATTATTGGTGTCGATTTGGCAAATGTAAACTTTCTTAAATTTTGAGTGACCCATTTTGATTTCTAGATCCATTAGAATATTTCTCATAAAATTTATATTTTTTATTTGAGTTGTCAAGAAAATATTGGCTTTCAAAAAAAAATCCATCCTCCAAGTGGGTAAATTCGTTGGAAGGGTTCAAAGAAGATACTGTGAATATTATAGTGAATTTTCTTCTTTAAACTGACATAAAAAATTGTTGAATAATGAATAAGAAGAAAATAAAGTACGGAAGGTTGGAATAAAAGTGAACAACAAGGAAGAAGAAAGAGAGATGTGGGGGTATACATTAATAAATTTATCAATTCATATAATTATTTTCAAAAGTGTTTTAAGAAAAAATAGTGAATAAGTAAAAAAGAAATAAAAATTAATGACATGTTGCCTACATGGTTATGATGTGGCGCTTACGTGGTTATGATGTGGCGGGTGGGAGTGGTGTTATAGTCTCAGTGTGGGAAAAAATTCACCTCAAAAATGTTAAGGGTGGTATTTAAACGCCCATGTATTAAGTACTAAAGTAAGTTATCCAACCAAGTTCAGAGTGTATTTTATAAATTTTCTCTTAAATGAAATTATGTTTATTACTTTTTAATCTCATCATGGATGACCATTAACCGATCACCCATGCATTTACATAGTCTCTAGGGCTAGCTACCAATTAAAACCTTCTCGATTTCAAGTTTTCTTGCTTGTGGCATTTTAGTCGTGACAACAACATCTACTCCACTTTGTTGAGATACCAATTGAAATCCAATGATTCTTATTGGACTTAACCCATACAAAAAATGACATATTGTTAGGGGTGTACAAAAATCAAACCGATCAATAAATTGAACCAAAAATAATATTACTGGATTATTGGGTTAACACACTTTTAATGGATTTATAATAAAATTATTGGGCTATCCATCATATTGCAATTTTTAGTAATGGGTTATTCGGTAAATTGAAAACTCATTGAGATGATAATAATTTACTACTTTGCCCTTCATTAATATTAAATAGTAACAGTTTAGTAGAACGAACACTATATTAATACTCTACACTGTAGTCTACACACTTCACACTTCACAATACTTCTACTTCATATAAAAAATTCAAATATCCAGCTAATTCTATTAATTGGTCAATTCCCTCTCTTATGACCCCTGCCTACACCCTAGCCCTTTGCCCTTAGATAATTTAGGGTATTGTCCGTGAAACTCTTATCTATCTGATCTATTGACTAAATCCAACACATAATTCAACAACACATACTTAAATAACTTGGACCATCCAAAGATACAAAAAGTATCATCTATGGTGTTTGATTTTCAATTTCCGGTCCACACAAGAATCATCCCGCATTTAACACATTAATTTCTATCATTTTTTGGCATCGAATTCTTCCCTTCTTATGCATACATTTTTGTAAAACAAAATCGACCGATCATGTCTGCATGCGTGATTCGTTGATGTCATTTTGAGTTCGTTGAAATAATTGAAATTTGAGGTACCGCTAGTTTTTTAATGGTTAATCTTTTTTATTTTGGGAGGAATTAATTTGTAACATCAGGTACTTGGAGGATTAAATTTCTTAAGGACTCACATTGAGTTCTGTGAACTCGGATAGTTCTTTGTGTTTTTCTTTTCATCTTTTATTTCTTCTGATTTGCTAATCTGAATACAGGGGATAACACACAACAACAATCACAAGTACAACATTACTAACCAAGTGTCTTATCATCCTAAACCACAACAATCAATGCATTTAACCATTCAAACTTTGTGTCTGAAGGCTATGTATGAAATCTCCCATAAATCTACGACAAATTATGCATTTTGAGACATGTCCAACTACTATGTTTAGCCTAGCCTACATAGACGTAAAATAACTGTTGAAGAAATATGGACATGAACATCTAGCTTCATGGGGAGAATCCTTATGCAAGTAGGTCTTGAATCCATGGGCCTATTTGCACTAGAATCCCTCCTCTCTATTGTGCCAAATTTGGAGCCGTCTAAGAGGATTTCTGAAGTAACCTTCATCTAATTTTACCACCAAAGAGGAGGACTCAAGTTATAAGTTCAAGATTTTTAGGTTCAGGTCCCATTAATCCCCGCTAAAGCGACCTGGACAGAGCTATAGTGGAGGCGTCATAGTAAAAAAAAAATTCTAGCGAATGGCGTCGATCCGAATGAAATTTAAATTCTGAAAATTTTTCATGTCTCCCCAATTTAAATTGGCAGTGTATGTCAAAAAATTTGAGGTGTATTTTGAATAACATCGTAATAACAAGGGTGGAAAAGACTAGTATACGCGTGATGATTTTATTTTATAAATTATCTCAGCTAGTATCATTTTTTATGTTGCTACCTTTCTTTTTTAATATTTTTTTCTATATTATTAACGATTTATTTAATTTATTGGCAGAATTATTGAAAATTTTACTTTTACTTACTGCCTTAATAAAAAAAAATTATTACACCCCTTAGATTCATGGAACTTACACGTTGTATTTCGGAGCTTAAAACCCTCACCCAATGTTGCATAAAACGTCTCGTTTTATGCCCGTACGTTTTAAAACATTGCATAAGATATAATTAGAAGGATACATTAGAACTTATATTATGCTAAAACCTTTTTTTTTATTTCACTAGAAACAAAGGAGCTTCAATCAAGTGTATTTTTTTTTTAACAAACTTGGGCCAAAAAAAAAAAGATGACCATCGAAAATAAGTAGTCATCATATATAAATAATTTTTTAAAAAATACACAATGGCATGCAACTTCATTATTTTTGTCAAACCTTTTTTCTTAGACTAAAAAAAATGAAACTCAAGTTAGTTTTTCCCCAATTATTTTGTCATGATAAGAAAATACACAATTAAAATAAATAGTCATTGTATTTAAAGAAGAAATACATAGTTTGTACATTATTTTTGACGAAACAACTTTTATTTGGCTAAAATAATGGAGTTCAAGCTATGGTCTACATGATTACTTCACACGTCTTATAAATATAAAGATGTTTTTGCACTTGTATTCCTTGTGGAACCAAACATGTACTCTCTCCATCCACTTTTATATGTCATGTTATCCTTTTTGAAAATTAATTTAAGTAGTTTTCAAAGTTAAATTTTCAGGAAAATTGCGTGGAATTTTCATGCAATACAAAGCGTGTAAAAGTAGACTCTAGGAGGAGTTTTCCTGAGAATTGGGGCTCTCAAAAGAGGAATGGAAGTGATGCTCAATGCTCAACAAAAGTTGTTCTAAAGTTGAGTCAGCTGAATCAAGTAATTTTGAGGCAACTGGAAATACCTCATGTCGACTTACTAATGGAAACCAACCTTTGAAATTGAAAGAAGAAAATCATCAAGTTCAAAATCCGTCAACTAATACATTTGATTGGTTTATAAAAGAGGAGCCTATTGAAAATGGACCAGAATTGCCTGCTGTTGTTTCAGAAGAAAATCTAATCAAAGCTCGAAACGAACCTAGTAATGAAACAAGCCAGAAAGTTCACCATGAAGAAGCTTCTGATGATGAGTCCAGGAGTTGGGTAGATGATGATGATGATGACATTTCCATTTTAACATGCTCCGAGTGGAACTCACAAACATCAGCTCTCAAGGCCCAAAGTACTGATGGTAAGAAAGGTGGCAAGGAGGGCGAGATCATACACAAGTGTTCAGATATTTTAGAAGATTTCAAGCCATTGCCCGACATCATACGTCCTGAGCAGCAATATGAATCTGTGTTCATGAAGAAGCAAATGGATCTCGGAGTTTCTCAAGAAAATTCAAGGAATTCTGCTGTCATGTGTGGTGTTTCTGGTCATGGATTGTCAACTGAATATGAACATATTCATGAAGTAAAACAAGTTTGAGAGACTCTGAAACTTTTTGATGACGTATATACTAAACTTTCGCAAGAAGATAAAGCAGAGAATCTTGAAGGACAATCCAAAAGAAAAATCCATATAGAGGCAGCAATGACTTTGAAAAATCAGAAAAAGTGGGTAAATTGTGAGTGGACTTTTGGGCATGTTTCTGGAGTTCAAATTGGGGATTAATTCCGGTTCAGGGCAGAACTTGTTATGATCGGATTACATCACCAATTTATGAATGGTATCAATTATGTGAATATTGGCAGAAAATATGTTGCAACAAGCATTGTTGATTCTGGTTGGTACGATAACGAGGCCATATCTTCTGAAATGTTCATTTATGTAGGTCAAGGCGGGAATCCAAAAGTATCTATAAATGCGAGAGTGGAAGATCAAAAGCTTAAAGGGGGTAATCTTGCCTTGAAGAATTCCATGGACATGGGATGTCCGGTGAGAGTTATTTGTGGTCGAAAAACAGTGAATGGTGAAAAGAGTGATATAAGATAAAATCTTCAATCAATCATCATCTACATTATATAATAATAACAATATACATATATATAAGAGATGAAGTGGGAAAGGCTTCCCTCGCTTACATTTACAATGGGCTCTACACTGTGACCAAGTGTTGGGAAGAAATACCTCCAACTGGAAAATATGTTTTCAAGTTTGAACTAAAAAGAAATCCTGGCCAACCAAAACTTAATCGTGAAGTAGTGTCACGACCCACAAGTTTAGGCAAGGTAGATCATTTTCATGTTAACAAAGCAACAAAATCGATTATGGAGTCAGAGTTTGTTGTGGACTATGATGTCTCGCAAGGAAAAGAGAAGATACCAATTCGTGTTGTCAATGCAATAGATGATGAGAGACTCCCATCATTTACTTACATTACCAACATGTGGTATCCAAATTGGTATTACATATCTATGCCTCAAGGTTGCAATTGCACAAGTGGATGCTCCGATTCTGAGCAATGCTCTTGTGCTTCTAGGAACGGAGGTGAGATTCCATTCAACACAAGAGGCTCTATTGTTAGAGAACAACCTCTTGTTTATGAGTGTGGTCTGTCTTGCAAATGTCCCCCTTCTTGCAAAAATAGAGTTAGCCAATATGGTCCTCGATACCATTTGGAGGTTTTCAAGACAGAATCGAGAGGATGGGTGGATTGTCTCATCTGGAAGTTTTATATGTGAATATGTTGGGTAGTTGCTTGATGAAAAGGAAGCTGAAAGTAGAATAGATAATGATGAGTACTTGTTTGATGTTGGCAACTATGATGAAGAAATCCCAAAAAGGAATCCTATGCGTAATAATAACCTCAAAGTTGAGTCAGATTCCTTGCGGAGGAAGGATGAAGATGGCTTTGCCCTTGATGCAGTTAGATATGGGAATGTTGGAAGATTTATCAACCATAGTTGCTCACCAAACCTTTATGCTCAAAATGTCATGTATTACCATGGTGATAGGAGAGTACCTCATATAATGTTTTTTGCTTCTAAGAGTATTGCACCATTAGAGGAGTTTACGTATCACTACAACTATGGTCATGTTTATGATAAAAATAGTAATCTGAAGAGAAAGAATTGTAGATGTGGCTCTCGGTAGTGCGAGGGGAGAATGTATTAAAGAATTACGAATGTAATAGTATCCCTCTTGACATGATGTTTAAAGCATAATTTTTATAATCTTTGCACTTGTCATTTACGTTTTAGACTTGCTGAAATAAGGCTTACTTACCATCTAGGCTGGACCATAATCCTTAAAAGAATCATTTATCTTAAAAGCAAATGTCTATTTTCTTATCAAGCTAAGTAGTGAAATTTGTACACGACTACAACACTTGTGATACAGGGTGTGTTTGGTATGTAGGAAAATGCTTTCCATGGAAAATATATTCCTAGAAAATATTTTTATGGAAAACAAGTAGATTTAAGACTTATTTTCTCATGCTTGGTTGGTGAGTAGAAAATATTTTCCGGAAATGATTTTTAGTGTTTGATTTATGAATGAAAAATGTTTTTGAGAGACATCTTTTATTCTTACTAGAGTAAAAAATAATTTATGAAATTGAAAATATTTTTTAAAAACAAAATTATTATTTTTTGGGGGTGGTGGTGGGGGTGGGGTGGGGGTAGTTGGTGGGGTAGGGAGGAGGGGGTAGGAGCGAAATTTTTTTTTTTGAAGTTGATAGTACTTTTTAAAAACAAAATTAATTTTTTGGGTGTTGGGGGGCTGGTAGGGAGGCTGACCGGGGGGGGGGGGGGGGTAAGAGTTTAAAAATAAAAATTTAAAGTTGAAAATATTTTTTAAAAAAACAAATTTAATTTTTTGGGGAGGGGGTGGGGTTGGGGGCCTGGCCGGGGGGAGGGGGGCAGGGATCGGGTGAAATTTTTTTTTAATCGAAAATATTTTTCTAAAATTGATGTTTTCCCAAAAAAAAAATTAATTTTAAATTGGAGGAGAGTTTTGGAAAATATTTTCCTTAATTTTTGAAGGGAAGTCATTTTCCTTAATTTTTAGGAAAATGAGCTGATTTGAAAAACATTTTCCAAAACATTTTGTCCCAACCAAACATGAGAAAATTGGAAAATATTTTCCTTCGTACTAAACACACTCACAATGTACGCGTCCACTAATAGTCAATGAATCAGGTCCCTGACAAAATATTAATGAAGAAATTAAGTAACTCAAAGTAAAACGAACACAACAGTTTCACGTCGAAACCCCTTGCTCAAGGCAGGAGAAAACCATGACCTATGCTCACAGGATTTTAACCCACCTCCATTTAACTATAAAAGGAGCAACAGTTCAGATTACGAACTCTTTAATCCCTTCTCCCTTACTGTAGCGACTCTACTATCGGTAAAAGAACTAAGCAATAACTTTATTGCCCACTAAACCAACTAACTCTAGCCGACCTAGACTTTAGGACCTTAACAAGGCTACCTCTAGCTATCTAATAGCCTGACCCTAATAGTGTGAAGGCTTATCTTGGGTTAAGGGTAAGCGTTAATAAAGCATTCACCTGTAGACGGATCAAGTTACGTGGTGAAAAACCCTACTTGGAGGACCAATCATTTAGGAATACCTAACTTATCTACCTTGCATGATAATAGTAAGATAGAGTTACTATTATTAAGAATACTGTGTTAAGAGCTTGTGGGGAACACCTATGTCCTAGTATCACGATCCAGACCGCCATGATTGACACCCACATTAACTACTTAGTGGCAGAACCGTTACTACCATCCGACTAAATCAAGAAATTTAAAACTAAGACATTTAAGTTACAGAAGCAAGTTAAATAACTAAAGGTAAGGTTCCATTACTAAACAATGGTCTAACAACTAGCTAACAGTGCGGAAGATAAATCTAGAATCATAAAGTCAATGTACCAAAACTAGAAATGAGAACCAAATCTAACAAGAATTTCTAGTGAACTATCTAATTAACTAAAAACAAGGTCTAGGTCCAAAAATGGTGGACATATACTAAAGAGAATTCATGGCAGTCCGAATGATGTGACTCACTCTTGAACTCGAAGCGATCACCAATCTCCTAAGTGGGGTCTGTTAATAGTCGCGTAAAGATTCTCTATACTCAAAAAAATAAGAGCAAGTGCAGAATAAGCACACAACCAACGTGTATTGGTCAGATCACGCGGCTATTCCACTAGTATAACATAAACAAGCAATTACAAGTTTGGGCTTGTACACCTTGTTCTACCAGTTTACTAGTCCGGAGGGATGATATAATCTTAGCTTGCTTAGGCTTGTACATCCCTTTCCACTCTTATTTTTCTCTTTATGGAATTTCTAGAGTAACCGACTTAGCCTTACAATTAAGCACAATATAATAGGGAGACAACAGGTGTAACATCTCGGATTCTAGATAAACTAAGGTTAAGCTAAGAAAACCAAGAAAAAAAAATTAATTTGGAAATAAGTAAGGAAATCTGGAAAATGTCCAGATTTCAAAAGTAAGTTTTGGTCATTTTAAAAAGGTCATATTTTCTATATTAGGAAGAATTTGGGTGAGTTCTTTATATGGATGGAAAGATCGTTGGAAAATCTTTCCAACGAAGCCAAGTTTTCAAATTTCCAAGATCGTATGAGTAAGATATGACCTTCGGAAGATGGGGTGTTGAGCAGGGAAAGTTCCAAACTGGATTTAGTAAGGGGTTCTGGTCTTTTTCTTAAGTCAATTAATTATTTCGTTTTAGACTAATATGTTGGGGTCTAAACTGATCCCATTCAGTTTACACACTTAGAAAATAGACTAGGGTTTTGAAATCAAGAAGAAAAGAGCAGAAGGAAGAAGAATACGCAAGAACACCAAGTTAAGCTTCGTGGATTTTCATCGGGGGTTATCCTAACAAGGTATGTAGGCTCTTTTATGTTGGATTACTTCACCCACACACCAATTTCATTCAAATTAGTCATGTTCATGAATTAACTCATGTTAGAGGTTGTATTCTTGAAAGAACGTTTTACGTTCTTGTTGATTGGATTGTAGTTGATCAGTGTTAGTTGTAATTAATATTTTAGGATTGTTTTTGAGTCCAAATCATTGGGTTATAAGTTAATTAGGGATCATAAGTGTTTGTGGTGGGATATTTGGGAATTTGGGAAGGTTTAGAGATGTAAAATGAAGAAGAATGTCGGAAAACCCGTTGGGGAAATGCTGGGGTGCCGCGCGCATCAGGACAGAGTTTGTCTGTCAGGATCCGGATCAAGGCTCTTAGAGCTCCTGAGGACAGCCTCTGTTTTTCATGCTATGGCGCTTTGCGCCTCTCAGAGCGCCAGGACATCCTGGAGGCCCAGTTCTTTCCCTATCTTTTCGTACTAGTTCCTAACGAATGTACACCTCATTTCTAGTTGTTTCCAACACTCTAAGGTACATATAAACATCATGAAATCATCCATAAAAATGATATCATGATCCTTGAATCCATAATTGAATGCAAGAAAAGTTAAGAATGAATTCAAAGAAGTTAAGTGCAAAGTCTAAAGGTTAAGAAGCTAGTCAAACTAAAGTTATAAGTTCTCTAAAGTCTTTCAAAAATGTTTTCACTTTGTTTTAAAGACTTAATGTTCAAGTTAAGTAAAGAGCAAGAGTTGAGTTCATTTCTCAAAAAGCTATAAGGGAACTAAGTATTCCCTAAGACTTAAAGTTCATTTCTGAAAAAGCTATAAGGGAACTAAGTATTCCCTAGAGTTATACAAATGTTTCACATTTGAGTAAAAAGGGGAACTAGAAGTTCCAAAAGAGTTTTGAACTAAAAGGGGAACATTGATTTCAAAAGGAGCTTTTTAAAGCTAATGGGTTCAGTAAATTATCTCAACCCAAAGGAAGGAAGTTTTATTAAAAGTATCACTAAAGTACCTTTTTGAGAGTTGTATTGAGCACCGATGTGGAGATGAGAGTTCATATTAACTCAACATGTAAACCATGTAGCCAACATGGGAATTGACATGTCATACTTTTTAGATGATCACATAAGGAGAGATAGTGGATCCACTAAGTTTAGTAAGGTCCTATACCGATGACAAGGTGTAGGATGTTCCTCCTAACACGTGAGGTAAGACGTTGTATCATCACTTAAACTCATAGTGATGGTTGTCGGTTAGAGAAACTCCAATAGAAGTGATATTACTTTCTTATATAAGTAAAGTTGATTTTGTTATTACATTTTCTTTAACGAACTAAGTTGTTTTCACTATTTTATGAGCTTTATATATATATACACACACACATCTTGCATACGATTTAAACTGCTTTATATGTATATCACTTGAATTAAGTATATTCTTGAGTTGAGCAGAACCAAAGTAAGTTCATCTAATCCCCTCAAGCTTAATTCGTCGTTTAGCTCTCCAACTCGCATACTCGTACATTTAATATACTGATACCAGTTGGCCTGCATCATTTCATGATGCAGACACAAGTACTCAAGATCAACACGCAGCGCTCCGTTGATCCAGATTGAGTTCAGAGTTTGTGGTGAGCCTCTTTGCATCCAGAGGACATCTTTTTTTTCATTTCTATATAAGCTTAGCTTTGAGGATGTTGTGGGGTATGTCCCGACATCCCTCTGTAGACAGTTTAGAGGCTTCGTAGACTATAGTATTTCAGTTTGGAGTTGTTTTCAATTATTAAGACACAAGTGCCATTTTGTCCAAAGTTATGGCATGACATATTTTTTCCCTTTTATTATGCTTTACTCGTGTCAAAGTTAAGGTTTGTCTTCCGCTGATATAAGTAACCAGGACAGGGGTTCGCTTGAGGGCCAGCAATGGTCTTCGAGTGTCGGTCTCGCCCAGGGTGTAGGCTCGGGGCATGAAAAACTTGGTATAAAAGTACATAGTTCAAGAGTCCTAGGGAGTCTATGAAGTCGTGTATGTAGAGTCTTAGTCATCGGTGTGAAGCGCGCCACATCTGTGATTATGAGGCTACAACATTTAGGAATGTCTCCTCTCTTTCATGTTCCTTTCTTGCGAAGAGTTTATCTCTAAATTCTCTCTTTAATTTGTGCTTACACATATTTTTCCAGATCATCTTGCCTCATAGAAGAACATTCAAAGGTCGAACACAAAGGAATGTTGAGGAACAAGAGGTTTCAAATGCACCAAAGGTGAAACCCCAAGGAGAGGTTACCAATGCTGAATTCCGAGAAGCTATCCAAAAGCTAAATCAGGTTCTGAACAACCAGGTTGGGAAACAGAGAGCTGCTCGACAATAAGGAGCTGAGACCTCGAGAGTTTGTGAGTTCTTTAGGATGAATCCCCATAGTTTCATTGGATCAAACACTACTGAAGATCCGAAGAACTTCATAGAGGAGTTGAAGAAGTTGTATGAGGTAATGCATGTTGTCGATGCTGACAGGGTTGAATTGGATTCATACCAACTGAAAGGTGTGGCTAGAACATGGTTCGATCAATGGAAGGATGGTAGGGCTGAAGGTGCACCACATCCAAGTTGGGATTTCTTCGAGGAAGCCTTCTTGGGGAGGTTCTTTCCTCGTGAATTGAAGGAAGCCAAGGTAAGGGAGTTACTTACTTTGAAACAGAATTCCATGACTGTCCATGAATATGGGTTAAAGTTCACCCGAGTATCTCGCTATGCTCCGAAGATTGTGAAAGACATGAGGAGTAGAATGAGTCTGTTTGTTGTAGGGTTGGGTTGTGCTTCAAGTAAGGAAGATAGGGTTTCCATGTTGATAGGTGACATAGATATAATAGGCTAATGGTATACGTTCAACAAGTTGAAGAAAAGAAGGTGAAGGATAGATAAGAGTACTGAAACAAGAAGGCGAAGACTGGGAATGAGTCTGGCTAACAAAAAGGTGACTCAAGCTGACCACAATTCCAAAAATCAAAGGGGCATGCACCATCATCTGCTAGTGCACCTGCACCCGAAACTGAGGTGAGTATAGTGGTCACAATTCACAATATTTCAAGGCTAGACCGGCCCAATCTCAAGGTAGTATGGCACATAAAGGTAGTGGGGAGTTTTGCGTGTGGTAGATGTGGTAGAAACCACCCTGGCAAATGTCGTGGCCAGATTTGTTGTTTAAAGTATGTTTAAGAGGGTCATTTAATGAAAGAATGCCCTAATAATAAGAAAGGTGGTGAAAATCCAGGAAACAGAGCCCAATCTTCGTCAGTTGCTCCATCAAACAAGGTTGTACCCATAGGAGCTGCTTCTTGTACCGGTGGAGGGGCAAATCGCCTCTATGCAATCACTAGCCGCCAAGAGCAAGAGAAATCTCCAGATTTGGTACTCAGACTATGCAATTGATTTATATGAAAACTTCACATAATAAATCAATGTTGTACTTTTGACTTTCTTAAACTTCACTAGTATATAGAAACAAATTGCACATTTTTTTGTCTTTATTGTTAGTATTCTATATGTCTATATTGATAGAGAAAAAAATATCAGATACTTAGAGATTGTGATCTTGTGTGTAACACTATGTAAAAATGGTCAAAGAAAATCGAAGCAATATAATTCTTTTATAGAATAATATTTCTAAAGGAGATTTCATACTTCAATAAAAATTTAAATAGTCTAAGAAAATATGTAAAAAAATATTTTTAAATACTTGAAAAATATTTTTGAGATCACATTTAAAATGTGGGGGTTCTTTGATTATGATAAAGAGATAATTAGAGTTGGTCTCGAATTTAATTTGGAGCAAAATATATGAAACTCAATGATACTTTTGTATTATGTTAGACCCACAAAATTCTTGGAGTATATTTGTTATTGTGGTTGTTGAGTTTCTCTATTACTAGTATATGGTGTGACTAGTATGGAACTACCAAATTTTATATATATTTGTTCAAAATAATTTTCTTTTATGAAAAAGTGTCACTTAAAATTTTATAATTTTGATGAAAATATATGTCTATTATAATAAAAGTATTTGCATAGGCATGAATATCGATGAATAGTCATTTCTTATGTTTTGTAAAAGAAACATGTGGACTATATTGAATTTATTGTACTCGATGAAACTTTGTTCATGGGTAGTTTTATAACAATGAAATTGAAAGTTAAGGAATGGTCCTTTTGAAAAGAACATTTGATAAGGTCATGACTCTTTACAATGTATCACACAAAATTGTTATAAAAAGGAACACAATATTAGTGAGGAAAAGATGCCTTGCGAAGAGCTTTTCAAAATCAATAATTTTATTTGTTCTTCCTTGCTTGAGTCAAAGTTTGCGACCTAAACACATGGGGCATGACAGTTATAAGACCTTATAAGTAAAACTGATCAACTTAGAAGTTTGTGTAACTTTGAGTGTAATAAATAAAAATGTCATATTTGTGTGGAATCTAAGTATGTTAAGCCTTCTTGTAAATCCGTTGAAAGGAATTTTAATCCCGTAGAGTTGATTTACACTGACATTTGTTATATGAAGTCAACACCATCTCGTGGTAGAAAAAAAGTATCTCATAACTTTCATTGACAATTGCATAGAAATGACTATGTCTATTTGATAAATGGTAAGGATGAAGCAATAGAAATATCTAGACAATATAATATCGAAGTTTAAAATCAGTTGGGATAAAGATAAGAAGTGATAAGAATGGAGAGTATAAATCTCCTTGTGCAGAAATATGTCCAAAAAGTAGAATTATCCATCAAACTGCTTCCCTATTCACCTCAATCTAATGAAAAACCAAACGTTGCAAGAAATGATAGATGAATTATTTATAAGTTCGAGTTTACAAAATACTTGTGTGGAAGAACAATCCTTACTGCAAAAGGGAAGAACACAAAATTTTGTCTTTTCATAAAGAAAGTAATTTTGATTGTTCAAGACACAATCTATTCCATATGAAAATGGAAAGGTAGGAAATCCAAGTTGAAATATTTCAAAGTGTGGGGGTGTCCATCCAAAGTCCAAGTTCATATTCCTAAAATGATTAAAATAAGACCTTAGACTATGGACTGTAAACTTAGATTTGAATAGTCTAGTGAAATGTGTAAATGACATTGGCAAGAACAAAAGGAGAATGTACTTAATAAAGATTCAAAGGCGTAGTAAATGTCAAAGGATATATAATTCCTTCGAATATGATTTTGGAACATTTCTTTTGTCATCTGTAGACTCATCTGTTTGGACAGATGGTGTCAATAGTGAGATTGGTTCAATCTTGAGCAATCCTATTTGAAGTTGGTTAATCTTCCTCTAGGAAATAAACCTTTGGGTTCAAAGTGAACTATCAAAAGGAAAAAATGAAAGTCAATGAATTGTTTGTAAATATAAAGCAAGACTTTTTTGTCAAATGTTTTAAACAAAAACAAGGTCTTGATCTTTTCGACATATACTCTCCAGTAACAAGATATACATTTATTTGGATGTTAATTGTGTTAAGTATTGTTTATGACCTTCAAATTCATCAAATGGATGTGAAAACAACTCTCTTAAATGGAGAATTGGAGGAAGAAATTTTCATGGAACAACCCAAGGATTTAATGGTTCCTGGTAAATAAAAGAATGTGTTGAAGTTGTTAAGTCACATTGTGGACTAAAACAAGCACCCAAACAATGACATCAAAAATTTGACAAAACCATGTTGACAAATGGATTTAAGAATGATGGAAATTATAAATGTGTTCACATTAAAATCATAAGGTCATTGTTTATTTATATATTGGTGATACGTTGATTATCAATACAACCATTAATGACATAAATGCTACTAAACGTATGCTAGAAAGCAAGTTTGGGATGAAATATATTGGAGTTGCTTATGTGATCTTAGGTATAAGAATCCTTAGAACTTGATAATCTTTAGCATTTTTACGGTCTTATTGAATTGAAAAGGTACTTGACTTTTTCAGATATTTGGATTTCAATATTTTCAAATTCAAAAGAGTGAAAACAGAAGTGACTCACAATTGGTTTGTGCTAGAGTATTGATAAGTATGATGTGTATCATAAAGTGTGTGCGATTAGATGTAGTTTCCTATTAATGAACTGAGACGGTTCACAAGTTAGCCCAATCGAACTCATTAGATGACAATATATAGAGTTATTGAGTATTTAAAAAACACATAAAACTATGTCTTGTATTATAACAATATCCAGCAGTATTGAAAGGACATAGTGATGCAAATTGGATCACCGGACAAATGAAGTGAAATCCACGAGTGGATATGTATTTGCTCTTGGTAGAGGAGCAGTCTCTTGGAAATATTTCAAAAGAGACATGTAACACTAGTTCTACAATGATCTTTGAGCTAGGTACTCTAGATAAGGTCGGTGAATAAGTTCAAAGACTTTGAAATTTCTTGATAGATATTTTTTTGGACCAAAACATTAACGTTAGTATACATACACTTTGATAGTGAAGATGCAATAGGAAAGACATGGAGCATGATGTATAACGGAAAGTCTCATTATATAGGATATAGATATGATACTGGTAGAAAACTACTCTCTAGTGGAATTAGTAGAGTTGACTATGTTAAGTCAAACGATAGTGTGTCACATCCACTTACAAAAAAACCTAACTAGAGAGAAAGTTGAAAGATTATCTAAGAGAATGAATTTACGACTTAGACAAGTCATCATGACAATAATTCTATCGAGCAGAATGGAGAATCCAAGAGAGAGATTCAAGGAGAAAAAAAAGTTGTGAAAGACGGTTCGACATTGTCAACCAACTCAATCCATTCTCATGATGAAGACAACTCAGGAACAAGGATACAAAATTGAGACTTGTTAGTGAGTTAATAAAACTTAATGTTTTTAATGATTTGCTAGTTTGGCAGAGTTGACCAAAAAGTGTATCTACGCGACACGACTAGAAATCACCTATGTGAGTGTGAAGTGTAAGCCTTTTCGAAGAATATGATTGTCAAAAGCCCATCTCTATATACATTCATGAAATATGTGACATATCACGACTAGAAATCACCTATGTGAGTGTGAAGTGTAAGCCTTTTCGAAGAATATGATTGTCAAAAGCCCATCTCTATATACATTCATGAAATATGTGACATATGGTTGTCTAGGTAAACACCAAAGCTAGACGGTTCAAAGATATTGCATCTACCGATTGACCAAGTATATCCGACATATATTCACAACAAAAAGTTCAAAGGGAAAACTACTTATCTACATGCAATTAATTCTTGTTTTTACAGTTTCTTTGTCTTGGAGTCATTCCCATTGATGTGGGTATTGTTGGGTGTTAAAAGGTGTAAATGGAAAATGAAGAGTTGCGACTTTTATTTAGTGTTGTGACTTTGATGAAAAGTTGCGACTTTTATGAAAAGTTATGAATTTTATGAAAAGTTGTGACTTTTATAAAAGGTGATGTCCTTTCCGAAATATTGTGACTTTTCCAAAGTTTTTGACCTTTCCAGTAAGGCACAATAAGAACCTTTTCGCATTGTCTTTTATTTTCTATAAATTGAGGGATTTCCTCTCATTTTAATAATATTATTTATGGACTTCTTCTTCTACTACTAAATCTAGTATTCTAAGTGTACTTTACTGTCGTTGAGTGGTTTGCTGACACCAGCGTTTTGGATATCAATACACTGGTGATTGAGATTATTCTACACTCGGAGGACATATTTCAAATCAAACCTCGGACACTAGAGGGGAATAATTTCCTTAAGGGGACACTATGCATTCAGAGTGCTTGATCTTCTTTCTGTTTTTCCAGATTCTGGTATGTGTTACAAATTTTAGATTTGTGAACTAATTTATGTTCTTCTATTTTTCTGTTTTTCACTGGTTCATTAAACTTTGGTAACTTCTTATTTCTCCAATGTTTGTTGGAATCAGTAAGATTCTTCAAAAACAGATTGAAAATAATTCTTCTTTAAGAAAAAAAAATTCTAATTTGTTTTTTATTCTAGTTTCTCTACTAGTTTTAATTTTCTAGTTGTGAAAATGTTCTTAAACTTTGTTTTGTATTACCAAGTTGTTCAAAGTTTTGTTCTAAGTATCTTAGCAATACAAGATGAACAACAAGACTACATATATAACTTGAAGTTACTCCATCCTGCCATCAGAGTAGTTAACTATCCTTTTATATTTGTTACTATTGTTCACTGCATCGAAGTTGAACGGAAGCACCTTAAACATGCACGCCTCAAGTATAGTTGGTAAGGGAATCAGTATGAAGCTTATCTTTTGTACTCTAAAAAGCAGAAAATTTCTTATGAATACGATTTTTTCTGCATTTTAAATGTCGACCGTGATAGGAATGACACTTCATGTTGTGCCTTTTATGTATAAGATTTTTTAATTATGTCATGTAATGTATCAATGAGACGTTCTTTATTAACGGTTGTGTATTATCGAGATTTCAGGAAGTGAAAGTTGCTCACTGCTGACTGCTTGAATCAAAACAGTGAAGAATGACTTTTCCAAGCTCTGAATGTTCATGGAAGGTATCTTACTTTGTTGTAGCTTGAACGGGTCTTGAACAAAGTCAAAAATCTTCTCCTTCCCCTATATTACTTTTGTATTTTGATAGTGGTCAGAACTACAATATGAATCTTCCCAGTTTTAGAATTGACTACCAATTCTAAAGGAACTGAAGTTACATCTCTTTTCGATTCAAGAATTCTTATGTATTTCCATGCCTCTTTTTCTACCCTGAGAAATGGACAATTCCTTTTCTTAAGGAAGACATACTTACAAGTTCGTACTACAAAATGGAAGCAGAAATTGAAATAATCATAAAATCATTCAAATGAAAGAGAGAAGTAACAAAGTATATCAATGTCTGAATTTTCATCATTTGTTGGTTCATATTAAAAAACTATCCCATCACCTAGTTGAGCTACATCTTCATTCAGTTCGTAGGCACACCTGCATCTATATCATCATTCTGTTCATTAGCATCCCCATCTTGAACATCATTTTACTCATGAGCACCTAAATGTTGTTCATTAGTGCTTCCATCTTGATCATTAGTAGCTCCATTTTGATCATTAGTGCCTACAGATTGTTCATTAGCGCTATATTCGTGATCAACATTTGTTCATTCGTGTCTCCAACTTTCACATATCACTCAATTTTTCTTTACTCTTGTTAATTAATTTGTGTATTTTTCTCAGTAAAGTGTAAAGTTCATGCATAGAGAAATTGTTTTTCTCTGTATATATCTCGTTTTCTTATATTTGTGCTATTTTACCTGAAAATTTTGTATATATAAAGGTATTGAAATAAGTTGAACAGTAAAGGGTCATCGAGTTCCAAAGATCGATACAAAAAAGATATGTGAAGCAAACTCTAAAATAATTTATGTTAAAATAAATGTTATATTTATCTAATTAATAAGAATGTCCTATCCTATAATTTCAATTAATTTCAAACTTTTAAATATTAAGATAATAATTAAATGAAATTTACTTAAGAAAAATAGTAAATAATAGTTGTATATTGTAAAGTCGTTTAATGAATGACAACAAAGATTCAATCAACATTTCAAATGATCTTCATGATTTTACAAGAACTAGTTAAGTGAACTTGGTTTGCACGTGTGCAACATTACTTAATGATATATATATATATATATATATACACACATTTATAAAGAACAAATTATGACTTATTTGGTACTTCTAAGGATATTTATGCTTTTAAAGTGATGTAAATAAATATAAATATTCTGTAGGTTCATTTTTACTTGTCACCGTTGGGTCTTAAAAAATAATTTGAGAAATAAGTAATTTATAATAAGGATAAGATATAGAAAAAATATTTACTTTTCTTCATATGTTCAAAATAACATGTAAAAGTTAAATTTATTTTTAAAATAATGGATAACTAAAAGTGAACAGAGGAGTAGATTTATCTTACTTCATTAAATTACCTAACTATGATAACTTATAAGGAAAATTGTCAAAATGCTTGTTCCAAAAAAGTCTTATTATTATTTTTGGTAAAGAAATGTGCTTTTTCTACTCATTTTTTTCCTAATAAAAACATTGTAACCATCGTTAATTTTTATATATTTAATCCATCATTTATTTTTATTTAGATAACGATAAAAGATTACTAATAAAAAAGAAAAAATACTTGTCAATATATTCGAAATTGAAGGATGATAACCGTTTATTAATTATTGATTTTAAAGTTAAGATACAATAATTATAATGATTAATGCATAAAACGATATAGTTTATTAAATTGCTTCACATTACCTCTAAAATATCATCAATAAAGTTATTGCTGACCATTTTTTCATATTAACTTCAAAATTAAGGAATATTATTGGCAAATTGCAATGATGATTAAGAAATAAATATATTCTCTATTTTACTAATATATTTTAATATTTATATAAATGAGAAATTGTGATGCAATTAATATGTTATTATATATAAGACATATATTACTTAAGAAAATATAAAATGTAATTCTATTTTAATCGATAAAAGGAGATTAAGAAAACAAAATTTGGTTTTTTTCACTTTTATATTAGGGGATAGTGCCCAAGTACCCCCTCAACCTATGCCTGAAATCTCAGAGACACACTCATACTATACTAAGGTCCTATTATCCCCTGAACTTATTTTATTAATAATTTTTTACCCCTTTTTAGCTTACGTGGCACTATCTTGTGGGCCCAACAATGATTGACTTTTTTTTTTGAACTAGTGCCACGTAGGCTAAAAAGGGGTAGAAAATTACATATAAAATAAGTTCAGGGGATAATAGGACCTTAGTATAGTATAAGTGTGTCTCTGGAATTTCGGGCATAGGTTGAGGGGGTACTTGGGTATTTTCCCTTATATTAGTTAAAAGGTATTAAAGGAAAACAAATACATAAAATTCTTTGAAAATAATATTTTATTAAGATTTATGTATTTTAAAATATATATTAATTAGGAAAAGGTACATTTGTATATGAATTATCTTGTTTGATATGAAAACTTGTTGATTTAAAGAATAAAAGTTGAATAATAGTCAATATAATTGCAAATCTAATTTTATCTTTACTTTCTTTTAATTAACTTACTTGGTTAGATATGGAAAATTATTTATTTAAAGAAGCTCAATTAGAATAAAAAAATCATTTGCATATCTAATTTAGCCATCACTTTCATTATGTCTAATTTTATATTTGACTTATCTTGTTTGGTATGGAAACTTATTAATTTAAGGATATCTATTGATAATAAAAATCAATTGCATACTTTATTTACTTTTCTTGTTTGATATGAAAACTTATTTATTTAAAAAAAAATTATACCTAATTTTACTTTTACTATTTTTCGTATAAGTAGGAGCTTGGTATTGTGCTATTGTACACCCTTGTTTCATCTTCCTCTATTATTTTGGGGCAATATTTATTGTGCTATTATACACCCTTGTTTCATACTTAAAAGTAAGTTATTGCTTTTCTGGGTGTTTTGAAGTTATTTAGTTTTATTTCTCTCATGTCGCTTAATGTTATTCGTTCTGTTTTCCTACAATTGTTTCATAGGCTTAAATTATTTTTTTCTGGATCCATCTCGGGCTAAGGTCAAAAGCAAAGTCAAGAATTTTTGTTTTTAGATTTTAATTAACAATTCTTTTTGTTTTTTTGTGCATTCTAAATAAATAATTTTTACATACATACTTTTTTTATTCGTACAATAACGCCCTGAGCTTTTCCTTGTCTGTAACCATAGTGGATTTTTCCCGAGCGAGACCATTGAAAACATTTCTGAGACATTACGAGAAATAATGACAATTCAAAGATTTGTTTTAAATTCGTCAAACCACATCAACCCCTTTTCTTCTTTCCTCAGAGAAAATTTTTCCACTGTTGACGGACTATTTTTGAAGCAAAAGTTTAATTACAAAGACCATAAGTTAAATGTGGAGTGTTAATTGCTTCTACTTCGACTCTTTCTATGACATCAATTCCCCCCCCCCCCCCCCATTCCAAATGATTTTAGAATTTTGCTCTCCTTTACCCCTAATATGAGTTTCGTTACTCATTTTTTTTGCTTGTTAAGCTGTATTCTTTTTTTCATGGTTTTTTTTTTTTTTGCTTTGATGTAACATTTTTTTTCCAGTTTGATTCAAGCATTCATAACGCCTTGTCTTGTCAGTGTATGATCATGTAATGTGTTTTTGTAAAACTGTTTGCTATTATACTGGATTTTATAGGATGAATTTATGTCTTGCCTACTTGTCGATTCATTTGTGCCGGCCGAAACAAGTACCTCAAAGAAGTTACGAAAGAAGAAACATCATCAGATTATTGGTACTAGATCTCTATCGGTATTTAAGCTCCTAAGAGTTGATAGCATCAACACTTTTCCAGAAAATTATTGTCCATCTATTCGTCAAAACAATGTTCAACAACATGATGTCTTGATTAATCATAAGTTGAATGTTTCCAAAATTTCATCAGCTTATACAAGATGTGAATGGTTTTCAAACGGTGGGCGTAGTATAAATAGATCTAAGTTGCCCACTATTTCTGAATATGAGCATATTCAGAAATGAAAACAAGTTAGAGAGACGCTCAAACTTTTTGCTAATGAATATGCTAAGCTTTTGCGAGAAAAGAAAGCAGAAAAATAAGGAAAACACTCTAAAAGAATAATCAATATAAAGGCTGCAATGATTTTGAGAAATCAGGAAAGATGGGTAAATTCTGAGTAGGCCTTTGGCCATGTTCCTGGAGTTGAAATTGGTGATCGATTTCGGTTAAAGGTAGAACTTGCTATGGTTGGACTACATCATAAAATTTCTAGGAGTATCGATTATGAGAATATTAATAGAAAAGAGGTTGCAACTAGCATTATTGATTCTGGTGGATACGAGAATGAGACCATATCTTCTCAAAAGTTCATTTATGTAGGTCAAGGATGGAGTCCTAGACTATATATTGATGCGAGAGTAGAATATTAGAAGCTTGAAAAGGATAATTAATCTTGGCTTGAAGAACTCAATGGATTTGGGATATTCAATGAGAGTTATTTATGGTCTTTTCACCATTAACGCTTGGACGACCATAAATAACTCTCACTGATTATCCCAAATCCATTGAGTTTCTCAAGGCAAAATTATCCTTTTCAAGCTTCAGATCTTCCACTCTCGCATTAACATATACCCTAGGATTCCCTCCTTGACCTACATAAATGAAATTTTGAGAAGATATGGTCACATTCTCGTTTCGACCAGAATCAACAATTCTAATTGCAACATTTTTTCTATTAATATTCACATAATTGATACCCCTAAAAATTTATGATGTAGTCCCACCATAGCAAGGTCTACCTTAAACCGTGATCGATCACCAATTTCAGCTCCAGGAACAAACACTTAGAATTTACCAACTTTTCCTGATTTCTCAAAATCTTTGCATCCTTTATATTGATTGTTCTTTTAGAGTGTCTTCCTTGTGTTTCTGCGTTCTTTTCTTGAAAAAGGTTAGTATATTCAACAGCAAAAAGTTTGAGAGTCTCTCTAACTTTTTTTCAATTCTGAATATGCTCATATTCAAAAATAGTGGGCAAATTAAATCCATGTATAACCCGCCCACCGTTTGAAAACCATTCACTTCTTGTATAACTGATGGAATTTTGGGAACAATCAACTTATGATTAATCAATAAATCATGTTTTTGAACATTGATTTGACAAATAGATGGACGATAATTTTCAGGAAATTTGTTGATGCTATCAACTTTTAGGCGCTTAAATACCGTTAGAGATATAGTACCAATCATATGATGATGATGCTTCTTTCGTAACTTTTTTGAGGTACTTGTTTTCACCGGCACAAATGACATCTGCAAGTAGGCAAGACATAAATTCATCCTATAAATCCAGTATAATAGCAAACAGTTTTACAAAAACACAAACACATTACATGATTATACACTAACACAACAAGGCGTTATGAATGTTTGAATCAAACTGGGAAAAAATGTTACAGCAAAGCAAAAAAAAACATCATGAAATAAAAAGAATACGACCTAACAAGAGGAGTAAAACTCATATTAGGGCTAAAGGAGAGTAAAATTCGGAAATTGCTTGGATTGGGGGGGGGGGGTTAATGTCATAAAAAGAGTCGAAGTAGAAGCAATTAAGACTCCAAATTAAACTTAAGGTCTGTATAATTAAACTTTTGCTGCAAAAAAAGAATCATTCAATAGTGGAACAATTTTCTCTAAGGAAGGAAGAAAAGGGGTTGATGTGCTTTGACGAATTTCAAACAAATCATTAAAATGTCATTATTTCTCGGCATGTATCAAAAGTGTTTTCAATGGTCTCACTCAGAGAAAATCTACTATGGTTACAGACTGGGAAAAGCTCAAGGCGTTATTTTATGAATAAAAAAGTGTGTATGTAAAAAAATAATTTATTTAGAATGCACAAAAAAACAAAAAGAATTGTTAATTAAAATTTTAAAGCTAAAATTCTTGACTTCGGTTTTGACCTTAGCCCGAGACGGATCCAAAAAAAAAGTCATTTAAGCATATGTATCAATTGTAGGAAAACAGAAGGAATAACATTAATCGACATGAGAGAAATAAAACTAAATAACTTCAAAACACCCAGAAAAGAAATTACTTACTTTTAAGTATGAATTCAAGTGTTGACTTCTTATGATCCAAAGATTTTCTACGACCAAAAGATTGCCCAAAAATATTAGAAGAAGATGGAACAATGGTGTACCAATAGCACAATACAAAGTTCCTATTTATACTAAAAATAGTGAAAGTGAAATTAGGTATACAATTAATTTTTATTCAAATTGTGTTCCCTTACATTAAAAAATTTCCAAGTAAGTAGTATAAAATTAGACATGATAAAAGTGAATGCTAAATTAGGCGTTCAATTGATTTTTATTCAATTTTATTTTACATTAATAAATTTCCATATCAATCAAAAAAAGTCAAATGCAAAATTAGAAAAATAGTAAAAGTGAAGACTAAATTAGGTATGCAATTGAATTTTATTCAAATTAGACATTCTTAGATTAATAAATGTCCATATCAAACAAGATCAGTCAAATATAAAATTAGACATAATGAACGTGAAGGCTAAATTAGATGTGCAATTGTTTTTTATTCTAATTGAGCTTCTTTAAATAAATAATTTTTCATATCTAACCAGGTCAATTAATTACAAATAAAAGTGAAATAAAATTAGATTTGCAATTATATTGGTTGTTATTCAAATTGTATTCTTTACATCAACAAGCTTTCATATCAAACAAGGTAATTCATATACAAATGTACCTTTACTACTTAATATATCTTTTAAAATACATTAATCTTAACAAAATATTGTTTTTAAAGAATTTTATGTATTTGTTTTCTTTTAAAACCCATTAACTAATATAAAAGTAAGAAAAAATATTTTCTTCTTCTTAATCTTCTTTTATCAATTAAGGGAAAAGGGTCTGATATACCCCTCAACTTTGTCATTTGGAACTGATATACCCCTCGTTATAAAAGTGGCACATATATGCCCTTACCGTTATACAAACGGCTCACATATACCCCTGCCGTTACAAAATGGTTCACATATACCCTTCATTTAACGGATTTTAAAAAATTAGTTTTAAATTTATATTTATTACTTCTAATTTTTTTTAAAAAAATTATTTAGGGGTATATATGATTTTCTATCAAAGTTCAAGGTATATTTTAATTTTTTTCATACATAAATTATTTTTTGACTTCTTTTATTATAATTATTTGAATTTCTTATTCTTATTTTGTTTTTTCTTTCATTCCATAGTTTAAAGAATAAAAAATTAAACTATATTTTTTTTTGTGTATTGTAATTTAATTTCGTATTCGAAGAAAAAATTTGATCATCTACACTAAGTTTTACAAGAATATTAGTGAAACATAAATAAATTTGATTATCAAAATAATAATTATAATTTAGTCATTGAAAAAAAATGTTTGACGAGGATTAAATTTGCTCATATGGGATTATATTTTTTAGAAAAAAATAATAAAAATTTAGATTAAAATTATTATTTTTTTCATTTCCGTTAGAGGAAAAGCGTATATGTGAGCCATTTGTTTACAAGTAGGGGTATATATGAGCCACTTTTATAACAAGGGGTATATCAGCTCTAAATGACAAAGTTGAAGGGTATATCAGACCCTTTTCCCATCAATTAAAATTGAATTACATTTTATATTTTCTTAACTAATATATGTCTTATATATAATATCATATTAATTGCATCATTATTTCTCATTTATATAATTATTAAAATATATTAGTAAAATAGAGAATATATTTATTTCTTAATGAATATTGCAATTTGCCAATGTATTCCTTAATTTTGAAGTTAATATGAAAAAATGACCAGCAATAGCTTTATTGATGATATTTTGAAGATATTTGCTAATGTGAAGCAATTTAGTAAAGTATGGCGTTTTATGCATTAATCATTATAATTGTTGTATCTTAACTTTAAAATTAATAAGTAATAAGTGTTTATCATCCTTCAATTTAGACAATTTTGAGAAGTATTTTTTTCTTTTTTATTAGGAATCTTTTATCGTTATCTAAATCAAAATAAATGATGAATTACATACATAAATATTAATGATGGCTACAATATTTTTATTAGGAAAAAGATGTATTAGACAAAGTACATTCTTTTCCAACAATAATTATAGGACATTTTTGGAACAAGCATTTTGACATTTTTCCGTATAACTTATCATAGTTAAGTAATTTAATGAAGTAAAATACATCTACTCCTTTGTTCACTTTTAGTTATCCATTATTTCAAAAATAAATTTCACTTTTGCATGTATTTTCAACATATGAAGAAAACCAATTATTTTTTCTATATCTTATCCTTATTATTAATTACTTATTTCTCAAATCATTTTTTAAGACCCAAATTTGACAGGTAAAAATGAACCGACAACTATTATTTACTATTTGTCTTAAACCTGTAGCTTTAACCTGCACTTCTTCCTCATTTTTAACCTCCTCAACATACTCAAACTCAACTTCCTCTTCTATCTCTTCGTTATGTACTGGAGAGTTCTCATTCACCGGTACAGATCCGTTTGGCAACTCATTAACAACAAGCGCCACTATCCCACAACATATTCCTGTAGCTCTTCCTCTACCTCTGCCTCGACCATGACCTCTCACTGTGAGTTCCTCAGGTGGAGCATTAGCACGAGCTGTCGGCCAGACGTTGTTATACCTAGTGTTAACCATCTGCGAATAGAAGAGCGAAAGAAGTTAGATACTAATTTTAATAGCCAGATATCAATTGGAATCAAGTCGTATCAAGAAGGAGACAAGAGAAAATGAAGATTTCCTAAAGTCTTATAGTCTCTCGAAGAAAAGTAAAGGTGTCCCCATACCTTTCCACGAGACTCTGTTAGACTCATTTTGGTACATCGAGGTCAACAAATCTATGCTCGGATACCAACTTGGTCACGACCCAGATCGCCGTGATTGACACCCACACTAACTACTCGGTCGGAGAACCTTTACTACCATCCAACTAAAGCAAGAAATAAAAAACGAAGGGATTTAAGTTACGGAAGCAAGTTAAATAACTAAACGCAATGTTCCATTACTAAGAAATTGTCTAACAACTAGTTAACAATGCGAAAGATAAACCTAAAATCTGAAAGTCAATGTACCAAAACTAGAAATGAGAACCAAATCTAACAAGAATTTCTAGTGAACTATCTAACTAACTCAAAACAAGGTTTAGGTCCGAAAATGGTGAACATTGACTAAAAAGAATTCTATGGCATCCCGAAGGATGTGTCTCACTGTCACGACCCAAAACGAGCCGCGAGTGGCACCCACACTTATCCTACTATGTGAGCGAACCAACAAATCTAAACCCCAACATTTCGAACATAATAAACAGAATACAATGTGGAAGACTTAAAACTCATTAATATAACCAACAAATAACTTCTAAAATTCAAAACTTATTATTATCCCCAAAATCTGGAAGTCATCATCACAAGAACATCTATCCTCAATTTACTAAGTCTAAGAGTATCTGCGAAACTAAAATAACTAAAACGATAGTCCATTCCAGAACTTCAAGGCATCAAGACGTGAAGAAGAAGATCCAGTCCAAGCTAGAAACAATAGCTCACCCTGAAATCTGACGTGATGAAGACTGGCTAGAGTTGCGGTTGAGTTGAGGACGACGGTACGTTTGCTGCACTCCACAATTATCAAAAGAAAACATACAAGTAGGGGTCAGTACAAAACACGAGTACTGAGTAGATATCATCGGCCAACTCAAAATAGAAAGCAATATATATCAGATAATATCATAAAATCACTACAATACTCAACAGGTAGCAACAACAAGTACAAGGATCATTGATAATAACACCAAGTACACCCATGAGGACACAAGCCTCCATACCATACTCATTTGGGAAATAGGTTCATTAAATTGAGTACATTAACATCGTTCAAGATTCATTCTTTTTATTCCTCTTGTGTCGGAATGTGACACTCTGATCCCCTAATACTACGTGTCGGTTCGTGACACCCGATCCCCTAATACTACGTGTCGGTTCGTGACACCCGATCCACTAATACTATGTGTCGGTTCGTGACACCCGATCCCCTAATACTACGTGTCAGTTCGTGACACCCCGATCCCCTAATACTATGTGTCAGTTCGTGACACCCGATCCACTAATACTATGTGTCGGTTCGTGACAGCCGATCCCCTAACCTCATTCCTTTAGATCATCAAGCCTCCTTTTATAACAAGGCATCATCATTAACAGAGAGGTTTTAAGATTTAAGATTCAACAGTCTCTTCATGCTTAATTTATCACAATTATGAAATCACATCATGCAAGCACACAATTAAGCATATAGAAGACTTTACAATACTACCCAACGCATATCATTCGCTATTAAGAGTTTACTATGGAATAGCATAAAAAACCATAACCTACCTCCATCGAAGAATTCGCGATCAAGCATCTACTTCTCCAAAGCTTTGCTTCCCTCTTCGTTCCTCTCTCTCTCGCTCGTTCGTCCCTCTCTTTCTCTTTTTCTGATTTTTCCTTATTCAAACTCTTTTCCTTTTACCTTAATTACCATATAATTAAGTATAAAAGATGCTAAAAGTAACCCACTAATTAATTCAAGGTTATCTTTTTTAACCCCCAAGTAATTGAATTATTAACATTCAACCACTAACTTTATAATTATAAGCAGGAATAGTCCAAAATTTCCCTTAAAACATTTAACAGAACTCCGATCCAATCAGGGTTACGCAGCCTGTGACGGCCCGTCGTGCCTGCGACGGTCCGTCCTGCTGCGTCCGTCACAAAGTTCAGAGAGTTGATTTTATTTAAAACTCTGTGACGGTCCATCGTGCCTACGAAGGTCCGTCCTGCCATGTCGTCGCGAAGTTCAGAGGGTTGTTCTCAGTACCCAAATTTCCAGAATCTAAGTGTTTTGGAACGAGACCCCCTCGACGGTCCGTCGTGCCCATGACGGTCCGTCGTAGGATCCATCGACTTAGACAGTTATTACCAGAAATAAACTCTAAAGCTCAAAACGACTAAACAGGTCGTTACAATAGATACCAATTTACCCATCGTTCGTCCCCGAACGATCACAAGAAGAAAAACAAGGACGAAAAGGAGTACCTGAATCTGTAAACAGGTGTGGGTATCTTTCTTGCATATCGGCCTCCTTCTCCCAAGTGGACTCTTCAACTGCTCGATTCTTCCAGTGAACTTTGATGGATGCAATCGCTCTTGACCTCAACTTGCGGACTTCCCTATCTAAAATAGCAACAGGCTCCTCCTCATAAGACAAATTCTCATCAAGAAGGACTGAATCCCAACGAATAATGTAGTTTCCATCACCATGGTATCTTTTCAACATATACACATGAAATATCGGGTGCACTCCTGAAAGCCATGGGGGCAAGGCTAATTCATAAGCTACCTCCCCCACGCGCTTCAGAACTTCAAATGGACCAATATACCTCGGACTAAGCTTACCTCTCTTACCAAACCGCATCACCCCTTTCATGGGCGAAACCTTCAGCAAAACTTGCTCACCCTCCATGAACTCCAAGTCTCTAACCTTTCGATCTGCATATTCTTTATGCCTACTTTGAGCCGCTAGAAGCTTTTCTGAATGCTTTTCACTTTATCTAACGATTCCCTCAGAAGGTCAGTACCTCATGGTCTAACCTCAAATGCATCAAACCACCCAATGGGAGACCTACATCTTCTCCCATACATTTCCTCAAATGGGGCCATATCAATACTTGAGTGATAGCTCTTGTTGTATGAGAACTCTGCTAGGGGTAAGAAGTTATCCCAATGACCAGCAAACTCTATCACACATGCTCGAAGCATATCCTCCAAAACCTGAATCGTTCGCTCAGACTGACCATCGGTCTAAGGGTGAAATGCAGTACTAAGGTCCAATCTAGTACCTAATTCAGCATGCAATGTTTTCCAAAACTTAGAAGTAAACTGCGTACCTCTATCTGATATGATGGAGAGTGGAACTCCATGCAATCGAACAATTTCTGAGATGTAAATTTTGGCTAACTTCTCTGCATTATAAGTCACCTTGACCGAAATGAAATGAGCAGACTTAGTTAATCTGTCAACAATTACCCAAATAGAGTCATACTTACCCATTGTCTTTGGAAGACCAACCACGAAGTCCATTGCAATTCTCTCCCACTTCCATTCAGGAATGGGCATTCTCTGAAGTGTCCCTTCAGGCCTCTGGTGTTCATACTTTACCTGCTGACAATTCGGGCATTGAGCCACGAAAGAAACAATGTCCCGTTTCATCCTACTCCACCAAAAATGTTGCTTTAGGTCGCGATACATCTTGGTTGCACCGGGATGTATAGAATACCTTGAACTATGAGCCTCTGTAAGAATGGTGTGAATCAAATCATCGACACGGGGTACACATACCCTTCCCTTAATCCTCAAAACACCTTCCTCATCGATTTTTGCTTCTTTAGCCTCTCCTCGCAATACCTTATCTCGAATCCGGATCAGTTTCTCATCAGTAAACTGTTTTCCCTTAATCTAGTCAAGAAAGGAAGATCTTGCCTCCACACAGGCCAAAAATCCTCCCTTCTCATTTACTTCTAGCCTCGTAAAGTCATTAGCCAGAGTCTGAACCTCTCTAGCCAATGGGCGTCTAGAAACCTGTAAGTGAGCTAGACTTTCCATGCTCCCTGCTTTTCTACTTAACGCATCTGCCACAACGTTAGCTTTTCCCGGATGATACAAGATAGTGATATCATAGTCCTTCAGTAGTTCCATCCACCTCCTCTGACTCAAATTCAAATCTTTCTGAGTAAAGACATACTGTAAACTGCGATGATCTGTATAGACTTCACACTTAACCCCATATAGATAATGTCTCCATTGCTTTAATGCAAACACTACCGCAGCCAACTCTAAATCGTGGATTGGATAATTACGTTCATGCACCTTTAATTGCCTCGAAACATAAACAATTACATTCTTCTCTTGCATTAGCACTGCACCCAAACCAGAATAGGATGCATCACAATAAACAATGAAATTCTTACCTTCCACTGGCAAGGTAAGAATTGGTGCAGTAGTCAACAAGGTCTTGAACTTCCGAAAGCTTTCTTCACACTCGTCCGACCATACAAATGGAACACTCTGCTTAGTCAAGTTTGTCAGTTGGGAAGCAACAGAAGAAAATCCCTTGACAAATCGACGGTAGTAGCTAGCTAAACAAACGAAGCTCCTTACCTATGTAACATTAGTAGGTCTTGCCCAACTCTTCACTGCTTCAATCTTAGAAGGATCCACCATCACTCCATCCTTAGAAACCACATGTCCCAAGAAGGACACTGAATCTAGCCAAAACTCACACTTGGAGAATTTGGCATAAAGTTTTTTCTCCCTCAACATTTCCAGTACAATTATCAAGTGTTCCTCATGTTCCTTCTTGCTCTTTTGGTATACCAGTATATCGTCAATGAATACGATGACAAAGAGATCTAGATATGGCTTAAAAATCCCATTCATCAAACTCATGAAAGCCGCAGGGACATTAGTAAGCCCAAAATACATTACTAAGAACTCATAATGTACATACCTGGTCCGAAAAGCAGTCTTTGGCACATCTGTTGCCCGTATTTTCAATTGATGATAACCAGATCTCAAATCGATTTTTGAGAAGGTACAAGCACCTTGTAACTGATAAAACAAATCATCGATGTGAGGAAGAGGGTACTTGTTCTTAACAGTTACCTTATTCAGTTGTCTGTAGTCAATGCACATCCGAAAACTTCCATCCTTCTTCTTCACAAACAAAACCGGAGCACCCCAAGGAGATGCACTTGGTCTAACGAAGCCTTTGCTTAACAACTCTTGAAGTTGGGCCTTTAACTCTCTTAACTCAGCGGGAGCCATCCTATAAGGGGGTATGGAAATAGGGCTAGTACCCGGCTCCAGATCAATACAAAAGTCGATATCCCTATCCGATGGCATACCAGGAAGGTCTGCAGGAAACACATCCAGAAACTCACGGACTATTGAAACCGACTCAATTGAAGGTACTTGGGTAGTATCATCCCTGAGGTGTGCCAAGAAAGCTAAACAACCCTTGCTAACCATTCTCTTAGCGCGAAGGAATGAGGTGATACGAACTGAAGTGGAAGTGTAGTCACCCTCCCACACTAACGGATCTGTCCCAGGCTTGGCCAACGTTACAATTTTAGCATTACAATCTAAGATTGAAAAATTTGGAGAAAGACAAGTCATACCCAGAATTACATCAAAATCAACCATTTCAAAAATAACCAAGTCTACATGAGTATTGCTCCCCACAAAAGTTACAAGACAGGATCTATACACCTTTTCCACTATTACAAACTCACCCACCGGAGTAGAAACACGAATAGGCATGTCAAGCAATTCACAATGTAAATTAAGACCAGTAGCAAATGAGGAAGATACATATGAAAATGTGGATCTAGGATCAAATAATACAGAAGCCATGCAACCACAAACTAAAAGATTACCTGCGATAAAAGCATCCGATGTCTCCGCTTCAGATCTCCCAGGGAAGGCATAACAATGGGCCCTATCACCTGTCTGCCCGTTGCCCCTACCATGTTGTGTCTAGTGGCTCCAGTTTGCCCGTCACTTCGGCCGTTTTGATGACCACCATTACCTCGGCCACCACGTCCTCCCGAATAATGGCCTCTTCCATGACCACCTCTACCTCTGATTATTAGGGGTCTGTGACTCTATTTTGGACAATTTCTCCTAATATGTCCAGTCTCTCCACATCCATAACATTCTCTGTATTCAAGCGTAGGTCTCTGTGAGAACGACGGGGTCTGGGGATAACCTCCAAACTCAGAGAAATGTTGACCGGTCTGCGGTGGACCCCCAGCTAGAGTCTGTAGTGAAGACTTAATAGGTCGGGCTGGATAACCTCCTGAACTCTGCCCTCTAGAGTAAGACCCACCAAATTCACCTCCCTTACGAAACTTCTTAGTTGCTGAGGCCATGGTGAAGTCATCTGGCTTCACTCCCTCCACCTCTATTACAAAGTCTACCACTTCCTGAAAAGATTTTGCTATAGTAGATACCTGTAAGGCTGGTATCTGCAAATCTGACCTCAATCCCTTCACAAAACGGCGAATCTGCTCTTATGGACTGAAGCAAAGCCAGGTGGCATACCTAGATAATGCACGAAACTTAGCCTCATACGCAGTAACCGACATCCTGCCTTGCTCTAGGCTCAGAAACTCATCTCTCTTCCTATCCCTCAAAGTTTGGGGTATATACTTCTCCATAAACAAGCTAGAGAATGATGTCCAAGTCATAGGTGGTGACTGTGCTGGTTGACACTCAACATATGACCGCCACCACATTTTGGCATTCCCCTGAATCTGATAGGTCACAAACTCAACGCCAAATCGTTCCACTATGCCCATCTTATGTAGCAACTCATGACAATCAACCAGAAAGTCATAAGCATCTTCAGATTCAGCACCCTTGAAAACTGGAGGTTTCAACTTCAAGAACTTACTGAAAAGTTCATGTTGATCACTTGTCATTATAGGCTCTGTAGTCAATCGAGGAAACGTGCCTATTTCCAATGAGGCATCCATGCGGGGAGCCCCAGCAGTTGCATGTTGTACTCCCGGAACCTGAGGTGCTGGTGCAGAAAACACTAGAGGTGTCTAGCCCTGATCAGATAACCCGCTAAGATAAGCAAGAACCTGATTAATCATCTATGGGGTAGGTTGGGGTGGTAATTCTGCACTTGTTCATTTTCCCCTTCCTCACCCTCTCTTAATACTTCCTCAATCGGTAGAGGAGTCACCGCCCTAGTACCAGATGGGCCAGGTGTTTGTCCTCTTCCTCTAGAGGACGTCCTCCCGCGACCTCTACCACGGCCTCTTGTCACTGCCCCTCTTCGAGCTACAGCCCCAGTGGCTGGCTCAGACGCATCTTGTCTTACCGGTGTTGGTGTTGGCGCGGTTGTTGCTCTAGTTCTAACCATCTGCAAAATAGAGTGAAGATGGTCAGATACCAATTTGTATCACCTAGATACCAATTGGATCCAACTAATAGCAAGAAAGAAAGAAAGAATGGTGTTTTCCTAAAGTCTTGTAGCCTCTCAAAGAAAAGTAAAGGCGTCCCCCTACCATTCCTCAAGACTCTACTAGACTTGTTCTTGTGTGATGAGACCAATGAACCTAATGCTCTGTTACCAAGTTTGTCACGACCCAAAACGAGCCGCGAGTGGCACCCACACTTATCCTACTATGTGAGCGAACCAACCAATCTAAACCCCAACATTTCGAACATAATAAACAGAATACAATGCGGAAGACTTAAAACTCATTAATATAACCAATAAATAACTTCTAAAATTCAAAACTTATTATTATCCCCAAAATCTGGAAGTCATCATCACAAGAACATCTATCCTCAATTTACTAAGTCTAAGAGTATCTACGAAATTAAAATAACTAAAACGATAGTCCATGCCAGAACTTCAAGGTATCAAGACGTGAAGAAGAAGATCCAGTCCAAGCTAGAAACAATAGCTCACCCTGAAATTTGACGTGATGAAGACTGGCTAGAGTTACGGTTGAGTTGAGGACGACGGTACGTTTGCTGCACTCCACAATTATCAAAAGAAAACATACAAGTAGGGGTCAGTACAAAACACGAGTACTGAGTAGATATCATCAGCCAACTCAAAATAGAAAGCAATCTACATCAGCTAATATCATAAAATCACTACAATACTCAACAGGTAGCAACAACAAGTACAAGGATCATTGATAATAACACCAAGTACACCCATGAGGACACAAGCCTCCATACCATACTCTTTTGGGAAATAGGTCCATTAAATTGAGTACATTAACATCGTTCAAGATTCATTCTTTTTATTTCTCTTGTGTCGGAATGTGACACTTCGATCCCCTAATACTACGTGTCAGTTCGTGACACCCGATCCCCTAATACTACGTGTCGGTTCGTGACACCCGATCCACTAATACTATGTGTCGGTTCGTGACACCCGATCCCCTAATACTACGTGTCGGTTCGTGACACCCCGATCCCCTAATACTATGTGTCAGTTCGTGACACCCGATCCACTAATACTATGTGTCGGTTCGTGATACCCAATCCCCTAACCTCATTCCTTTAGATCATCAAGCCTCCTTTTATACCAAGGCATCATCATTAACAGAGAGGTTTTAAGATTTAAGATTCAACAGCCTCTTCATGCTTAATTTATCACAATTATGAAATCACATCATGCAAGCACACAATTAAGCATATAGAAGACTTTACAATACTATCCAACGCATACCATTCGCTATTAAGAGTTTACTATGGAATAGCATAAAAAACCATAACCTACCTCCATCGAAGAATTTGCGATCAAGCAATCTACTTCTCCAAAGCTTTGCTTCCCTCTTCGTTCCTCTCTCTCTCGCTCGTTCGTCCCTCTCTTTCTCTTTTTCTGATTTTTCCTTATTCAAACTCTTTTCCTTTTACCCTAATTACCATATAATTAAGTATAAAAGATGCTAAAAGTAACCCACTAATTAATTCAAGGTTATCTCTTTTAACCTCCAAGTAATTGAATTATTAACATTCAACCACTAACTTTATAATTATAAGAAGGAATAGTCCAAAACGCCCCTTAAAACATTTAACAGAAATCCGACCCAATCAGGGTTACGCAGCATGTGACAGCCCGTCGTGCCTGCGACGGTCCGTCCTGCTGCTTCCGTCACAAAGTTCAGAGAGTTGATTTTATTTAAAACTCTGTGACGGTCCGTCGTGCCTACAACGGTCCGTCCTGCTATGTCGTCGCGAAGTTCAGAGGGTTGTTCTCAGTACCCAAATTTTCAGAATCTAAGTGTTTTGTAACGAGACCCCCTCGACGGTCCGTCGTGCCCATGACGGTCCATCGTGGAATCCGTCGACTCAGACAGTTATTACCAGAAATAAACTCTAAAGATCAAAACGACTAAACAGGTCGTTACACTCACCCTTGAACTCAAAGAGATCACTGAATTCCTAAGCGAGGTCTGTCAACAGTCGCGTGAAGATGCCCTTTACTCAACAAAAATAAGAGCAAGTGCAAAATCAATACACAACTACCATGTAATGGTATGATTACGCGACTATCCCACTAATGTAACATAAACAAGCAATTACAACATTATAACACATGTATAAATATCAAAATATCAAATACTGGTTATATCATGTAGTTGGTCCTCTCACGGAACCCGAAGTCAAACTTTTTCGCATCCCAAAACGTGGCAATCTGATCCAATTGTTTTATGCCGAAACATGGCAATCGATCTCAATTAGCATGCCAGAATGTGGCAATCCGATCCAAGTTAGTGTGTCGGAACGTGACAGTCGATCCCAATCACACATCACAATAACACATCAAGATCACCCATTCAAGTCATGATTTCATTGTATCGATATTCATATATCTCGTTTCAACATCTATAATCAATATTGCAACATGCATACATATACAAGTATTACAACGAAGCAAAGCAAGTGAATATCGCACAATAATAGAATCACAGCTATCAACTACCTCGAAACAAGCTTGAAACCTTAGACAACTTGATCCTTCCCTTTTCGGATTCATTCCGCTTGTTCGCAGTCTATAAACAACAATTTATATACAAGAATCAATAAAGAAACACTAAATCCCATAATACTAACAAATTATGAACATTAGTTCAAACCTATCACCCCAACTAGTAAGTTTGGGGTTAATTCCACCATAAGATTCTTCAAGAATTCCTTCACCATTAATATTGACTTATTCTAAAACGTTATATGGATCAAAAAGGAATTCAAGAGTGAAAATCTTACCTCTAGCTTCAAGAATGGTAGAAAACGAGTTGGAATAGCCAAGGTCGTCTTTTAACTCAAAACATCAAAAATACAAAATAAGGTTGTCTAAGGATTTTATTTACGAATTAAAAAACCGTCATCCCGCTACAGAGGCACCCATCCCGCTGTAGCGGCATCAATCCCGTTGCAGTGGCACTTTTTGAACCATTGAACTCCGTCTTGAAAAATCCAAAAATACTATAAATCAATCTCCACCTCGTCCGCTACAGCGGCGCCCATTCCGCATTAGCGGTGTAGATGCAATGGCAATAGTCTCGCTACAGCGGCACGAAGCAAGTCAGTGAGCTCCTGAGGGAATTTCACTCCTTCCTTTTACAGCACCCTCTTAACCCACTACGCTAAAAAAATTCCCTTAAAGCCAAAATCAATTTTCGATGGTCTACTTATTCAAATTGGATTCCGTAAGGTTGTACAAATTCTGTAACGAATTACCTATCCATTCATGTAATAAAATAAACATTTGATCCACTCTTTTGTTACCAGATTGCCCGACACCTTGATTCCTCCAATTTCTTCCAAATTTGGAAAAGATCGGGAAAATTCTAGTATTACGAAAAAGTTTTTTTGGCTCCGATTTTTCCCCATTGGCATTTTTATAACGACGAAATCCGGTTGTTACACCTAATTTTCCTCTCATATTGATATTCAAATTGTGAATCGTGTTTAGTTGTTACGTAGTGATACAAATTAACAAACTGTTATTTTGTTTATAAATCCCTTTTTTTCTTCTTTTTTTTTTCAAAAATAGTTTGATTGAACGTAGATAATTGTAAATTAGCCTAAGTCTAAATCATATTCCTCGTGGGATTGATCCTAACGTAAAACTTAGATTCTTTATTCGACAATGACCATTTATACTTCTTTTGTGAGGTGTAATTTGGGCGTATCACTACTCATGTAAACCTATTTATTTGCACTTGATATTTGAAGTATGATTTTATAATGTATGTGCACTTTTCATGTTCAACCTTTTCATCTATTGTTATCCCATTTAGTTTAATTATGCAAACTTTGATCTCGTGTAACTTGTATTGCAATTGATGTCCTACTGTTTATGGATTTTTTGGTTTTGAGAACAATAGTATAATGACTTAGATGATTGTATAATTGAATACACATGGGAGTTAAAATTTATTCGTCCTCTTGGTTTTGGCTTATCAAGGCTTAACTAGGTCCCATTTATTTTTGAATGTTGGAGGTTTATCAATCATAGTTACTCACCAAACTTTTGTGCTTAAAATGTCATGTATGGCCATCGTGATAAAAGAGTACCTCAAGTATTGTTGTTTGCTTCCAAAAGTATTTCTCCATTAGATGAGCATACTTATCACTACAACCATTGAATCGTCCATGTTCATGATCAAATGGCAATTTGAAGAGAGAGAAGGGTAGATGTGGTTGTCATAAGTGCAGCGGAGAAGGTAGTAAATTACTACGTGATGTACCGTGAGTTTACAATAATTTTGATGCATTAAACTTGAAGTTTGTGTGCATCTTAGGCATTTTTGTTATTATATATGATGATATTTGGCCTGATTTTTTAGGAAATCGGTTAGAAGAAGTTGAAGTTGAATGTAATTGAACTAGCAAAATTTTTTGACAACCATAAGCTAACTTACGATCCGTAAGTGGGAATCGTGCGTCAATTGTTCAAGAAAGTATGACCAAAGTGTGGAACCGAAGATGCAAATGATGGATCTTAGTCTGACTGAAGGATCGTGGATGTTGATCATCGATTAAATTAGAGAAGAAGAGTTCCAATACTTGAACAACAGAGAGACATGACGGATCATGCATAGAACTAAGGATCGTGCATAGACCTACAGAACTAGGTGATAACCGTTGATTAAAGATTAAGAATTTTGGCCAATTACTAAAATATAGAGTAGACTCACGGATCGTTGGCTGTTCCACGATCTGGCATGTGCTGTTGTCGATTGAAACTACTCGGACTGGATTTTCCTATATTTTATTTTTCTACTTGGTTTAGGATTTAGTTTATTTAAATATAAGATGTATTTTTTGTTTTTGGGTTTTTAGAATTTTTGGGATATTTTGTTTCTACTTTGAGGATTATTTAGGAAACATTTTCGACAATTAATTCAAAAAGTTTGGTTTATGATATTTGCGATGATTTTCAATTTAAGATTACGATATCCACCTATTATAATTGTAAGTTCATGATTTATCTTATTAGACCTAACATGAATTGTGAATTCTCGAGCATGAGTATCTAAATCCACAGCTAGGGTTGTAGGTACCACGAATAATTAAAAATGTAAGACTAAGAGTTAAGTAATTCTAAAATAATGTTGATGCCTATATTGTTAATCTTTTCATTTAGAATGCTTTCTAGTGATGCGCAACGTTAGAACTTGCTTCATTCGTACTTTCCAGATCAAGGTGGTAACAAATGAGAAATATATTAAACAACAAAGATTTAGAAGTGTATAACCGCTATCTAGAAGCCTGACCCTTATAGTGCAAAGGTGAATGTCGGGTTAAGGGTAAGGGTTAGTAAAGCATAAGCTCGTAGATGAACGAAGTTGCATGGTGAAAATCCCTACTTCGAGGACCAATCATTTTGGTATACCTAACATATCAACCTTGCATGTTAACACTAGGATAGAGTTACTATTATTAGGAATACTACGTTAAGAGCTTGTGGGGAACACATATTCCCTAGTTTTCATCTCATATCGATATCTCAAACTTTGAATCTTGTTTAGTTGCTACTTATTGATACAAACCAACAAGCTGTTATTCTGTTTACAAATCCCTATTTTTTTCTCTTTTTAGAAAATAGTTTGATTGAACGTAGATAATTGTAAGTTATCCCAAGTCGAAATCATATTCCTCGTGGGATCGATCTTAACCTAAAAGTTAGGTTCTTTATTTGACAATGACCGCTTGTACTTCTTTTGGCAAATGTAATTTGGACGTATTACTACTCATGTAAATAGCACTTGATATTTGAAGTATGATTTTATAATTTATGTGCATTTCTCATGTTCAACCTTTTGATCCATTGTTATTCCATGTGGTTTAATTGTGAAAACTTTGATCTCGCATAACTTGTATTGCGATTAATTTCCTACCTTTTATGGCTTTTTTGGTCTTCAGAGAAATAGTAGAATGACTATGATGATCGTATAATTAACCACACGTGGGAGTTAAAATTTATTCGTCCTCTTGGTTTTGGCTTATCAAGGCTTAACTAGGTCTCATTTATTTTTATCAAGGTTAGACGAATTCGAATTTGAGATGGATATTAAGATTTAGATATTTGAGTTTGAATATACATCTAAATATTAATATGTTTTAAAAAACTTACATTCAAAATAATTAACATCATTTATATGGTTGTTGGTGGAGGAGATGGCTAGTGATGAAGGTTGTGGGTGCCGATTGGGAATGATGTTGGCTAATGGTGGTGGGGTGAGTAGTAATTAGTTGTGAGGATGATTAATAGTAATGGTTGATGGTGGTAGTTGGTAGTGATATCAAATAGTTGTGATAGATAAAAGTGATAGCAAATAGTGGTGGTGACTAATGACAATGATTGGCGATATATAATGACAATTGATGGTAGTGATTGGTGGTTGTTGTAGTACTGATCATTGATCCACATATATTCATACCCATTAAGGGCTCAATTGTTTTTTTGATAAGACAAAGAAGTTTGAAAAGAAATGCATATCTGAGCATTTTATTTAGATATATGAATCTGAATACACATGAATATTAAGATGAGAAAAGACATAAACTGATACCTAAAGTTGTCTTGAATTAACAAAAAGACGCCTTAACTTTGTCATCGTCCTATCACCCCCACAAAAATATTAAATATCTTTGTAAATATATCATTTTGACCCTTTTTCTCCCTATGTTTGTTTGCAGATGACAAGTGTGAATGAGAAACTTCCCTTTCAAACCGAATTCAAAAGCATTACATGTCAATTCTTTCTCTATAATTTAATTACTTACTCTTTAAATGCACCATCTTTCCCAATTATTACTAAGAAACCATTAAAGATTTTAAAAAATAAATTATCTCCTCTGTTGAACGAAATCAACCCAAAAAGGTAAGAACACTCTCATCTTGTTTTCTTTAAAACATGAGAAATCAAGTTTTGTTTTGTAATTAGGTTTTAAGAAGAAACTATTTTTACAGTGTCAAATACAATCTTGAATCATATTTGTAACGATTCGATAATCCGAAGCTGCGTATGAAAATGTGAGGTAAACATAAAGACTTACTTTCAATGCAAAATGAAGCAAACTAAGCAGATAATCTTCAATTTCCTGCGTAATTTGAGAAGGAAAAAATGAAGAGAAAAAAAGTGTGAAATGGAAAAATAAAGAAAAAGAAAAACTTATCAATTGTATTGATAGATGAAACATTTTGGGTCGAGTTAAACCAGTCTTTTAGTTGTATTTAAGTTAAATTGATTGATTAAAGAAGGGGGGATGCATCACACACATATTCAAGTTATAGCGTTTATAAGAAAATGGATCAAAATGGTCTATTTACTACGATATTTCATACTTAAATGGGTAATAGGACACAAACATTGGTTTAGCACATGGATGTTGGTTTCTATCATTACTCATTGTAAATGCATGTTAGGATATGATCTAAACAATTTTCATTGTTTTTGTTATGGTTCACAATATATCAATGATTTTAGACGCCCTGAGAATTAAAAATAAATCAAGGGAAGACATGGTCGAGATTATGTCCCGCCCTTCCTGCTATAGCGGCAAAAACACCGCTATAATGGCTTCCTCTATAGCAAAATAAAAATCCCGCCATAATAGGATCACCATATTTGGCCAGCCTCATAATGGTGGCCCCGACGAGGTGAGCCATTGAATTTTTTTGCATGGTTCCGTCATTTCTCAATCCTCATTATCAACATTTATTCTTGAAATTCCATCATTGTCTTAAATGACACCTCAAGACTAGCCCCAACAATGCATAAGTATGAATCTTGCACCACCTTAACATAAAATCAATCATGTAACACATTAGAAATACTGTTCATCGTATCACATTAGTTTAACAAAATTACAAATTATTTCTAAACTAACAAAATAACCCTTTTATGGCCTTTTTTCAAATTACAATTTCATAGTCATAAAATAGAGTACACTTCACAATTTAGCACAAGAGCGGATTTAGGCACATCCAAGGTGTGTCATGTGACACGGCTTCGTCAAAAGTTTTTACCGAATACACCTATGTAACAAAAATTAAGGCAAAAACAATATACAGGACACTCCTCGTAAAAAATGTGGCTAGCCCAAGTAGCATACACACCACATTCCCTAGGTGATGTTGCGGGTTCAATTCACCAGGTGGTACATTTTCTTTTTCTCAATTTTTTATGAACATTTTCTGTTTGTTTAATTCACGTCTTAATTTTTTTCTTTTTTATAATTATTGAATTTTTGTTTTAAATTCAAATAGATTTCTTCATTAAAAACCTACAATCCATTTAAATTCATTCAAAATATAATAATTTTTTTTAGAATTAATGTCAAACTCAAAATCTCCTTTATTAATTAGAGTTACAGTAAAATAAAAATAGTGTTCATTTTCTTTCATTTCTTGTTCATCAATCATTGTTATTCGACATCTCGAATCTCCATATCAGGTTAGTATTTTTTTTCTATTCAAGCTATTGAGCGGTGAAGTAAAGGAATTGATTTAAATTCATAGCGATTTATTTACTTATATGAAGATGTGAATGGTTTCATTTAAAATTTTATAATATTATCTAATTAAAAGAGGTCTCAAATTTATGGAGTTCTAAAATAAAACATTCAATTATTTTCTTCTTGAGCCATTTTTCTCCTTTTAATGGTAACATCGCTTAGAAAAATCCTAGGTATGCACTACTTTCACATTTTTCAGGCAATATCCTCTACATAATCACAATCATCAAGTTTTGTCATTGAATAAAGGGAAAGTACATAAAAATCCCCCAAACTTGGTCGGATAAATTACTTTAGTACTTAAACCATACGGGCGTTCAAATACCCCCTTAACATCTTTGAAGTGATTAAAACACTCCTAAGGGATGATGTGACAGAGAATGTGAGTGCACTCTCTTGAAAGTGCGTGAAAATAGAGAAAAAAGGTGAATTTTCAACAAATTATTTAAATAGTTTTTTTTATATATATTAAATCTTTAAAATATGTAAATTTTCTTAATAAGAGGTAAATGAAAATAGTGGATCCCTTTTTTGATTTCTTTAAATTTTTTATTTTTCATTTTGTTGTCTTCTTCAATACACATCTTTCTCCATTGAAACATCTCTTCCTCCCTCTTCATCCCATCTCTATGCACGATTTTCATTTCATTAGTGTTTTACTAATTCGTAAAATTTAATAACAATGTCAATTTATTGACGTCAATTTCACTCTACATTATTGGTGTCGATTTGGCAAATGTAAACTTTCTTAAATTTTGAGTGACCCATTTTGATTTCTAGATCCATTCGAATATTTCTCATAAAATTTATATTTTTTATTTGAGTTGTCAAGAAAATATTGGCTTTCAAAAAAAATCCATCCTCCAAGTGGGTAAATTCGTTGGAAGGGTTCAAAGAAGATATTGTGAATATTATAGTGAATTTTCTTCTTTAAACTGACTTAAAAAATTGTTGAATAATGAATAAGAAGAAAACAAAGTACTGAAGGTTGGAATAAAAGTGAACAACAAGGAAGAAGAAAGAGAGATGTGGGGGTATACATTAATAAATTAATCAATTCATATGATTATTTTCAAAAGTGTTTTATGAAAAAATAGTGAATAAGTAAAAAAGAAATAGAAATTAATGACATGGTGCCTACATGGTTATGATGTGACGCTTACGTGGCTATGATGTGGCGGGTGGGAGTGGTGTTATAGTCTCAGGGTGGGAAAAAATTCACCTCAAAAATGTTACGGGTGGTATTTAAACGCCCATGTATTAAGTACTAAAGTAAGTTATCCAACCAAGTTCAGAGTTTATTTTATAAATTTTCTCTTAAATGAAATTATGTTTATTACTTTTTAATCTCATCATGGATGACCATTAACCGTTCACCCATGCATTTACATAGTCTCTAGGGCTAGCTACCAATTAAAACCTTCTCGATTTCAACTTTTCTTGCTAGTGTCATTTTAGTCGTGACAACAACATCTACTTCACTTTGTTGAGATACCACTTGAAATACAATGATACTTATTGGACTTAACCCATACAAAAAATGACATATTGCTAGGGGTGTACAAAAACTAAACCGATCAATAAATTGAACCAAAAATAATATTACTGGATTATTGGGTTAACAGACTTTTAATGGATTTATAATAAAATTATTGGGTTATCCATTAGATTGCAATTTTTAGTAATGGGTTATTCGGTAAATTGAAAACACATTGAGATGATAGTAATTTACTACTTTGCCCTTCATTAATATTAAATAGTAACAGTTTAGTAGAACGAACACCATATTAATACTCTACACTGTAGTCTACACACTTCACACTTCACAATACTTCTACTTCATATAAAAAAAATTCAAATATCCAGCTAATTCTATTAATTGGTCAATTCCCTCTCTTATGACCCCTGCCTACACCCTAGCCCTTTGCCCTTAGATAATTTAGGGGATTGTTCGTGAAACTCTTATCTATCTGATCTATTGACTAAATCCAACACATAATTCAACAACACATAATTAAATAACTTAGACCATCCAAAGATACCAAAAGTATCATCTACGGTGTTTGATTTTCAATTTCCGATCCACACAAGAATCATCCTGCATTTAACATATTAATTTCGTCATGGACAAACAAGTGATGAATGCCAAATAAAGAATAAATTTGGTTCACTCATGGAACCCACACACAGAGAAAAGTCAATCAAAACTAATGAAATAGTTAATATGATGAACACATAACATAATTTGAAAAATAGTTCAACTATCACCTACCATATACGACTCTTTCTAGACAAAGTTTCAGCTCATAATCCGATAACCCAAAGGTCACCACCCGTCGAATAACACATTATTAGATACTAAGGGTATGAACAGGAAATGAAGGGTTGCGACTCTCCTAAAGGGTTGTGATTTTTCCGAAAGGTTGTGGCCTTTATGAAAAGTTGTGACTTTTGTAAAGGGTTGTGACCGTTTAAAAGGTTGTGCCTTTTTCAAAGGATTGTGACCTTTCTAAAAGGTTCTCTTATTTCAAAAGAGTGGCGACTTTTACCCTTTGTGTGCTATAAATCAAGAGGTTTTCTATCATTTTTTGGCATTGCATTCTTCCCTTCTTATGCATACATTTTTGTAAAACAAAATCGATCGATCATGTCTGCATGCGTGATTCGTTGATGTCATTTTGAGTTCGTTGAAATAATTGAAATTTGAGGTACCGCTAGTTTTTTAATGGTTAATCTTTTTTATTTTGGGAGGAATTAATTTGTAACATCAGGTACTTGATGAGGATTAAATTTCTTAAGGACTCACATTGAGTTCTGTGAACTCGGATAGTTCTTTGTGTTTTTCTTTTCATCTTTTATTTCTTCTGATTTGCTAATCTGAATACAGGAGATAACACACAACAACAATCACAAGTACAACATTACTAACCAAGTGTCTTATCATCCTAAACCACAACAATCAATGCATTTAACCATTCAAACTTTGTGTCTGAAGGCTATGTATGAAATCTCCCATAAATCTACGACAAATTATGCATTTTGAGACATGTCCAACTACTATGTTTAGCCTAGCCTACATAGACGTAAAACAACTGTTGAAGAAATATGAACATGAACATCTAGCTTCATGGGGAGAATCCTTATGCAAGTAGGTCTTGAATCCATGGGCCTATTTGCACTAGATCCCTCCTCTCTATTGTGCCAAATTTGGAGCCGTCTAAGAGGATTTCTGAAGTAACCTTCATCTAATTTTACCACCAAAGAGGAGGACTCAAGTTATAAGTTCAAGATTTTAAGCTTAAGGTCCCATTAATCCCCGCTAAAGCGACCTGGACAGAGCAATAGTGGAGGCGTCATAGTAAAAAAAATTTGCTAGCGAATGGCGTCGATCCAAATGAAATTTAAATTCTGAAAATTTTTCATGTCTCCCCAATTTAAATTGGCAGTGTATGTCAAAAAATTTGAGGTGTCTTTTGAATAACGTCGTAATAACAAGGGTGGACAAGACTAGTATACGCGTGATGATTTTATTTTATAAATTATCTCGGCTAGTATCATTTTTTATGTTGCTACCTTTCTCAAAGAATAATTTTAATATTTTTTTCTATATTATTAACGGTTTATTTAATTTATTGGCAGAATTATTGAAAATTTTACTTTTACTTACTGCCTTAATAAAAAAATTATTACACCCCTTAGATTCATGGAACTTACACATATTTCGGAGCTTAAAACCCTCACCCAATGTAGCATAAAACGTCTCGTGTTATGCCCGTACGTTTTAAAACATTGCATAAGATATAATAAGAAGGATACATTAGAACTTATATTATGCTAAAACCTTTTTTTTATTTCACTAGAAACAAAGGAGCTCCAATCAAGTGTATTTTTTTTTAACAAACTTGGGCCAAAAAAAAAAAAAAGATGACCATCGAAAATAAGTAGTCATTATATATAAATAATTTTTAAAAAAAATACACAATGGAGTGCAACTTCATTATTTTTGTCTAACCTTTTTTCTTAGACTAAAAAATGAAACTCGAAGTTAGTTTTTCCCCAATTATTTTGTCATGATAAGAAAATACACAATTAAAATAAATAGTCATTGTATTTAAAGAAGAAATACATAGTTTGTACATTATTTTTGACGAAACAACTTTTATTTGGCTAAAATAATGGAGTTCAAGCTATGGTCTACATGATTACTTCACACGTCTTATAAATATATAGATGTTTTTGCACTTGTATTCCTTGTGGAACCAAACATGTACTCTCTCCATCCACTTTTATATGTCATGTTATCCTTTTTGAAAATTAATTTAAGTAGTTTTCAAAGTAAAATTTTCAGGAAAATTGCGTGGAATTTCCATGCAATACCAAGCGTGTAAAAGTAGACTCTAGGAGGAGTTTTCCTGAGAATTGTGGCTCTCAAAAGAGGAATGGAAGTGATGCTCAATGCTCAACAAAAGTTGTTCTAAAGTTGAGTCAGCTGAATCAAGTAATTTTGAGGCAACTGGAAATACCTCATGTCGACTTACTAAAGGAAACCAACCTTTGAAATTGAAAGAAGAAAATCATCAAGTTCAAAATCCGTCAACTAATACATTTGATTGGTTTATAAAAGAGGAGCCTATTGAAAATAGACCAGAATTGCCTGCTGTTGTTTCACAAGAAAATCTAATCGAAGCTCGAAACGAACCTAGTAATGAAACAAGCCAGAAAGTTCACCATGAAGAAGTTTCTGATGATGAGTCCAGGAGTTGGGTAGATGATGATGATGATGACATTTCCATTTTAACATGCTCCGAGTGGAACTCACAAACATCAGCTCTCAAGGCCCAAAGTACTGATGGTAAGAAAGGTGGCAAGGAGGGCGAGATCATACACAAGTGTTCAGATATTTTAGAAGATTTCAAGTCATTGCCCGACATCATACGTCCTGAGCAGCAATATGAATCTGTGTTCATGAAGAAGCAAATGGATCTCGGAGTTCCTCAAGAAAATTCAAGGAATTCTGCCGTCATGTGTGGTGTTTCTGGTCATGGATTGTCAACTGAATATGAACATATTCATGAAGTAAAACAAGTTAGAGAGACTCTGAAACTTTTTGATGACGTATATACTAAACTTTCGCAAGAAGATAAAGCAGAGAATCCTGAAGGACAATCCAAAAGAAAAATCCATATAGAGGCAGCAATGACTTTGAAAAATCAGAAAAAGTGGGTAAATTGTGAGTGGACTTTTGGGCATGTTTCTGGAGTTCAAATTGGGGATCAATTCCGGTTCAGGGCAGAACTTGTTATGATCGGATTACATCACCAATTTATGAATGGTATCAATTATGTGAATATTGGTAGAAAATATGTTGCAACAAGCATTGTTGACTCTGGTCGATACGATAACGAGGCCATATCTTCTGAAACATTCATTTATGTAGGTCAAGGCGTGAATCCAAAAGTATCTGTTAATGCGAGAGTGGAAGATCAAAAGCTTAAAGGGGGTAATCTTGCCTTGAAGAACTCCAAGGACATGGGATGTCCGGTGAGAGTTATTTGTGGTCGAAAAAGAGTGAATGGTTAAAAGAGTGATATAAGATACATTTACAATGGGCTCTACACTGTGACCAAGTGTTTGGGAAGAAATAGCTCCAACTGGAAAATATGTTTTCAAGTTTGAACTAAAGAGAAATACTGGCCAACCAAAACTTAATCGTGAAATAGTGTCACGGCCCACAAGTTTAGGCAATGTAGATCATTTTCATGTTAACAAAGAAACAAAATCGATTATGGAGTCGGAGTTTGTTGTGGACTATGATGTCTCGCAAGAAAAATAGAAGATACCAATTCGTGTTGTCAATGCAATAGATCATGAGAGACTCCCATTATTTACATACATTACCAACATATGATATCCAGATTGGTATTACATCTCTACGCCTCAAGGTTGCAATTGCACAAGTGGATGCTCCAATTCTGGGCAATGCTCTTGTGCTTCTAGGAACGGAGGTGAGGGTCCATACAACATAAGAGGCTCTATTGTTAGAGCACAACCTGTTGTTTATGAGTGTGGCCCGTCTTGCAAATGTCCCCCTTCTTGCAAAAATAGAGTTAGCCAACATGGTCCTCGATACCATTTGGAGGTTTTCATGACCGAATCAAGAGGATGGAGTTTGAGGTCACAAGATCGAGTCTCATCCGGAAGTTTTATATTTGAATATGTTGGGGAGTTGCTTGATGAAAAGGAAGCTGAAAGTAGAATAGATAATGATGATGAGTACTTGTTTGATGTTGGCAACTATGATGAAGAAATCCCAAAAAGGAATCCTATGCGTGATAATAACCTCAAAGTTGAGTCAGATTCTTTGCGGAGGAAGGATAAAGATGGTTTTGCCATTGATGCGGTTAGATATGGGAATGTTGGAAGATTTATCAACCATAGTTGCTCACTAAACCTTTATGTCAAAATGTCATGTATTACCATGGTGATAGGAGAGTACCTCATATAATGTTTTTTGCTTCTAAGAGTATTTCTCCATTAGAGGAGTTCACGTATCACTATAACTATGGTCATCTTTATGATAAAAATAGTAATCTGAAGAGAAAGAATTGTTGATGTGGCTCTCAGAAGTGCGAGGGGAGAATGTGTTGCCAATCTGTGTTATAAAATCAGAAATTACTGGTTCTAATAAATTATTCAGAAACACGAAGTAACTGAGAATTTTTATAACCAGTAAATAAGAAGAACAGAAATTTATTTGTAAAAAATAATTTAATCTGTAAAAACGTACCAGAATCTGGAATCCTCTTATTGAAAATTTAGGAAGAAAATCAAGTCCACTGAATTCACAGTGTCCCCTTAAGGAAATTATTCCCCTCTAGTATCCGAGGTTTGATTTGGAATATAACCTCCCAGGGTAAAATGATTTTAATCAGTAGAGTATAGATACCAAAAACTCTACTGTCAGCGAATCAATCCACAGCAGGAAAGTACACGAAGAAATATGTGATTTTAATAAGAAGGAAGATCAGAAAAATTCGTAGTTAATATTCTGAAGACTGAATGGTATATATAGGCAAGAAGAATATATTCTGAAAGGTTGCAACCCTTTCAGAATTAACACGACCATTAATGAAAGGTTGCAAACTTTCAAATGGCATTGACTGTTCCTGAAAGTTGCAACCTTTCAGAACAGTCATGGCGGGAAATTTTGAATATAACGGAATTTAAAACGGGTCACTCGCGCGGATCCGAGTCGGGTCGGGTTTTAACTAAAAAATTGAAAACATTTCAGTTATCAACTAATTTATTGAAAATAATTTTTGGCCATTTAAATTAATTAATAAATAATTAAAATAAATTTTGTCCAAAAAATTATCTCTCGATCATTTGCCGAAGCCGAAGCCGAAGCCGAAGCGAGCGACGACGACGACGACGGCGCGAGGGGGGTCCCTCTTTCCAACCTTTTTAACAATTAATAGGAGTGTTTATTTATTTAAACTCTCCTATTTTCCTTTCCATTACCGATGAGGGACTATTGCCTTTTTCAATAAAGCATTAGAGGACTTTTCAAGTTCCAACCTTTCAAGTTGTAAAATTCCTCTCCTTCCCTCTATTTCCCATCAATTCTTGCTACATACCCAACAGAATGTACTAAAGAGTTACTCATGTAATACAATCCCTCTTGACATGATGTTTAAAGTATAATTTTTATAATCTTTGCATTTGTCATTTACGTTTTAGACTTGCTGAAATAAGGCTTACTTGTCTTAAAAGCAAATATCTATTTTCCTATCAAGTAGTGAAATTTGTACACGATCGCAACAGTTGTGATATAATATATACGTCCACTAATAGTCAATGAACCAGTTCCCTGACAGAATATAAGTGCAGAAAGTAAGTAGCTCAGTAAAATGAATGCAACAGTTTTATGTGGAAACCTTGCTCAAGGGAGGAGAAAACCATGACCTATGCTCACAGGATTTTAAACCCAACTCCATTTAACTATCAAAGGAGCAAAGGTTCAGATTACAAACTCTTTAATCCCTTCTCCCTTACTGTAGCGACTCTACTATCGGTAAAAGAACTAAGCAATAGCTTTATTGCCCACTAAACCAACTAACTCTAGCCGATCTAGACTTCAAGACCTCAACAAGGCTACCTCTAGCCACCAACTCAGATCTCAAGGATCAAGGAATAAAACTAACAGCAACTCCACTGCACCAAGCAACAACTCAGTTGCCCACTGCACCAACTAACTCTAGCTGATATAGAATTCCACTAAGCAGCAATTAAGTCACTACACCAACTAACTCTAGTTGATATAGACTTCAACAACCCGACATAGCTAACTCTAGCTAGGACTCGGAAAACTCAACAAGAACAAACGATCTTATTCCTTAATAGATCAGGATTGGATCTTACAAGATTAAGCACTAGAATATACACTCCAACAAGTAAGAACAATGATATCTCTATCAGGTCCTCCAACTGTTCTTGAGCAAAATTTTCTTACGAGAATAACTATGCATGAGGAAAATTCTGATTTCAAAAAGCTTGTGTGTGATAATGGAGAATAGACATATTATAGGATGAGCACAAACACAAAAAATAATCTCATTGGCTAAAGGGTTGTTGTACAGTGGGAGCCGTGCACCAACCAGAACCGTTTTTTGCAGGCTTTTGACAGCTGTAGTTTCTTGTACAGAACTCACAGCTTCGTGCGGGGATCAGGTCTAAAGTTTGTTTTCAATAATCAAAACTTCAACGCTCATACACAGCTCAAAATAACAACTTGATTCTTTCGCCGTTGCAATTAATAAGTAAATTTTTCATTGAATCAACACGATATGATTGTTCATTTAATGGTATTTTGTTGATTCTCTTCAGCTTCTGTCATGTATGCTTATTTTAATGGTATTTTTTTGATTCTCTTCAGCTTCTGTCATGTATGCTTATTGTTGTGAATTAATCAATTGGATTTTTTTTGTTCAACTTAGCTCTTGTTGTTGATCATTGAACTCAATTTTCTTTGTAACTAGATTTTTGGCTTGATGTATTTTGGAAGTTTGGACAGCTTTTACATGGCTCTGAATCAGATTACTATCGAAGATAACTATTATAATTGAAGAGCTTCTATATGAACGTGGGGGGTTCCCAATGGTATCTCAGGTTTGGATACCATCAAATTAGGATGGCCACACTTGATATCCACAAAACCGCATTAAGAACATGTTCTGGCTACTGCGAGTTCATAATGATGCTCCCTTCAATTTTTAAAAGAACTTAAGGAGGTTCATGTGGATCACTTTTCAACTATTACAGACACAACTTATATGACAAGCTCTCCTAATGTCACTTTTCCACAAGAAGTATTGAGTTCCTGGGACACTATACGTATTAGCTGCTGGTGTAGCTACTGATTCAAAGAAGATTCTTACTGTTCAAAAATGACCTATTAATACAACCCTTAAGCATATCAGAGGGTTCCTTGGTCTTGTAGGATATTATAAAATATTTATGCAAGGTTATGGTTATATAAGTAAAAATGGAACTATTTAAATGGAATGAAGGAGCTAACAGGGAATTTCAGCACTTAAAGGCAGAAGGATGTGCTGATATCTGCTTCCGTGTTAGTTGTTCTTAACTTTAACTTGAGTTGTGATGTTGACATAGGAGCTTCTATTATGAAGCAAGGGAAAATTATTGTTACTTGAGCAAAGGCCTTTCTCTACCCCACAAAGTTTTGTCTGTTTATGAACAAGAACTTTTTTATTTTGTTACTGTCTGTATCTAGATGGTGTCAGTATCTCACGAGTAAGCCCTTCAATGTCAAAACTGATCAAAAGGTCTTAAAATTCCTGCTTGAAAAATAGCTTCATATTGGGGCCCAGTTGAAAATTATTACCAAGCTGATGCAATTTGATTTTACTATTGAATATATGAAAGATAAGGAGAATAAAGTTGTTGATTCTTTATCTCGACTTCCTACAAAGTGTCTTGGTCAATGTTTTATGATGTTCACCAATGCTTCTGGCCTGGTGCAAACATAGATAAGAGCAGTGTATAGTTTGGCGTAGTCAACCAACAATTACAAGAGGAGATATTGAAGGAATTGAAGTTAGTTTAGGAAGATCTTCCATTTAGATATCTTGGAGTTCCTTTGACTACTAAAATGATTTTCATAGTACAACGCAAGACACAGGCAAGATGCTAAGTAGGATTACAAGCTGGACAACTAAAATTTTAAAATCATATGCAGGAAGAGTGGAATATACAAGCTTCATGGTTGTATAAAGGACTTTGAAGGCTTCTAAACATGTACAAGAGGCTGGGTACACTGAGGCATGTTTAAGAGATATGGATAAGTACTCTATTAGCAGAATCTATTTGCGTGGAGAAGGTAGGATGGAGATCACTGGCGTGGACAAATAGGGGAGCTCCTAAATGGATATTCATTATGTATCTCGTCGTAAATGGAAGGCTTGCAACTAAAGATAGATAGGCAAAATGGTCAGGGTATAATCCAGTCCCTTACATGTCCTCTATGTCAGCTGGTGAATGAAGATCTAGATCATCTCTATTTTTCTAGTGTTTATATACTATAAATGTGATGGAATATGTGTGTCCACTATCATTCAACTAACAGGTCCCTTGACTTAGCAATGAAAAATAAATAATGAACAGAAAACGATACAAGAAGCTTATGTGGAAACCTCCTTGCTCAAGGGAGTAAAATCACGACGTGTCACACAGGATTTTCAAGCGTTTTCACTAATCTTCTCAAGCAAAAGTGAAACGCAGAATACAACCAAATGAGATTAAGCTATTAATCTCAAAGTTAAGTAATAACTCTATTACTTATTGAGTCTAAGCAGATAGCACACTTCCCACTAAGCCATCCAACCTTAGATAACTTAGACTTTAACTACGCAGATACAACACTGTCCACTAAGGTATCAATCCTAGATAACTTAGAATTCAACTAAGCAAATACAACACTACCCACTATATCAGCTAGCTCCGAGGTGATTTAGAATTTTACTAAGTAGATACCACAATGACCACTAAACTAGTTCCCCCTAACTGATTTAGAATTTTTCAAAGAGAACAAAATATCTGAATCCTTTATAGATTATGAACAGATTTACAATATAAGCACGTAAGAATAACTCCTAAGACAACTATGACACTTACAGTTCGATCAAGTATCTATTGTGCTTTGGGAGAATACTTCACTGAGATGGTTTTTGCTTGTGTACTCCAGAATTTTCAAGATGCAAAAACTGAGGTTTTGTCTATTGAAATGATCCTTATAAAATGATAGACATAAAACTCAAACTCAAACAAAGATGCTTTAAACACTCTAGGTCCCTTTGCTGAGCATGAGTATTGTTCTACCTTGAAGATGACCTTCTTTTCAAGCTTAGAGAAAATCCAAGTTTTTGTTTGTCAAATCTTGAGTTTTGTTTTGGAGAAGAGACTATATGGAGAAAGACAAACTCCTTGGGATTGCCCATTGGCTGAGAGCCTGTTGTTCGGAAAGTTGTGCACCTACCACATCAGAGGTGACAACTTTTCTGACAGATTGTCTTGTCACCTTTTCATATGCGCAATCTGTTATTCTTATAGTAACCTGTATTTATAAGGTTAATAAACAGAAATAGAAATAAGATGAAGCAGAAAATACATAAAATACAAGAAGTAATCCGAGTCAACAGAAACTATTGTGTGTCCTTAAGAAATTTAATCCCCTCGTACCCAAGGTTATAGATTAATTTCTCCCAAGATAAAACGGATCAAACCTTTTTAAAAAATAGTGGTACCTCAAATTTCTTTAACTTCAGCGAACTTCAGAACAACAACAAGTCACACAGACTCAGTCGATCGACACTTAGATTTTATTTGAGAGAAAAATGTATGCAGACAAGGAAAATTTTTAGTGTTTGAAAAATCAAAAATTGACTTCCATTTATAGTCATTTTCAGCAAGGAACATGTCTGTTCAGAACCGTTTTATCCAGAAAGTTGTGTCTTTTGGAAAAACTAACAACTTTTTGGAAAATTGTGTCTGTTAGGAAAATAACGACTTTTTGGAAAGTAACAACTTTTCGGAAAGAGTAACAATTTTTGGAAAATGCTACCGTTACCCGCAAATTTATAAGAGATAATGTTAACATGATTTATTTGATAAAACAAAAAATGATTAAATAAATTTTGTCCAAAAAATTTATCAATAAATCACATCATTTGCCAAATCCAAATCCAAATTCAAATCCGAAGCCGAAGCCGAGCGAGCGACGACGACTACGGCGCGAGGAGGCATCTTCTTCTTAGCTCTTTAAGAAGTGATGAAAGTGTTTCCTTATATAAGGACAACAATTTCCCTTCCTTTTGCCGATATGGCAGAAATGACTTTTCATTTGCACTTTGCAAATGACTTTTTATTTTCCCTCCAAAGTAGTTCCCTCTCTTTTCATATTCTCTCTTTTCTTTTCCCATTAACACTTGCTAAATCCCAACAATCCCCCACATGAATGGGAAAGGCTATTATTAAAACATATGCATGAAAAAACTTGTGTGTCTTGTAGGTAAAGGTTAATCGCATCTGGATAAGTAGGTTTCCCTTTAAACTTTCCATAGTGAACATATATCGGATATACTCGGTCAATCGGTAGAATTGATATCTTTGAACCGTCAAGCTTTGGTGTATACCTAGACAACATATGTCATACAATTAACCCTTTAACTGTTCTTAGTTCTCATTGTTTTGTTCGTTTCAGCCATAAACACATCTTGGATAGTAAGTTCTTAAAGAGCTGGCCTTACCGGATTCTCCTTGAAGCGGCTTACACTTCACACTTACATATGTGATTTCTAAATATGTTATCCCATAGATACACCATTTGATATTCCCTTTATCAAACTTAGAAACCATTAAAAATTCCTTATGTTTTTATCTTGGTTACTAAACATTGTCTCATCATGAGAATGGACCATAAAATAATATTTTTTTTGACAATGTTGAACCATCATCAATGACTTTGTTTTATCTCCTTGAACCTAGATCTTGGGATCTCCAGTCTTCTAGGTAGAGTTACCGCCACGATGACTTGTTCTCGGCCATAGTCCCATTACCGTCGATGATTTTTCAACTCCCTCTCTATTTAGGCCTTTTGTAAGTGGATCCGACACATTATCTTTTGACATCACGTAGTCAATTGTGATAATTCTACTAGAGATTAGTTGTCTCACAGAGTTATGTCTTCGTCTTATGTGACGAGACTTGCCGTTATACATAATGCTTCCAGCCCTTCCTATTGCAGCTTGACTATGACAATGTATGCATATAAGGGTCATTGGTTTGGGCCAAAATGGAATATCTTCTAAGAAATTCCGGAGCCATTCAGCTTCTTCACCTGCCTTGTCTAAAGCAATGAATTCAGACTCCATTGTAGAGCGAGCTATACATGTTTGTTTGGATGATTTCCAAGATATTGCTCCTCCGCCAATAGTAAAAACGTATCCATTGTGGATTTTGTTTCAGTTGACCCAGTAATCCAATTTGCATCACTATATCCTTCAAGAACGGCTGGATATTTGTTGTAATGTAAGCATAGTTTTGAGTGTCATCTAAGTATCCCAAGGCTCTCTTCATTGCCAACCAATGATTTTGATTAGGATTACTTGTGTATCAACTCAGTTTACTGATAGCGCAAGCTATGTCTGGTCGTGTACAATTCATGACATACATTAAGCTTCCCAATACGCTAGCATAGTCCAATTGAGACAGACTTTCACCTTTATTCTTTGCAAGATGAAGGTTTACATCAATTGGAGTCTTTGCCCTTTTAAAATTAAAAAAATTGAATTTTTCAAGTATCTTTTGAAGATAATGAGTTTTAGACAATGCTAGACCGTTAGGAGTTTTAAGAATTTTAATTCCTAATATCCCATTAGCAACTCCTAAATCTTTCATATCAAACTTACTAGCGAGCATACGCTTTGTAGCTTCTATATTAGCAATGTCTTTGCTCATTATAAACATGTCATCTACATATAGGCATAAAATAACTTCCTGATTTGGAGTATCTTTAATGTGAACACATTTATCACATTCATTGATCTTAAATCCATTTGACAACATGGTTTGATCAAACTTTGCATGCCATTGTTTTGGTGCTTGTTTTAGTCCATAAAGTGACTTAATAAGTTTGCACACTTTCTTTTCTTTACCAAGAACTACAAAACCCTCAGGTTGTTCTATGTAAATTTCCTCTTCAAGCTCTCCATTTAAGAAGGTTGTTTTCACATCCATTTGATGAATTTCAAGACCGTATACTGCAGCTAGTGCAATTAACATCCGAATCGATGTAATCCTAGTCACTGGCGAGTATGTGTCAAAATAATCAAGACCTTCTTTTTGTCTAAAACCTTTGACAACAAGTCTTGCTTTATATTTGTCAATAGTTCCATCGCCTTTCATCTTCCTTTTAAAGATCCATTTTGAACCCAAGGGTTTGTTCCGTGGAGGAAGATCAACCAACTCCCAAGTATGATTGCTTAATATTGATTCAATTTCATTATTAACAGCCTTCTTCCAAGAGGTTGAGTCGCTAGACAACATTACTTCCTTGAATGTTTGAGGCTCACTTTCAAGAAAAAATGTTACAAAATCTGATCCAAATGAAGTAGATGTCTTTTGACGTTTACTGCGTCTTGGACTTTCTTCATTTTGTTCATTCTCTTTTGATTCTTCTCTGGGTTGTTTAGATCCCCCAATAGATGACTCAAGTCTAGTTTTATACGGATAGATATGTTCAAAAAATTCAGCATTATCTGATTCCATTACCGTATTATCATGAATATCCGGATGTTCGGATTTATGAACCAAAAATTGACATGCCTTACTGTTTGTGGCATATCCAATGAATACACAATCCACAATCTTAGGTCCTATTTTTACCCTCTTAGGTATAGGAACTTGGACTATGGCTAGACACCTCCACACTTTGAAATATTTCAAATTGGGTTTTCTACCTTTCCATTTCTCATATGGAATTACATGTGTCTTTGAGTGAGGCACTCTGTTAAGTATTTGATTTGCTGTAAGAATAGCTTCCCCCCACAAGTTCTGTGGTAAACATTAACTTATAAGTAATGCATTCATCATTTCTTTTAAAGTTCGGTTTTTCCTTTCTGCAATTCCATTAGACTGAGGAGTGTAGGGAGCAGTAGTTTGATGTATTATTCCATTTTCTAAACATATTTCTGCAAATGGAGATTCATATTCTCCACCTATATCACTTCTGATCATTTTGATCTTTTTATCTAACTGATTTTCAACTTCAGTTTTATATTGCCTAAATGCATCTATTGCTTCATCCTTACCATTTAGCAAATATACATAACAATATCTAGTGCAATCATCAATAAAAGTTATGAAATACTTTTTTCCACCACGTGATGGTGTTGACTTCATGTCACAAATATCAGTGTAAATCAATTCTAAAGGATTTGAAATCCTTTCAACAGATTTATAAGAATGCTTAGCATACTTAGATTCAACACAAATTTGACATTTTGATTTATTGCACTCAAATTTTGACAAAATATTTAAGTTAATCAGTTTTTGCAAGGTTTTGTTATTAACGTGTCCCAAACGTTCATGCCATAAACATTTAGACTCAAGCAAGTAAGAAGAAGCAAAATCTTTATTCATATCAACTGCAATTACATTGAGTTTGAAAAGACCATCATTAAGGTAGCCTTTTCCTACATACATATTATTTTTGCTTACTACTACTTTATCAGAAACAATTACACATTTAAATCCATTCTTGGTCAGAACTGGAATTGAAACTAAATTCTTTCTCAATTCTGGAACATATGAGACCCTATTCAAAGTCACCACCTTGCCTGATGTCATCTTTAATAGGACTTTGCCAGTTCCTTCCACCTTTGCAACAACGGAGTTTGCCATAAACAATTTTTCATCTGTAAGTGCTGGAGTATATGATGAAAATAATTCTTTGTTGACACAAACATGGCATGAGGCACCAGAATCTATCCACCATTCTCTTGGATTTCCAACCAAGTTACATTCTGAAAGCATTGCACAGAGATCGTCCATTTCTCCTTTGGATTCAGCCAAATTTGCTTGATCCTTCTTTTTCTTGTCCTTCTTTGGACCCCGCTATTCATTAGCCCTATGACCATGTTTACCACAGTTAAAGCAGTTTCCATTGAATTTCTTCTTAGGAGGATTGCTTTTTGGACCAGATGCTTTCTTTCTTTTCTTTAATTTTGTGGGATCTTCTTCAACAAAATTTACTCCAGATATTGCTGAATTACCACGTGACCTCTTTTCTGCAGCCTTATTATCCTCTTCGATTCTCAACCTTACTGTGAGATCTTCAACAATCATCTTCTTGCGTTTGTATTTCAAGTAATTTTTGAAGTCCTTCCATAATGGAGGTAACTTTTCTATAATTGCAGCCACTTGAAAAGCATCATTCACAATCAATCCTACATTAGAGATTATGTGAGTATTAAGGGAAAACTTAATATTTCTAACATAGGCATTAAATAAATTTATACCTTCAGCAAGGAGATCATCGATTATGACCTGTAATTCTTGAACTTAGGTGACGACAGTTTTACTGTCTATCATCTTATAGTCCAGAAATTTTGCCAGAATAAATTTCTTCATTCCGGCATCTTCTGTTTTGTACTTCTTTTCTAAAGCATCCCAGAGTTCTTTTGAGGTTTTGGCATTGATGTACAGACTGTATAGATCATCTTGCAGACCACTCAAAATATAATTTTTACACAAAAAATCTGAGTGTATCCATGCTTCTGTTACCAAGAATCGTTCATCAGCCGGAGTTCATCTGACATAACACGAACATTCTCATTAATGAAATTCTGCAGACTCAACGTAGTAAGATAGAAGAACATCTTTTGCTTCCATCTCTTAAAGTCGACTCCAGAAAACTTTGCAGGTTTCTCATCCGGCGCTAAGGCAGCATTTGAACGATTATGTGCAACCGATGTTGTTGCAGCAATTACTATTCCAGCATTTGTTTGGCTTGAATTAGTCATTTTTTTCTATCACAAATGGCAGATAAATCAAGTATTTGAAATACTAACAGTAAAGAAGAAATCTTTACACAAATTGTTTCTGATTTAACGATAAAGTTTTTATGTTCTTTTAATCGTGAATCGAATGAATTTTAAAAATTCAAGCAGAGTAGAAAATCATAAAGATTTTAATCTCCAGAAACCTCAAATACTGAAACTGCTAAATTTCTTAAGATTGTTATTCTTATAGTAACCTGTATTTATAAGGTTAATAAACAGAAACAGAAATAAGATGAAGCAGAAAATACATAAAATACAAGAAGTAATCTGAGTCCACAGAAACTACTGTATGTCCTTAAGAAATTTAATCCCCTCACTGTACCCAAGGTTATGGATTAATTTCTCCCAAGATAAAACTGATTAAACATGTTAAAGAAATAGCGGTACCTCAAATTTCTTTAACTTCAGCGAACTTCAGAACAGCAACAAGTCACACAGACTTAGTCGATCGACACTTTGATTTTATTTGAGAGAAAAATGTATGCAAAGAAGGAAAATTTTTAGTGTTTCAAAAATCGAAAATTGACTTCCTTTTATAGCCATTTTAAGCAAGGAACATGTCTGTTCAATGAAATCTGTTCAGACCCGTTTTATCCAGAAAGTTGTGTCTTTTGGAAAAATTAACAACTTTTCGAAAAATTGTGTCTGTTAGGAAAATAACGACTTTTTGGAAAGTAACGACTTTTCGAAAAGAGTAACAACTTTTGGGAAATGTTACCGTTACCCGCAAATTTATAAGAGATAATGTTAGCCAAAGCCAAAGCCAAAGCTGAAGCCGAGCGACGACGACTACGGCGCAAGGAGGCATCTTCTTCTTAGCTCTTTAAGAAGTAATGGAAGTGTTTCCTTATATAAGGACAATAATTTCCCTTCTTTTTGCCGATATGGGAGAAATGACTTTTCATTTGCACTTTGCAAATGACTTTTCATCTTCCCTCCAAAGTAGTTCCCTCACTTTTCATATTCTCTCTTTTCTTTTCCCATTCACACTTGCTAAATCCCAACACAATCTTGCAGGGACCAGGTTTCCCTTCTTTGTGAGTTCTTGAAAAGGTTTGCTGACTGTTTTCCTCTTTTGGATGAATGAATTTAATATGTTGTTTGTCATGTTGAATATATCAATCACAAAGAGTTATTAACCATTGGACAAACAATCCTGTCCATTCTGATTGGTCTAGTATGCTGGCGCCTCACCAAGCACCGACATGACAGCTTTATAGTTGTACACCGTTATACATCTTAATGAAGAGAACTCTGCAAAGGATCGGGTCTCGGCATTTTTGAGCCACTGAAACAAACTATCTCATTGATGTTCCTATAGGTGCATTACACTGCACTTTTCACATACTACCGCCTGACATGACAACTTTACAGTTGTACCCCATGATGAATCTGGATGAGAGCACATTGTCCCTGCACTTGTGAGGATCATCGAAACATCTAGAATATAACATCCCCCCCCTTTTTTTGATGATTACACATAAATATTCCTCACACTAAGTTCATTCGTTCATTTCCCTTGTTGTCAGTCCAATAAAAAGGATACGGTCCCTTGTTAGATCCATAAGTTTGTTTAATCATCAAAACTTAACATCAACTCCAAAATAACAAAAGGTTTGAAATAGTGTACTAACTTGACAAGGGGTTAGGAGAGACAGTATGCACTGGACAGATGAGGTACGTCGGGCAAAAGTAGCATAGCACTTGCTTATGGCTGGAACGTAGCAATAGGATATTACAACAGAATCAACATCCAACAAGGATACCTATTAGAACTTCGTGCGTTTTTTCGCTTTGGGAGTAGATTGAAAGCTTTGTCTCCCTCAGATTCTGCCATTAGAGTTGCAGTAACTTGAGCTCTTGGAGAAGAACCACAATGTTTTAATGTTAGGAGGTTTTTTGGTTAGGCGGGAAGATTCCTTTATTTTCCCTCATCTTCTGAAGAACGACGCGTTAGGCATGGTTAAGGTCCCTAAGGAACTAATTAGTAGTATTATGTAGTCAAGTATTTCCAAAATTAGGCTTTTAATTATTTTATGTTATCGTTTTTTATTTTGTTATTTTTATATCAACATTGAGTGTGTGTATGTGGTTTTCTTTTCTACATTTGTATCCAAATTGAAAAAATGTAGTAATTTTGAAAAATGAATTTTAAAATCAAATTACTAGTTTACTACTCCATCATCTCAATTTATATGATTTACTTTCATTTTTAGTTAATTTCAAAAAAAAATGACACATTTCTATACTAGGTAACAATTTTAGTTTTATTGAAATAATTTATAATCACGCAAATTTCTATCATTCATATTAGATTAGAACTTTCTAAAGCAATTTTTATAAAGTCTGTTTCAAATCAAACTATCTCACATGAAATGAGATGGAAGGAGTACTAAATTTGGAAAGCTGTCATTTTTTTCCGAACCTATTGTAAAAAGTTGTATAGTGTAAATTGAGACAAAATAAATAACAAAGTTTTGGCATTGTTGCTTCTTAGTATTACGTAGTTACATATAGTATCTCTTAGGACTTGTTTGGTTGTAGAACAAGTTTGTTGGAAAATGTTTTCCAACACAAGTTATCCTCAAATTAGGTATCTCGAAATAGTTATTACAATATTGTTAAATCCATTCTCATCTTTCGAAAATTGTCTCTCTATTTCTATGAGATAATGATAAAGTTTGCGCACTCTAGTCTTTTCAAGCTCCACTCGGTGGATTTCACTGAATATGTTATTGTTATTGTTGATATTGTTATTGTTGATCCACCCTCATAGAAATAGCAGTATAATTCTAAAATAACCATTCCAAAATAAAATATCCTATACCTTTATTCCAAACAAATATAAAAAAATAAAATAAGTTCAACTTAAAAGTAATCCAAAATTAATTATTACTCGTAAAATTAGTGTTGCTCATATAATACTAGGTAAATTGAAATGGAGAAATAGCATTAATACTTTTGAATAATTCGGGGTAAATTCTCAAAGAACAAACACAAGGTTCCTTACTCGTTCATAGTGAAAATTGAGAGCTCAGATTTCTGCTACTCAAATGGAATCCAAGGAAGATGGAGCCTTCCATATGCACCCAGATCTGAAAACGCCCACAAATCATTCTCAATTACCTTCAACTTCAATGAAATATTTAACAGTGTTGCCAGCAGAACTCATCACTGAAATCCTCTCAAGGGTACCAGTGAAATCGCTCTTGAAATTAAGGTCTGTTTCGAAATCTTGGCTTCTTTGATCTCTAGCACTGAATTTATCAACACCCATCTCAGCTTATCCACTAATAACAACAAGGATTACACCCACCATTTGCATACTATGAATTTTCGTGCAGCTATGAATGGTCTTTATGAGTATACACTTAAAGATTTTACTCTTAGTTCTTTACTTTATGAGTGAGGCATTTGACTTGGATTACCCCTACAAGAAATTGCACAAATATTTTTTGATGGTAGGTTTTGTCAATGGATTGATTTGTCTTGCATTGACGAATATGACTTGGTTATGTTGAGCAGTTAGAAAGGTGTACACCTGTCAAATGAAGTGCTGGAGAGTTAGTTAAATTAACTAATATGATTCTATAAGTACAGAAATTCGAGTCACAAAATGTACAGAAGTCATATTAACATTGAGCTGAAGATTAGCTTGTTCATTCTATGAAAGTGAGAACCCTCTTTCAGTGTATTAGATAGTTTGTTCAGATTGATTTACAACTCATTCAATTCTACAAAATTAACATGGTATCAGATCAAGGACGACGGATCTAGGAGATCATTTCAGAAGAATTGATGATCAGCTGCAGGGATTTTGTTTTGAAGTTTTTTCAGCTACAAGATTTTGTTTTGAAGCATTCTCACATGGAGATTGAGGAGGAACTAGGAGGATCAGGGGTCATGCTTCAAGGAGAAGGTATCATTAGCAACACAATGGTGATTGATCATAACCATCCTCTATATCTGAGCTCTTCAGATGTACCAGGAGCACTGTCTATAGGGATCCAATTAACAAGAATGGAGAACTCCTACTCTATGGAGTCGAGCTATGGAAATCGCTTTACTAGGAAGGAATAAGATAGGATTCATTGACGAATCTGTTCAACGAATGGATTCTGAAAGGAAATTCGAGGAAAATTTGGGATCGATGTAATGCAATTGTCATCTCTTGGATCACATGTAATGTCAACAAGGAATTGTTTTCTGGAATCCTTTATTCAACCATTGCTCATCAGGTATGGCTTGATCTTAAGGAGCGTTTTGATAAGATAAATGGATCACGGCTTTACTAATTGCACAGTAACATATTCACTCTTACCCAAGGAGTTTCAACTGTCTCTGATTATTTTACAAAATTGAAGAACTTGTGGGATGGATATGATTCAATTCTTCCTACACCTAGCTGCGATTTTCTAAGGCTAAAGAGTTTGTGGAACATATGCAATATCAGAGGTTATTGCAGTTTATCATGGGCTTAAATGATAGTTTTTCACATGCTAGGGGTCTTATGATGCATAATATGTCAAATGCATAACAAGGCCATATCTTCTGAAACATTCATTTATGTAGGTCAACGCGGTAATTCAAAAGTATTTGTTAATGTGAGAGTGGAAGATCAAAAGATTGAAGGGGGTAATCTTGCCTTTAAGAAATCCATGGACATGGGATGTCTGGTGAAGGTTATTTGTGTTGATTATACCTTATTTATCGACACTAAATTATGGATCTCCCCCAAAATCAGGGATTTCGCATTATGGCTAACGGTCATTAGCTTGAAATCAGTAGATAATCAGAACTCTATTACTTGTATAAATATCTTGTAAATCCTACAGTTTTATTATTCAATACACAGATCACAATTCTTTTATCTCTAATTGTGTTTGATCTCTATCGTTATTTAACAAGAGCCTTGTTTTTTTTACCAGATCCTCACTCTCTTTTTTTCCAGTAAATTTGTTTCCTTCATCTTTGGTTCAGATTCTCAATCCATATACATCATTCCTATAGTCATCTCTGAATCTGTTCCTTGATTGATTCCTTCTATTTCTATTTTCCTCTTTGAATTAGGATAGATTCATGAGATACCTTCTCAACAAAATTTGATGGGCATAACTATCCGATTTGGAAGTTCCATTTCAAAGCCTTCATTAGAGGCAAAGGCCTCCTTGGTATTCTGGATGGCTCAAAGGTTGTACCTACAGAAACAAAGAAAAAAAGGCTTGGGAGGCTGACAATGGCAAAATTATCACATGACTTGTCAACTCCGTCTTTGTTGATATAGCCATGGAACTGGCATTTTTTGAGAAATCATCAGAAATGTGGAGTCATCTACATACCCTAAGTAACCAACAAAATCTGGCTCCAAAATTTGAATTGGAAATACTACTTGCAGAATCTATACAAGGTGAGAAAAATATTCATTGTTTCTATTCTGTATTACTCACATTATGGGCAGAACAACATCAGGTTTTTGCTGCCTCTATCCATGTGGATGGATTGAAGGATTTAATGACTATGATGAAAAGGACAAGGACAGTCCAATTTCTAATGAAACTTTGGCCTGGGTTCGAGCATCAACGTGCTAGTATTCTTAAGAGGGAAAAACTACCAGCTTTTGAGGTGGTAGTTTCTGAAGTTCTTCGAGAAGAAACTCGGTTGGTTCTCAAGCATCCATGGAGAATTCCCTCACCATGGACACTGCCTTGGCTGCATACAAAAGTTCTTCTTCCTCAGGAAACTTTAACAAACCAATTCAATGCTATCATTGCAAGGAAACATGCCACATTATTTCCCATTGCAAGAAGTGAAATTATTGCAACTATTGTGAGAAAGATGGTCATATTATTTTGAAATGTCGTAATAAATATGGTCTAGGGAAATGCTAGACTCCGTATAAAGCCTTTGAAGCAATGACAAGAGATGCTGGAACACGAGAAACACCAAGCACAAAAGTGCTTAATTGCAATGATATCTACAAAATGATACAAGAATCATTGGTAGTTGATCTTCCTAATGCAATCTCTTCAGTTCTAACTACCATGTATCCTGGTAAGACTAAATTTTCAGACTCAACGGTATGACATATTGATTCTATTGCATCAAATCACATGACATGAAATCAAAAAAAATTCTGATTTATCTAGACCACGTTCTAGACATGAAATTGTTACAACAAATGGCCAGGTTTTAACTTCATCAGTTATTGTCTCCATTAAACCATTTTCAGAAGTTCTTTGTGCACCAAATCTTCACTGCAAATCTTTTATCTGTTGGGCAACTTGTAGAACAAAATCTTTTGTTTATTTTTTCTTCTAATGGTTGTGTTATTCAGAATATATTAATAGGGGAAACGATGGCCAGGGAGTAAGGTTGGCATGTTATTTCTTCTTCAATCTCAGGATACCAAACTCCATCAGTGTTTTCTTTCAACTTCAAATAAAGGAATCCAATTTTCAAATAAAATGTGGAACTTGTGGCATCTCCGTTTCAGGCTATTCACGCGCTTTTCGGTTAAATTTTATGCTTAAATCTTGTAATTTTTTGGGGAAACATTCACTGATTTTTCCCTCTAAATTATCTCGTGCAGGTTGTGCAAAATCAAAGAGTCATACACTTCTTTTTCAATTAAGCAGTACTAATTATTATGCTCCTTTTGATTCAATTCTTAGCGATGTTTGGGGATCGTATCCAATTATATCTCGTTTGACATAAAAGTATTTCATTCTATTCATTGATCAAGTATCTCGTTATACATGGATTTTCTTCTTGAAACACATATATGAGGTACCAAATATTGTCAAAAAAATTTATAACCTTATAGAAACCCAATTTGAGAAAAAGATCAAGATTTTTCGCTCAAATTCAGGAGGGTAATATGTAAATACAAACCTAACTATTTTTTTTTAAGAAAAAGGCATAATTCATCAGCGTTCTTGTCCGTATACACCGGAACAAATATTGTGGTGGAACATAAGAATAGACATGTTGTTCATACTGCCTTAGACCTTCTTGATACTTCAAATGTTCCAAAAATATTTTGGGTTGAAGCAATCCAAACATCTATTTATCTCATAAATAGACAATCATCCTCGATCATGAAACAACAATTTCCTTATTTTATTCTTTTCAAAAAAAAAATGCCTGACTGTTCACATCTTAAAGTATTTGGTTGTGTGTTCTTTGTTCTTCTTCATGATCATGAACGTCATAAATTATATTCCAAAGTCGTTAAATGTGTCTTCTCAGAGGATAGAATGATATTTAGAAGTGGTATTTGTGTTATGATTCAACACGTTGTTCATTAAGAATCTCACGACATGTTATTATCTTTGAGAATTCTTTTATTTTATACTAACAAAGATTCACAAATCTCTACTATTTCTTTCCTGAATAAATTTTCTTCTCATGATGTTGCTTGCCATATGCACTTTTTCGTTGGTCCTTCGTCGACCATGTCCTCTATCACATCAGGTACCACTGATGACTTTGATCCTTTTCTTGATAATGATACGACTTCTGCCAATATTAATTCTTATACTCACCCACATAATGCCTCATTAAATCCTAACAACCAATTACCTTCTCCCACTCGTCAGATAGCATTGACCCCATAGTTATACCAAACTCTTACATGCAGGCTAGTCGTTAGAAATGTTGGTAGGATGAAATGCATGAAGAATTAGTTTCCCTTGAGGAGAATGATACATGGGATATGGTGGATAGACCAACAAATGCAACAATTATTGGAAGTAAATGGGTGTACTCAATCAAGATGAAAGTTGATGGTTCCCTAGATCGATACAAAGCAAGATTAGTAGCTCAAGGATACAAGCAGGAATATGGAATCGACTATGATGAACATTTTCTCCAGTAACTAAGATGATGATCGTATGTATATTGCTTGGCTTAGCATCAATAAAAGGTTGGAAGTTACATCAATTGGACGTCAAGAATGTTTTCCTACATGGAAACTTGCAAGAAGTTGTCTACATGAATCCACCACCAGGTTATAAATATATTAAACTAAATCAGGTGTGTCGTCTTAAGAAATCTCTATATGGATTAAAGTAAGCTCCTCGCTCTTAGTTTGAAAAGTTTTGCATTGCAATCTTAGGTGTTGGTTTTACAAAAAAATAGCTTAGATTATTTAATATTCTTATGTCGGACTACCTCAGGTACTACTATTCTCCTTCTTTAAGTGGATGACATGATTATCACAGGAAACAACGAAGTTGGAATCTATTATGTGAAAGATCTGTTACACTCATCGTTCAAAATGAAGGACTTGAGAAAGCTAACATATTTTTGGGTTTGAAGGTAAGTTATGGAAAGGAAGACATACGATTGATTCAAGAAAAGTATGCAAAAGATCTAGTTCAGTTAGCCAATCTTATTGATCATAAGATGTTCATACTCCAAAGGAAGCGAATACGAAATACAAAAAGGAGGAAGGAGCGATTTTTGGGGATCAGACCTTGCATAGGCGTATAGTTGGATCACTTATATATCTTACTATGAGTCGTCCTGACATCTCTTATGCAGTAAAGGGGTTAAGCGAATTTGTTACCAAGCCTTACAAGATGCACTACACTACTTTGCTCAGGATTATTAGATACATAAAATGTACTGTGAATCGGAGTCTCTTATTCCCATCATCTTCATCGTTGGAAACAATGGGATACGCTAACACAGATTGGGCAGCATGACTTGATTCAAGACGATCCTCGACAAGCTGGTGCATGATGCTTGGCTCATGCAAGATTTCTTGGAAGTGAAAGAAACAATCTCGAACATCAATGTCATTCACAGAGGCAGAATATAGAAATATGTTTGTTGCATGCTCTGAAATCATTTGGCTATGAAGGTTGCTATCAGAACTTGGCATCGAAATGAAAGGATCAACCACATTGTATGGAGACAACACTAGTGCAATAAGAATAGCAACAAACCCAGTTCATGATGAAAATACCAAGCACATAGATGTATACTGTCACTACGTTAGAGAACTGGTTGAAGATTGGAGTATTAGCCTGAAGTATATATCCTCTAAAGACAATTGGCTGGCTTATTTACAAAGGCCATGTCAAGAAGTAGACACAATTATCTACTTTCCAAACTCATGTTTTGTGATACACAACATTAGTTTGAGGGTGGGTGTTGATTATACCTTATTTATCGACACTAAATCAGGGATCTCCCCCAAATTAGAGATCTCCCATTATGGCTAACGGTCATTATCTTGAAATCAATAGATAATTAGGACTCTATTACTTGTATAAATATCTTTTAAATCCTACAGTTTTATTATTCAATGAACAGATCACAATTATTTTATCTCTACTTGTGTTAGATCTCTATATTTATGCAACTATTTATGGTCAAAAAAGAGTGAGTGGTGAAAAGAGTGATATAAGATACATTTACAATAGGCTCTACTCTATGACCAAGTGTTGGGAAGAAACTAAAAAGAAATTTTGGCCAACCAAAACTTAATCGTGAAATAGTCTCGCGGCCAACAAGTTTAGTCAAGGTAGATCACTTTTATGTTAACAAGCCAAAAAAATCAATTATGCAGTCAGAGTTTGTGTGGATTATGATGTTTCGCAAGGAAATGAGAAGATACTGATTTATGCTCTGTTTATAACTTAGCCTTAGCCCCAGGAAAAGATAATTTAGTCCCTCGTGCTCTTAAATGTGTCTTTCTTAGTTACTCTCAAGTTCAAAAAGGGTATCGTTTGAGGGACCTACGGTTATCTCCATTGCAGTGACACTACTCCTAACTTATCATCAGCGTCTGCGTCTAGCAATAGTCTCAAATGGTTCATGTCATGCGTTGGACCCTGCTCCCACTACGACCTTGCCTCCTACTAGACAATCGATCCACTTTAAAAAGATATACAATCTACTAAAAATACTAATCCACATTATACTTTCTTGAGTTATCATCGTTTATCTTCATCCCATTATGTCTTTGTATCATAATTATCCTTTATTTCCATCCCAAATACTAAAGGAGAAACACTTTGTCATTATGGATGGAGGCAAGCATGATTGATGAGATGTATGTTTTACATTATGGTACTTGGGAGCTTATCTCCCTTCCTTCAGGTAATTATACTGTTGGTTGTCGTTGGTTTTATGCGATCAAAATTGGTCCAGATGGTCAAGTCAATCGTCTTAAGGCTCACCTTGTTACCAAAGGGTATACTCAGATATTTTAGATTATAGTGACAGTTTTGCTCCAGTGGCCAAAATAGAACCAGACCGTCTTTTTATTTTATCTGTGGTTGTCGTTCGTCATTGGCCTCTTCATCGGTTGGACATTGAAAATGCATTTCTGCATGGTAATCTTGAGGAAGAAGTCTACATGAAGCAACCACCTGGTTTTGTTGCTCAGGGGGAGTCAAGAAGCTCCTTATGTCAATTTGTTGGTCACTTTATGGTTTGAAACAGTCTTCTCAAGTTTGGTTTGGAAAATTCAGTACAATAATTCAGGAGATTGTCATGACTAGCAGTGGAACTGATCACTCTGTGTTCTATCGGCATTCAACACCAAATTTATGTATTTACTTGGTTGTTTATGTTGATGATATCATTATCACTAGCAATGATCAAGTTGATATCTCTAAGTTGAAGCAGTATCTCTTTCAGCATTTACAAACTAAAGACCTTGGCAGATTGAAGTATTTCCTAGGTATCAAGATTGTTCAGTCTAGATCAGGTATTGTTATTTCTTAACGCAAGTATGCTTTAGACATTCTTAAAGAAACGGGAATAAGGAGATGTAAACCTATTGACACTCCTATGGATTCGAATGTTAAAATCCTCTCAAGACAGGCGGAACAACTCAGTAATCCTGAGAGGTATAGATAGTTGGTTGGAAAATAGAATTATCTCACGATAACTAGACCGAAAATCTCTTTTCTTGTGAGTGTCGTAAGTCAGTTTATGACTTCTCCTTGTGATAATTATTGGAATACATTTGTTCATTTTCTGCGATATATAAAGTCTCTCCAGGTAAAGGACTATTCTTCGAGGATCAAGATCATGAGCATATCACCAGATATACAGACGTTGATTGAGAAGGTTCACCATGTGATAGACATTCCACATCCGAATATTGTATTTTAGTAGGTGGTAATCTGGTGTCATGAAGAGTAAGAAACAAAGTGTGGTTGCTCGATCTAGTGCAGAAGCAGAATATCGAGTAATGGTTGTAGCAACTTGTGAGCTAGTTTGGATCAAACAGTTGCTTGGAAAACTGAAGTTTGGAGAAACCGGTCATATAGAACTTGTGTGTGATAATCAAACAACACTTCATATCGCATCAAACCCAGTGTTTCATGAGAGTACTAAGCCCATTGAGAATGGTTGTCACTTTTTCATACAAAAGATACTCTAAGGAAATATTGTTACTAAATTTGTGAAGTCAAATGATCAACTTGTTAATATCTTTCCCAAGTCCCTCACCGCTCCTCGTACTAATTACATTCGTAACAAGCTAGGTACATATAATTTGTATGCATCAGCTTGAGAAGGAGTGTTAGAAGAGAATAGGTATAGACACTCCTACACAAAATATCAGTAGTTTATAGTCTACTATTTGGTAAGGAATTGTATTGAAGTGTCTATAAATAGGATTTTCTATATAATAATTGAAACAACAATTCAATAATATTTTTCTCCAATAGTTTTCACAACCAACATATAGTATCCAGATTGGTATTACATCTCTAGGCCTCAAGGTTGTAACTGCACTAGTAGATGCTCTGATTCCAGGCAATACTCTTGTGCTTCTAGGAACGGAGGTAAATTCTATTCAACACAAAAGGCTCTATTTTTAGAGCACAACCTCTTGTTTATGAGTGTGGCCCATCTTGCAAATGTCTCCCTTCTTGCAAAAATAGAGTTAGTCAATATGGTCCTCGATACCATTTGGGATTTTTCAAGACCGAATCAAGATGATGGGGTTTGAGGTCACGAGATCATGTCTCATCCGGAAGTTTTATTTGTGAATATATTGGGGAGTTTCTTGATGAAAAGGAAGTTGAAAGTAGAATACATAAAGATGAGTACTTGTTTGATGTTGGCAACTATGATGAAGAAATCCCCAAAAGAAATCCTACGCATAATAATAACCTCAAAGTTGAGTTTGATTCTTTGAGGAGGAAGGAGGAAGATGGTTTTACCATTTATGTGGTTAGACATGGGAATGTTGGAAGATTTATCAACTATAGTTGCTAATCAAACCTTTATGCTCAAAATATCATCTATATATTACCATGGTGATAAGAGAGTACCTCATATAATGTGTTTCGCTTCTAAGAGTATTGCTCCATTAGAGGAGTTCACTTATCACTACAACTACTATATTGATCATGTTTGTGATAAAAATAGTAATATGAATAGAAAGAATTGTAGAGGTGGCTCCCGGAAGTACTGTGAGGGGAGAATGTACTAAAGAACTACTGTCAGTGTGACATTTTAATATTAACAAAAATACATCATATGTCACTTTGGACTCTCCAACTAAATCCGGAGTTGCTTGAGTTGTCTAACATTGTTGGGTTGTTGTACCCTAGAGGAGACGAGACAAGTCAAGACATACTGTTGGATCAGTGTAGATTATACTGCGATTGGCTTGAATCTTCTTAAAGAGAGCAAGATATTTGTACCTCAGCCTAAAGATTTGTTTATTCACTTTTCTCATTTTATTTTCAATTGTAATTTAATATGTTTGTGGTATATTACACCAACAACTACTAATGTAACACTATTTCTGTTGACCTGATGTTTAAAGTATAACTTTCATAATCTTTGTGCACTTGCTATTCCATTTACGTTTAATTGTGCAAACCTTGGGTGAAAGTATCTATTTCAGTGACACCTATTGCCTTCATCACATTCAAACATTATCGACAGAATGCCTTCAATCTAGTCGTGAAGAAAGGAACCAATCGTCATGCTTAACATAATTTCCCGTTTGTTATGACTGTTGTTTGGTTTTGAATGTAGAATAACTTAAATGGTTGCATAACCACATTTGGGAGTTAATACTTATTTGTTTTAGACTGGCTGAAATAAGGCTTACTTACCACCAGGCTGGACCAAAATCCTAACATTTATCTTAAATGCAAATGTCTATTTTCTATCAAGTAATGAAATTTGTATATGATTGCAATACTTTGGGAAATCTAGTGAGTTATGACATCTACTCAACTTGCCACTGAACCAAAGAGAGCATGGGTTGAGATTCTTTAACTCTTTGGCATACTATAGGATAATGCTATATCTTTGCTACATTCATTTTTTTTAAGGTGTAATACCGAGTGGTGGTGTGTTTGCAAATTTCACTCTTGTGAACAAAGGTCTACGCAGAATGCACATATGGAGATTCCTGCTTGCCCTATTCTAACTCTTGTAGTTATTTTATCCTTTAAAAAAAGAGAAAAAAACAAACAATTAAAGATTTAGACTCTCCCAAAAAAAAAAATAACAAATTTCTTTTATGAATTTCCATATTATTTTATTTTAATTTGATTTTTTAAAAAAAAAACTTCAAAGTATTGTAACAAAGAAAATGATAATAGGTAAGATTGAATCCAAAAAAAAAGGTAACAAATAACAAAAAGATTTCGCTTTTTAATATTTTTCAACTACATTTATCTATGTACAATATTGACTGAAAATTTGATTATATACATTTTAAGAATTAAATTAAAAATATAATTAATGTTTCTGTATTAAATGTTTAAAATAGTTTTTCTTTATAATATAATTTTAATACTAAAAGCACATTGTTACTTAATCTTTTTAGTAATTTGATTCTTAAAAGCACTTTTTAAAAAAGATTAACCAAACACAAATTGATTATCAAAAACACTTTTCAAATTAATTTGCCAAACACAATTTGTTTTTTTTTTTTAAAAAAAAAGCTTTTCTTTAAAAAAATATTATTTTAAAAAATACTTTTAAAATTAAGTAGTTTTTAGCAGTAATGTCAAACAGACTTTTAAATTAGAATTAGTAATTAATGTGATCTGTTGGTTTAAAGAGTCCCAATTTGAATAAGAATGAAATGCATACTCCCTCCGTCTCAATTTCTATTTCACTTTTCAAATTTTGAGATTCAAATACGTCTATGTTTGATCGTAACTTTTTCCTATATCTTTTAATAATTTTGAATAGTTAATTATTGTGACTTATAATACTTTTTACGTAGTTTAAAAATATATAAATTTCATCAAAAAAATTGAAGTTCTCATGCGCAAATTTGTGGTCAAATTGAAGTTGTTTGACTCTCGAAAAATGAAAAGTGTCACATAAATTGAAACAAGAGTATTTTATCGTACGTTCACTTTATTTTTAGAGTTTTAACTAATACCATCATCCGTAGAAACTTTATTTTACACAAGCATATAGGTTTAATAGACAATAGGCTAAGAGCTAATTACCACAATATTTTCTTAAAATTACTTCCTTGAGCACTTACTAGTTATTCTACAGACATTGTAGAATCGTAAACAAAAAAAAATGTAGAATCATACTTAACAATAAAAAAGTATTTTTTTTTGTCTCAATTTATAATAAATTGATGTTTGGATTTTAATAGCTAAACGAGTTACCTTTTATTCTAAATGTGTATGTGCATGTTAAATATTTTTAGTTATTATAACTTATATTATAATATTTTTTTCATAATTTTCAAATACATAATTATATAATCAAATTAAAAAGGAATGAATTTCACGAAGTGAAAAGTGTCAATTAAATTGAAACGTTAAAAATATTGTATAATAGAATGGTGATAGTGATTGTTTAGGTTTATTTTGATGGTTGCTTTGAAGGTTGATATTGCTAATCGATTCAAGGGATCCTATAATTAAAAATTCGATGGTAAAGTAGAAATTGACATACATAAAAACAATATATTATTGAATCCTTCCTAATTTTGGTAAAAAAGTCACAATGGTAAAAATAAAATGGTAGAATAAATATAAAGTCCTAGTTACCTTCTAGAACTATTGTTCTTATTTTTAATTTGAATACAAAACTATAAAAATAGTTACTTATTTTTAATTTGAATACAAAACTATAAAAATAATTATTTATTTTTAATTTGAATATAAAACTATAAAAAAAATTACTTATTTTTAATTTGAATATAAAACTATAAAAAAATAATTACTTATTTTTTAATTTGAATATAAAACTATAAAAAATAATTACTTATTTTTAATTTGAATATAAAACTATAAAAATAATTAAAACTTATCTGTATTAGGTTTAAAAGTAGTTGCTTGTGTAAAAAATAATTTCCACGAGGTTGGTATTAGCATACCCTTTGTATCGTTCCAATTTTATCGGATGTCCGCGAAGAAACGTTATACCCTTATTCGGATACTAATATGTTGGCTTTGAAAAGTGTTTGATGATATTATGAAGCCAGCCAACGCTTGATTTCACACCTTCAAGTAAGTTGTTTCTTTTTCTTTGAGTTTTGAAATTCTTAATTATTTTTTTTTAATGTGTTGGTTAATTTTGTAGTCACAAATCACAATTTTATGATATGCTTCGATTAATATTCATAGTATCTGAATAGATGTATGTGGAGATTTTGATACGTAGATTAAGTGGCACCCAAAATTCACAAATAAGTCTCGGGGATATTTTTTTAATGCGACTGATTTGGAACTGGATTGGATCGAATTGATTTTCATCAGTACCAGTCCTGCCCGTATAGAGGGGCGGGGTTGGGCTGGTTCTATAATGGATTAACCTGCACGGATCCATTTGGGGTGCCGATGGATTGTGACTGGTAAACCTATAATTGGCCCGGGCTGGTTTTGTGACCAATAAACCTATAATCGGCTCGGGCTGATTTTTTTGGGTCCGGGTGTAAAGCTTACTTTAAGTTAGCATTTTTTACCAGTATTAATTACTTAAATTGGATCAGCCTGGTCTGCTCCTCATAGGCCTAAATGAACCCGAATAAACCCAGCTTGCTTGAAACTCGTCTCCCCAACCCATACCCAGGACCTAGGGTTATCAAAATGAACTCAAATATAGATATTATGTTCCAAAATTTTATAGATTAAACTCCTGATAATTTAAATTGGGTCAAACTCAAGTTTTAACTCATTTTAAAAGTGATCTTCAGTTGAGTCTAATTTAATCTTCAATTCAATCGGTCTTAAGACACTTTATTTGCATTGGTGCAGTAAATTAATTGGTTAATGACCTGCCTAATAGCTAGTATGGTTGAAATATGGTTCAAAACTCGATCTACTCAATACTTAGCTTTAAATTCTTCATTTGTTCTCTTATTTTTTAGTACCTAATAAAGTTAGGAGAAACAAACATTTCTACCACATATTTTAATTCAATCTATAGTTTGAAACAATTACATAATATTTCACCAATTTAATTGTGTACTAGATTTTCGAATCAGATACAATACTCCTTCAAATTTCCCCCTTGGCTCTATTTCTTAATTTCTTTCATCTCTCTACTCCCCCACCCCCACCCTTTCTTCTCTCTGCCCCTCTCTTTTGCTCTCTTCCCTCACTCTCTCACACACGAATTCAGTGATGAATATATAACTGCATCTTTTTTGTACTAGATACATAGTTATATATATATATATATATATATATATATGCAAGAGAGAGGCGAGGGAGAGAGACACAACAAGGGCGAAGCTACATTATATTAAGGGTGGCTAGGGGACACCCTTCTTTGTAAAATTACATCATATATATAAGTAAATGATACTTAAAATAATTAAATAAGATAATTTGAACACTCTTACCTATTGATTTCAGATGCTCAAGGAAAGTTGAAGTTTAGCTATCAACATGTGCGCAAGTTTGATTACCCGTTCAAACTAATATTATCTTTCAAAATCATCTTTAATTAAAGACCTACAAATTAAGAGTTTAAGAAAGAAAATAAAATTAGTATCAATTGGATTTTTGATAGATTTAACTTTTTTTCTATTCATTAAAATTTTAGATAAAATTTCAAAGCAATATTTAATTTAAAAGTTAATAAGAAAATTCTAATTTTTTTTCTATAAAGCTACTATTGATTCTATTCAATATTTTTTTCATGTCTGATTGTTACTGTCATCATCACAAGATGTTGGTAAAAGCTTCAAGCGTAAAAGTGATTTCACTCTAAGCTGAATTCTTTTCTTCCTTTTTCTTTCTCTATGTGTTCACTCCGATTAAATTAAGCATAAATATGGAAGCTAAATACTATGTAGTTTGATTTTTTTAAAAATTAATTAATAATATTACGTAGTTTGATTTACAAAAACATAATGCACTTATTCGTCAATTTTTATTTTACCTATGCGATTTATGGGCACCTTTCATGAAATATCTTGTTCCGCCACTAAAGGTTTGTGTATCCTAGATACATGCGAATCACTGATGAATATAGGTATCCGGATAAATTACACCTTAATCTGTATATGGAAAAAAAAAGTGGTATGGAAGTCAATTTTCTAAATTGATGTAAACCACGTAATTAGGACCTAAAATAGTGAATTTGTGTTGTTTGTCCATAAACTTATTATTTATCTTATTGTGACTATACACAATACATCAAACAAACATATATAATTAGAAAATATTTCTCAGGGATCAATTTAGGTCATATATCAAGGGAATTTTGGGATCAAATGGATTGGATTAGGCTAAAATGAGCGGGTCATTAACTTGAGAATCTCTGTTATCCTTTAGCCCCAATGTGAGTTTGGTTACTCTCCTTCCTTGCTTGTTATGTGGTATCTTTTCTTCTCTTTTTTTTTTTGATTCGTACATTCATAATGCCTTGTTTTGTTAGATGTTAATAATCATGTAAAGTTGTATTTATCGTATAATTGTTTTTTTTTTCTATTAAGGGTATTAAGTTGTGCATACTATATAAATTGTAGATGTCTGTGTTAGCGGAAACGAATCCCTCAGAGATGTTAGGCAAGAAGAAACTTCATCAGATGGTTGATACTAAATCTCCCTCCACATTTAAGCGTCTAAAAGTTGATGCTACCCGCAATTTTCCTGAAAATTGTGGTCCATTTGTAAGTGAAAACGATGGAACCGGAGATAAATACCCAGAGTTTCCATCAGCTACCAAGCCTGTAAAAGTCGAGACCACAAGGAATTATCCCGAGAATTGTGGCCCTTGTGTTCTTCAAAAGAAGAATGGATGCGACACTCAATGCTCCGCTAATGTTGAGATCGAAAGTTGTTCTGAAGTTGAAATGGATGTGGTTGAGTCAGGCGACCCTTTGAGTGTTTTTGTGCCAAAAGATATGCAATTTGATTTGGATGCAACTGGTGTGTGTGAAGAAGAGGGCGGTGATTCAAGTCATTTGAATACCTCATGTCAACCTGTTACTAATGGAAATCAAGTTTTGACGACGAAAGAAGTAAATCTTATGTATGATGACTCAACTCAACTGAATGAAGTCTTGGTTAATCAGATTCTCCAAAAGACGTCAACTGATACAGGTAATACATGTGATTGGTTTATAAAAGGCGATCCTATTGAAAATGGACCAGAATTGCCTAGCGAGGAAACAAACGAGAGAGTTCAGTACAAAGAAGTTGCTGATGATGAATCCACGAGCCGGGTAGATAATTCATCCTGCTCCAAGTCGAACTCACAAAATTCAGGTCTCAAGACTCCAAGTGCCGGTAAGAAAGGGGGAAAGGGTGAGATCGTGCAGGAAGAAGCAGTGAAGTGTCCCGAACCCCTATACAAGTGCAAGGTTATTTTTGAACATGAATCTGTGGTCAGGAAGAAGCAAATAGATCTCGGATTTTCTCAAGAAGATTTAAGGAATTCTGATGTATTCTGTGGTGCTTCGGGTAATGGATTGTTGATTGAACATGAAAATATTCAGAAAGTGAAAGAAGTCAAAGAGACTCTGAAACTTTTTGACGACGAATATACTAAACTTTTGCAAGAAGATAAAGCAGAGAAACATGAAGGACGGTCCAAAAGAAGAATCCATATAGAGGCAGCAATGAATTTGAAAAAACAGAAAAAGTGGGTAAATTGTGAGTGGACTTTTGGACATGTTCCGGGAGTTCAAATTGGGGATCAATTCAGGTTCAGGGCAGAACTTGTTGCGATCGGACTACATCACCAATTTATTAAGGGTATCAATTATGTGACTATTGGCAGAAAAAATGTTGCATCTAGTGTTGTTGATTCTAGTCGGTACGACAACGAGGCCATATCTTCTGAAACATTCATTTATGTAGGTCAAGGCGGAAATCCAAAGGTATCTCTTAATGGAAGAGTGGAAGATCAAAAGCTTGAAGGGAGTAATCTTGCCTTGAAGAACTCCATGGACTTGGGATATCCGGTGAGGGTTATTTGTGGTCGACAAAGAGTGAATGGTGAAAAGAGTGATACAAGATACATTTACGACGGGCTCTACACTGTGACTAAGTGTTGGAAAGAAAGAGCTTCAACTGAAAAATACATTTTCAAGTTTGAACTGAAAAGAAATCTTGGCCAACCAAAACTTAATCGTGAACTAGTGTCACGGCCAGCAAAGTTAGTCAAGGTAACTCATTCTTGTGTTAATAAGTCAACAAAATCAGTTATGCAGTCGGAGTTTGTTGTGGACTATGATGTCTCGCAAGGAAAAGAGAAGATACCGATCCGTGTTGTCAATGCAATAGATGATGAGAGACTCCCACCATTTACTTACATTACCAATATGCAATATCCAGATTGGTATTATATTTCTAGGCCTCAAGGTTGCAATTGCACAAGTGGATGCTCCGATTCCGAGCAATGCTCTTGTGCTTCTAGGAACGGAGGTAAGATTCCATTCAACACAAGAGGCTCTATAGTTAGAGCACAACCTCTTGTTTATGAGTGTGGTCCATCTTGCAAATGTCCCCCTTCTTGCAAAAATAGAGTTAGCCAACATGGACCTCGATACCATTTGGATGTTTTCAAGACTGAATCGAGAGGATGGGGTTTGAGGTCACGAGATCATGTCTCATCCGGAAGTTTTATATGTGAATATGTCGGGGAGTTGCTTGATGAAAAGGAAGCTGAAAATAGAATAGATAATGATGAGTACTTGTTTGATATTGGCAACTATGATGAAGAAATCCCCAAAAGGAATGTTGCGCGTAATAATAACCTTAAAGTGGACTCAAATTCTTCGATGAGGAAGGATGAAGATGGCTTTACCCTTGATGCCATAAGATATGGGAATGTTGGAAGATTTATCAACCATAGTTGCTCACCCAACCTTTATGCTCAAAATGTCATGTATTACCATGGTGATAAGAAAGTACCGCACATAATGTTTTTCGCTTCTGAGAGTATTGCTCCATTAAAGGAGCTTACTTATCACTACAACTACCATATTGACCATGTTTATGATAAAAATGGTGATGTGAAGAGAAAGAATTGTAGATGTGGCTCCCGTAAGTGTGAAGGGAGAATGTACTGAAGAACTACTCATGTAAGACCATTGTTCTTGACATGATATTCGAAGTATGATTTTTGTTATCCTTGTGCAATAGTCATTTCAACATTTTAATCCCTTGTTTTTCCATTTATGATTAATTGTGCAAACTTTGATCTCTTAAAACATTCATTATGCTTAATTTCCTACTTTTTATGACATTTGTTTGGTCTTAAAGATTAAATGGTTGTATAACCACACGAGGGAGTTTATACTTATTCGACCTCTTAGTTTTAGACCAAAATATCCTTACAAGAGACATTTATACCGCAAATATTTATTTTCCAATCAAGTAGTGAACTTTGTACACAATTGCAACATTGCAATTCATAAGTAAAATTCTTCATCGAATCATGATATGATTGTTCAGTTAATGTTTTTTTCTGATTCGCTTCAGTTACTGTCATGTATATTTATGGTTGTGTGAATCAATCAAGTGATTTGTTTATTTTTGTTTCTACAGTCTGCAAGCTCGAACTACTTATCAGCGGATGATTTTTTGGTGGAGTAGTAGCAACAAGAATCAGCTTGTCACATGGTTGTATTAAGGATCTGAATTTTTATAATTCAGCTTAGCTCTTGTTGATTATTGAACTCCAATTTTCGGCTTATTCTATTTTGTAAAGTTTGAACAGCTATTACTTTCAGTTCCTTATTTCATGCATCAAGCACTTGAAAAAAGAGAAAATGACAGTTCTTTTGCAAGCATTTGCTTTGCAGCTATTGTATTCTTGCATCTCTGTATAATTTGTGTAGCTTATAATTTATTCGTTAGGTGTTGTTTGGTAGTCTTTAAATTGAATCGTTGGACTAATTTATCCCATCTCTGGGGTTGGAATAAAATAATCCGAAGTTTAAGGGATAAGGTGGGATATCTAGGATTAAGTTTGAGATTAGATTTATATTGTGTTCCATTGACAGATGAATTTACACAGTATAATCTAATCCTATACTAGATTCGGGATATCCCATCAAGTTTCATAAAGTGGAGTATCTTTCTTAAAGGAACAAATTTATTAGCGAAAGTTTCTCCTAACCTTTCCTCTCTAAGTGATTACACACATCACGCGTCTTGTAAACAGAGTCAAGCACGTAATGCACATTTACCTGTTCCGTTCTGGCATTCTTCACCCTATTCCTTGTTCTCGGGTCCTATGGAACCTCTATTAAAAGTCATGTTCGCCTTCTTTCTGCTTGCATTTACATAGGAAGATCATGGGGTTCCCGATTCTCCCAATATATATAATGAAGGAGTGCAAGTAATTAGTATGCAGGATTGAAGCAACTGAATTCAATCTCCAAACTCTATAACATAAGATAGCGAGATAAAGTCGATTTTCCAGTGATAGTAATTGTGAATGAGCAAACTTCTATTAACTGCCTAAGCAAACAGGTTTGTGGTAATATTGACTGCTTGTGCAAAAAAAAAATTAAATCAGAAAAGTGGCTACATATGTTGACCAATAGTAAAAGATGGTTTCAGTATCTGTAAGTTTTCCAGACAGAACAAATCAACAAAATACTATTACTATAATGTTTACTTTTAAATTTTAAGTTTGCTTTAACATACAAGTTCATTAGCATTCTTTTGGTCTAAATCTGATTTAATTGTCACGACTCAAACCGTCATGAATAGCAATCATACTAAACAATCCGTTGGGAGAACCAAGTCCAACCCAGAACCAACCCAATACCATTTAAAAGAAAACAAATCATCATAGATTAGGTAATTAAACCATTTAGATAGCTAGAGAATTGAGTCCCCATAAATTCAATCCAAAAGCCAAAACATCTAAGAGCAGAAAATAAACCCCTAAGATCTGAAAGTCAATCATACCAAAACTCTAAAATACACAAACTGGGGATGCAACTCCGAAAGCTAAACATAAACTAAAGGCGGTAGTATGTGTCCGAACAAATGGACAAGAAAGTGCGGAAGTATTCATGAAAGCCTGAAGGACAAAGCTCACCCTTGGACTTGGAATCAAGTGTCTCTCAACTGAGGTCTCAGATCAGCCGCTAGAAGATCTGTCGTTCTCAACAAGAAAGGAGCAACTACAGTATCGATACACAAACCACCGTATACTGATAGAATCATACGACCAGTCCAATATATGAATGTAAGCAGTTCACTACCAAATAATGCACGATATAGAAACAATTATCAACCACACATAGACTCCCACATGTCATGAAGCAACAATACATGAACGAACCAATGCATCACATATGTCCCATATGATCTTTCACGACCAAGAGGTACCCCCTAGATGTAACATGGCGTATAAACCCCGAAGGACTCCGTACAAGCCACTTAGCTCTCATAACATAAGAAATATATATCATATCATCATATATTATTTTTAATTAGTTAATTTGAATATTAAATTGTATCTTTGAGAGTTATACATTAAGCAATATCAAATTTATCAAACTCTTTCATTACAATTTATTTATATTGATAGTGAATTAATATTAAATTGTTATAAACAATTATTATCAAGAAGACACAAAGACTCTTAATTATATTGTTCAATGAATTAAAGGTAAAGACTAAAGGTTACATAATTAAGTAGGAAACTGATAGGTCTGTTTTATTTTTTTCCTTTCATCTCCTCTCATTTAAGATTTTCCTATTTAAAGCCACTTAGAAATGAAAATTAACTTACAAAACTCATATATGATCTTCTTACTAAAATATGTTAATGTCAATTATTAATATCCATTTTCTCATTTTTGGCGTATCATCTCTTTCTTCCTTTTTTTTTTATTTCCTTTCTGGTCATAGTTATAGACTGCAGAAGAAAAGTTGTCATCAATTTTTGTAGAATTGTTAAGGGCAATAACATTATTGTTGTATTCGGATCGAAGACATTATGAATGATTGATAGATTAATTGTAAAGAATGTTGGAAAGGAAATAATATTTTTTTATTACGTTGTATGAATTTTAACAAAATAATGAGTGATTATAGTGATGACTATTTATAAGTGATTTTTATATTAGTTTTAAATGTTCTTTGATAATGTATTCTCTTCTTATTCCTTTTAAGTTAATTATGTTCTCTATTTATATAAAGAAGTTTGTGTCTAGATTATAATTAATAGATTTTACTTATTTAGATTTTAGATAATTAATATTGGCGTAGAACATGTACAAATTATACTTCTTATTTTCAAATGAAATTAAAAATTGTCTTAATGATATTAGACATCTTATTATATGCCAAATTATTTGTATTTTACATAGATAATTTGAAATATTTGACAGATATCATTAACATTAGCTTCTTTAAATATCATATATTTTAAAAGTGGAGAAAAAAAGGTGAAATTCCAAATATCAAAATAGCCCAATAAAGTACAATTACTACAATAATACCATTAATATATATTAAATTATATTATATTGCTATTGTTATTTTATTATCATATAGTAAATTTAAGATGCAAGCTAAGTAATTTGTTTCTTGCTTATGACATTTAAATCTCTTTAGTTATTACTAATTATTATTGCAAACAATTTTAATGTTACATTCTTTATTTATGGGCTCCATAGTGATAATTGTTTGTTCACTTTACCAGTTGACTTTCTATCACGTGTTTACTTAAAATAAATTAGTAGAGATAAAAAAAATCTTTTGTGGAGCATATCAACTGTTTTGCAAATAATGAATATGATGTGTTGAAAAGCTTAATAAAGAAGAATTTTTATTTTCAATTTTTTTTTAAAGAAAAATTCTTCATTAAAGTATGTCTTCTTTCTTTCGGTTACATATTCAACCATTAAGTTGTTCATTTTTCTTTTTTCATTTAAAAAAATTATAATAAATTGGATCTTATAATAAATTGGGTTTTTTCTACTACCCTTAACATGTCCATATAAATAAGTTCTTTCTACTATTTTATTTGATAAAAATGTTTACAATTTCATGAGTTTCCGTTTTCATCATTTTCAGTTCAAGTATTTCTTATCCCCTCTCTTTTCTTACTTTTTAAATACTCATTTGTTTGAGTCAAAAAAATATTTTGTAACTTCTAACCACATTCATGTTGCGATTCAATATATGTATCGATTTGAAATATTTACTAACATTAGCTTATGAATTACACGTATGTTTACTTTTATGTATGTTTAATTTTTTAATTTATGACATATAGAAAATCCAATAATATATGAACCATCTACAATTTATTAGTTGTAGTACAAAATTTATATTAAGTAGTTTAAAATAAACGTGCAACGCACGTTTGCAAGACTAGTACAACAATAAGAGTAAGGCAATAGTCCAACTCCAAAACATTTTATAAAACGAAAAGCGAAAGTCTAAACTCATATCTCATCATAGTCATCTAATACAGTAGAATGAAATTGGGTCTAGCCTATACATCATGTCCAAAAAGAGAACACAAGAAAGAAACTAAAATAATAAAATTTGTCCTCGAACCATGAGGACTCATCAAGCTCGGGAATCCTCAAATCCAAGCTCTAGCCATAATATTAAGAAACCTGTCTGTCGGACCCTACATTTGGGAAAAAAGTAGGGAAGAGTATGTGTTAGTACAAAATGTGTTAAGTATGATAGTTAGTTATGCATAAAACATTTAAAACATGCTAAAAAGGGACCTTCATTTCATGACATGCAATTGACAAAGTAAAACGTGATATAAGAAAGTTAGAAAACATAAGTCATAACATCATGGTCACTGCAAGCTATATCATCTTTAAATCCTTGAACACATATGACATTGAGAAGGGCTTGTTCTTGAATTAGATAGAACTACCTCATTTTTAGGGACGGACTCGCTAGTAACCGCCTATCTACTCGTGTTCGTAGCCGGAGGTCAAGACTGTGGTCCGGCGGAAAAACAGAAGTCGTTCGTATCACCTCTGAAGTTTGAGAACCAGCTGGAACTTGGATTGCTGACTAATCTAAAGATCGGAATCCGGAACGATAAGAACGAACGGTTTGGTGTGGCCACAGCTACAACTACTAGCGTTTTGTCCGTAGTTGGATCGGCAAATCGATTGTCCTTGGGTAACCTTAGTTCACTTTTAATCTTGTTGTGGAAAAATTAGTTTTAATCGACGTAGTAACCATGTTAGCTATAACATAATCCCCTGATGTCTGTCACACCGAAAAGGGTTGTTCTACTTGCCTAAGGTAGAACCATGAACTTCTAACTTAAGTGGATTCACTATCTAATCATCCTGTGGAGGCATATAGTTTATGGGATAAGGAGATTGTTACTAGAAACCCGACTTTTACTAACGTGAGAGCTTCCATTTCCAATATTACTTCTAGAAACTCGGCCTCTACTAACGGGAGAGCTTTCATCCCACATCAGTATACATTCAATGCTAAGCATAATTCCCATGGAATGGTCATTTCTTACTTTTTCTTATCACATGTGTCCTTGGACAACCAAGCCAAGCTAGTTTCATTAGGATAGCTCTTACTATTTGATTTAATTAGGTGAGAATAGACTTTCAACCTAAAAATCCATATTATATGAGAAAACTTTTCACATCATGCTAGTATATGTTTATGAGAATAGTCTTTCACAACACAACATAAGACATCATCATTTGGCACTTTACTTGAAATCACCCTTAAACATTTATACAGGTTTCATTAAGATTATGCATAAATTCATACTTTGTCCTTTTAAGGTTCAAAGCTTGCTTTCAATCACCAAATTTGAAATCATGGATTAGATAGGGATTATATCATAAATTCTTGTGATTCTATTATTTCATGCTTCAGATCATAAAACTCCTCTTTCATAATCAACAATCCACATCTTATGATCACAACTCGGAAAACATGGGGGTTTGCATGGGTTCATAGGGGAAACATCATAAAAGCATTGAAATCATCAAATTATGCATATTAAAACATAATTCAATCATTAAGATCAATAATCAAAAGAACCCATGGTAATTGAAGAAAAATCCTAACTAGTTGGAGAATTCTACCTTTTGAAATAGAGAATTTGGGGACTCTTGAATGAAAAAGATTCATGGATTTGGATGAAAGCTAGCGTACATCAAGTCCAATTGCTTATCTTCAATGGAGGAATTGATACCTTAGCTTGAAACCCTAGGTGAATTCTTCTTTTACTTCAAGCTTTAGAGAGTTATTCTTAGAGGAGATTTGATATTCTTTTGGAAATTTGGAAGAATCAATTAAATGGAGTGAATTTGGGGTATAAAGACTTATCTAGGGGTCCTAAATTTAGGCAAACCAATGTAGTATAAGAATAAAATAATTAGGAAAAAATCCAAATACCCCTTAAAATAATTGACAGCAGTCACCGACCTACCAACTAACAGACCCAATCGATAAATCGTGGTGTGACCTACGGTCCATACTGATGGACCGTGGTTTAGTTGTCTAGGACTTGATTTTTGGACCTCGAACCACGGACCGTGGACCCATCGACGATCCGTAGGTCCGGTCGTGGTTCCTGCCATGGATAATTTTTAAATAGCCAATCCACGGACCCACCTACAGTACGTGATCCAACTCACGGATCGTGGTTGGTCAGCGTGGATGGCACCTGGAACTATTGAAATCTTCTATGGTGTCCTCTTCCGAATTTGGGGATGTTACATGATCATAAGGCAAATGTCGGGCCCTCTCATAAAAATTCAAACACATATATGGTCCCCTCACCGATATCAAACCAAACTGTCAGTATAATACCATGTATGCTATTCGATCTAACCATATATAATCATATCAAGCGTGTTATCCGATCCAACCAACAATATTTTATGTCGGCGTGGTACCCGAGCCCAACAATGAGTACAACAAGCATACACTATCACATAGAATAATCAACAAAACCACTTGAAAACTACAAGTCACAACCACAAGTTCATTTCATATGATCCTCTCTATGCATTATACAAATAATACTAACAAAGCAGTAGACATGCATACACGCATAATCGAAAACATACAATCATCATCTACCTCAAATCATGACTCTTGAAAACTCTAAATAGCTTGAGCTTTTCTAGTACGAAGTGTCTCGGCTTGTCTTGATCTAAAATAAGCAACACAAACAATAATCAATCTATGACCAACTAATTTACCCGAATTAATTACAAATTCTAACTCTGTATACAAACTTTATCAAACAAATCCAAAAAATTGAAAAATTCGAGGTTTATTATTTGGTTCGATTTATAAATTTAAAAAGTCAACACAATGGTTTGATTTGGTAATTGAAAAACCCGAAAAATTTAAATTTTATTAGTTTGGTTTGGTTTAAAAATTTAAATTTTTTATACAAATAATTTGGTTTGATATTTAAAAAATCCGAGCCAACCTGGTCATGTACAGCCCTAGTAGCCACAAAAATCCTTAGTCAACAACTTTGTGGCGTGTAATATTTTGGAGGCATAGATGGACACTTTATTAGGATCAAAATAATGAAGTTCCACGCGAAAGCTAATAAAACAAATCTCGCAGATCATGAGTAAGAAGATAAGCGAGAAATATATCAAAAGAAACAATGAGTTATTCACTATATAAAAGAGAGTACAAAATTATTGAGAGGATTAACCTCACATAATTTACTCGAAATACAATGAGGTTCACACAAAGTGATAACGCATCACATGTGCCTCGTTGTTTCTCCCCCACACAAAACTCTCAAAGCTCATAGGACTACATTATGAATGTCACACCAAGTTACTTTTTACAGAGTTGTAAACATTATCGTACAAGAAAAAAAAACTAGCCAAATATGGAAACTTTGTTTTTTCCTTTTAGGAAATTAAAAACCCAATTATGGCAAGAAACATACTTTTTATTCACAGTTGTACTTACAAGGTGACTTTTACGAGGTTAGTTTTATAAAAAATAATTAAACTTGTGATGCATATCAATCCATATTAGTTATGAAGAATTACATCTTCTTCAGTAGTTTAATTTCATCTTTCATAATTTGACTCTTTTCTTGCCCTTTTTTCACTCTAATCATCTTAATGGATTAATAAAGAGAGGGACAAAATAGAAGGGGAATGATAATTAATGATATACAACTCAAGAATTGTAATTTAGCAAATAACTAGTCTAGTATGAATAATTAGTGACCTTATGTTGTATTTGACAGATAGTGGAATTCCTAATGAGATTAACAAGATATTGAGGATCTATACAGGAAAGAGTATGCAGCAATTTATGGAGTCATTGACAAAGATGAAGCTTCCATTGGACATTGAAATGGGACAACCAGTTTGATAATTCGAGGTTAGCTGATCTACCGTCCGATAATAGCGAAATTATCCACCGGATAAGCAGCCCTAGAGCTGCCCCTGCCAAAAAGTATCAATTTTGGTGCGAGTTTCTGAAGTGGACAGTGAAGTAGAGTGGATGAAGGCGGCATGTGGTGAATGCGCTCAGAAGTAATTTTCACAGCTCAAATTTCAGTATATGAGTGACAAAATTTAGCCACGTATGCTATATAAAAAATGATCAATTAATTACCGCTAAATATGTACTTTTAGCGGCAATTAGCATTTTGTATATGTTCCTAAAATCTTTAGTGACATTAGTTCTAATGACACTTAATTGTTACTGGTATAGACTTTAACACTCTTTATTAATATCAATATTTATTACCGCTAAAAGTTATTTTTGTTATATCGGTTATTAACTACTACCTCCGTCCGGTATTGTTTGTCATGGTTTCTATTTTTAGAGTCAAACTATAAAAACTTTGAACGTTTTAAGATGCATTTTCATCATATTAATATGCAAAAAGTTGTAATTTTTAGTACTTTTCATATAGTTTTAGAATAATTAATTTTTTTGTTTAAAATATCGAATTAATGTAATCTAATTTACCTTTGGGAATTAGTCCAATTGACTTTTGATATGCGCAACATGACAAACATTTCTGGACGGAGGGAGTAATTTTTTACAATTTATGTTGGCCCTTGTACAATTAAAAGTCTTGAAAATCATTCAAATGTCTTCAATATTTTATGTAAGTTTGATGTGAGAACTTTCTCTTGGTATGACACTAACAAAGATGAAATAACCTAAAACTGCAGTAATATACTACAAACAGCATAAGCAAGTCCTTAGATACATTGATTGAAACTAAATATTGTACCAGATATGCTAGTTGTATGTACTGTGTATATATTTTGTCAGACACATATTTATTTACTAGTTCTGAAAACGTGCGATTGTTCTTGGCTTTATATATTATAGATCTTGAAACAAAAACATATCTTAAAGAAACTTTCACACACATACGTATATGTCGAGAAGTATGCTTTAGAGGCCAATCCTATAAACTCATATATAATTAATTATATTATTTGTTCTACATAAACTAAAAAAAAAGTAAATTTTAAGACTCATAATTTTTTTTTAAATCCAGGGTTACTTTTGTCAATACAAAATTGTTTAAATTAACATACTATGAAATATGTTGCCAGTGTAATTGAAAAATATAGGTATTGGTTACTGTAAAAATATCGTTGAACCTTTTTGTTTGTAAATGTATAAAAGGATATGGAAAAATTGAACAAATTCTTATAATGCATTCACATTATTCATATTAATAACGGTAGTTTCAAGGAATAATGTGTTTTAACTTTTTAATTTTTTTCTCTTTGAATGATATGAATATGAATGGATAAATCATAAGTGCATGTTTTGTCTATATATATATCAATCTTGTAAAACATTATTGGAAAACATAATTCACTTGGAATTATCATAAGTAGGAATATTTGAAAAATCACCTTTATGAAGGAAATTACTTTAATCATAAACGATCGAGGCAATATAAATGTTCTGAGAGATTCAATATGATTAGCTTATTCTCAAAATAGTTAATTATAAATATAAATTGAAATTAATTTTATTGTATTTATATCCTAAAGATAACAGAAATGAAATAATAACCAATTACAAAGTAATATTTGAAAATTAAAAAAGACTTTGTATTTGATGAACTTTCAACTTGTAAGTTGTAACCATGTCAATTCACATATTTCTAAAAAAAAAAAAAAAGATATATATATATATGTATGAATAAAATTATAAGAAAAACACAAATATATGATTTAGTAAGGATTCTTATAATTACAAATTATTGGTAATAATATTTTTACAAATGGTGCATATTAATCTATAGAAAGTAAGATAATCACATCACAAATTTGTATGAAAGAATGGAATACATATAATGTTATTGGTGAGTGTCTTTGATAGACTTTTGTTATCCCCACATATTAAAAATTAAAATTAAAAGTTATTTTTTGACTCTTCATTATTCATATTTAGTACATGAATAACTTCCTCAAGCATTTACTACACAAAATTAATAGGCATATTTAGTCTATTTTCTGATACTAACTAACATTGTTGAATTTAAGTTTATATTTTATTGATTAGTGATACAGTAATTACAACAATATATTTTATCTTTTTGATTAAAAATTATAAGAGTAGAAAAATGATGGGATAGAAAATTTAATATTCCGAAAAATTTGAATAATCATTATGTCTAGAACTTTCCATATATACCTATAAATAACAATAGCAATAGTAGATTCATATATTTATATTTTCAATCGATCAAGTAATTTATATCTATACTAAATTATTCATAAGTGATTATTCAAGTTCTATTTAGCAACAAAGAGAAGTTAAACTTTTGTAAAAACTAGTGGAAGGTGAAAACACTACCAAGATATTAAATACAATCAATGCATTATTGATTAAGATCTTGTGTTGATGTACTAATTTAAAAAAATTTATTATTTAATATTAAATTAATTATATATTAATATTTAATTTAAATAGGGATAAAAATAAAGATAAAATAATAATTCAACTTTTAGGATAGGAGTTTCTCACTTATAACATATATATATATATATATATATAGAAGAGGGAGAGTGACTTGATTTGGAGTGAGTGCATAAATTATGGAAAACATTGAGTGTGTGGATATTTAGGGGTTCTAATCTCCATATATCTAACTTAAAATATGTATACCATTCTCAATTGATGAAATATACGTAATTATTTGTAAGTATAAATAAACTTAATATATATGGTATGAATGTTTATCTAATAAGGTAGTTTTCGATTAGTAATGGTAACTTTGTGTATCACTTGGAAGAAACCCAATTTGAAAAGGAATCAAATGCATACCTTAAATATACGTTCAATTTAATTAGTATAAAGAGGAACTTTGGTATATGGGCATATGCTTGACCCTTGTTCCATACTAAATTTTGTGGTCCATGGCAACCTTTTGTGTTGCGAGTTTTTGGCTTTTAAAAGCGTTTGAATCTTACGAAGTCAAAATTTGAAATCACACTTCAAGTAAGTTATTTCTTTTCTATGGTGTTGGTTGATTTTGTATGTAGAATTTCATGATGAGGTTAATTTCTTCACCTAAGGGTGTCTAATGTGTGGGCTGATTCGGGATCGGTTGTTTCCGTTAGGATTAGACTGGTCCATGTAGAGGAGCAGGGTTGGGTTAGGTTATACAATAAATCAGACCCGCACAAATACTTTTGGGGTGTCGGTCGATTGAGATGGGTTAACCTAGTAAAGTCTTATTAGATACGGAATTTGGCTCAGTTCAACAATAACTTCAAGTTAATTAGTAACTTTTTATGGGTAACCAATAGAAATTTCACTAGTTTAGGAGCTTATTACTTTGATACATGCTAGTTTTGAAGTATTATGAAACTAAGCAAGAATTCGGTGAGTCTAAATACATGTATCATGCGATACATGAAGTTAAAATTAAGTTGTTCTAGATACACTATATCCAAGTGGATTCATATATATATGGGATAGATAGACAAATCTTGTTTGCCTCTCTTGCCTCCCTCTCAACTCGCTCTCTGCTCACGCCCCTCTCTTATATATATGGTGTCTTAAATACATATAAATTACAGTAGATATATACATGTATTTAGTGTGTATCTAGTATGATTTGCATGTATCCGGGATACATATATAGACAAATATTGTTCTCTCCCTCCTGCTCTCACTCGCCTCTATCCCTATTTTATTATATTTGGTAGCAAAAATCATGCATCCAGAAGTATCTTACTTTAAATATGGTATATAAATTTATTTATTTAGCAATAGGATATGTAATTAATTTCGTGGGAATATTTATATAATGAAGTAGTTTCTCCTTTTTATACTCCCTCCGTCCACTTTTATTTATCATGTCGTGCCTTTTGAAGTCAATTTGATTAATTTTCAAAATTAAATTAGATTACATTAATTCGATATTTAAACCAAAAAATTAGATATATTGAAAAAACTATATAAAAAGTACAATATATTGCAATTTCTTGCATATCAATATGATTTTAAAAAATAATTTTAAAATGTTAGTCAAAGTTATTATAGTTTGACTCTAAAAATAGAAAACACGACAAACAATAATGGACGGAGGAAATATAAATATTGAAATCTTTTAAAAACTATTTTTTAGTTAATTTTTTTAAAAAAGTATTATTTTAACATAAATCCGCTCAGTCTGGCATAGCTCAACCCATAACCCAACACCTCACAGGCCAAAATAAATCATAATTAACCTAGCTCGACTAGAACCAGTCTCCCAAACTCGTACCACAGACTAGCTAAATTGATTTATTTTTAGTTGATTCATTAGAACCCGGCTAGTCACAAGTCTAAATAAATTTGAATTAACCCAATTTGATTCAACCGTACCCTAGACCATCCTAATTGACTTCTTCTTGAACTGAACTGATATAGCCTGGTCTGATAGAACTCGATTTCTCCCAGATCAGTTGGAACCATTCTCCCCAACATGTACTTAGAACCAATCGGATTAAATTTTCAATTAATTGAACTTGTCTAACCCAATCTGATAGAACCCGACCCTCCGCAAGCCTAAATAGTTATTAGGGTTTAATTGTGGATCAAAATTCAACTTGTTCAATTCTTATCACGTTTTTATTATTTTATTTATTCTTTTATAATTTTAAATTAGCTAATCAAATTACATTCTTCTATATCAAATAAAAAAATGGTTTTTCAAAAATATTTAAATGAATCCATATAAATTACATAGATATAAGATTTTATGTGTACCCTAGCTCGAACTTCACACTTCTCACTAGTGCACCCGAGCTCATGTTGGTGACTTAGTATTTTGCCCTCCAACACTATTTTCCGTAGAAAAAGTTTAATTAATCTTTAATGCCTTCTACTTCGCCCTTGTTTAATGTGTTATAACGACCCACTAGTTTAATGCGTTCCTCTTTCTATGGCACTAATCTCCCTCCCAAATTCAAGTTAAAAAACTGCCATTTTCGTAGGCTTTCAGAGTTCTGCTCTCCTTTAACGCTACCGTGAATGTGAATGTGAGTTTCGTTACTCTTCTTCATTGCTTGTTAGGCTGTATTCTTTTTGTTTCTTCTTGCTTTGCTGTAATATTTTTCATTTGGGTTCGATTCGAAAGTTCATAATGCTTTTATCTTGTTAGGGGTTGATAATCACGTAATGTGTTTGTGTTATCGTAAAATTGTTCGATATTATACTGTAACCAGTAAAATTGGGGTTTTTTAGTAAGGGTTGTAAGTTGTGTGTACTTTAATAAATTGTAGATGTCTGTGTTAGCGGAAACGAGTCCCTCAGAGATGTTAGGGAAAAAGAAACTTCATCAGATGGTTGATACCAAATCTCCCTCCACATTTAAGCGCGTAAAAGTCGATGCTACCCGCAATTTCCCTGAAAATTGTGGTTCATTTGTTTGTCAAAACAATGGAAGCAAAGAGATCTACCCGGAATTTCGGTCCAATAGCAAGCGTGTAAAAGTCAATTCTACGAGGAGTTTTCCGAAGAATTGTGGCCCCTGTGTTCCTGAAAAGAAGAAAGGAAGTGATACTCCATGCTCTGTTGATTCTGAGATCAAAAGTTGTTCTGAAGTTGATATGAATGTGGTTGAGTCAGCTGAGCCTTTGAGTGTTTTCGAGCCAGAAGATGATTTGGCTGCAACTGTTGCGTGTCCAAAAGAGGCTGGTGATTCAAGTCATCAGAATACCTCATGTCAACCTGCTAATGGAAATCAGCAGCATGAAGTCTTGGTTAATCCGGTTCTCCAGAATCCATCAATTGATTCAGGAAATACATGTGATTGGTTTATAAAAAGCGAGCCTATTGAAAATGAACCAGAATTGCCTGCTATTGTTTCACAAGAAAATCTAATTCAAGGTCGAGATGAACCCAGTAAGGAAACAAGCAAGAGAGTTCATTACGGAGAAGTTCCTTACGATGAATACAGGAGTCGGGTAGACAATGATGAAATTTGCATTTTATCCTGCTCCGAGTCGAACTCATTAAAATCAGGTCTCAAGACCCTAAGTGCCGGTAAGAAAGGGGGCAAGGGTGAGATCATGCAGGAAGAAGCAGTCAGTAGTCCAGAACCCCTACACAAGTGCAATGTTATTTTTGAAGATGAATCTGTGGTCATGAAGAACCAAATAGTTCTCGGAGTATCTCAAGAAGATTTAAGAAATTCTGTTGTCATGTGTAATGTTTCTGGTAATGGATTGTTGACTGAACATGAACATATTCAGAAAGTGAAAGAAGTTCGAGAGACTCTGAAACTTTTTGATGACGAATATACTAAACTTTTGCTAGAAGATAGAGCAGAAAAACATGAAGGAGGGCCCAAAAGAAGTATCCATATAGAGGCAGCAATGGCTTTGAAAAAACAGAAAAAGTGGGTAAATTGTGAGTGGACTTTTGGACATGTTCCTGGAGTTCAAATTGGGGATCAATTCCGGTTCAGGGCGGAACTTGTTATGATTGGACTACATCACCAATTTATTAAGGGTATCAATTATGTGACTATTGGCAGAAAAGATGTTGCATCTAGCATTGTTGATTCTGGTCGGTATGACAACGAGGCCATATCTTCTGAAACGTTCATTTATGTAGGTCAAGGCGGGAATCCAAAAGTATCTGTTAATGCGAGAATGGAAGATCAAAAGCTTGAAGGGGGTAATCTTGCCTTGAAGAACTCCATGGAGTTGGGATATCCGGTGAGGGTTATTTGTGGTCGACAAAGAGTGAATGGTGAAAAGAGTGATACAAGATACATTTACGATGGGCTCTACACCGTGACTAAGTGTTGGGAAGAAAGAGCTCCAACTGGAAAATACATTTTCAAGTTTGAATTGAAAAGAAATCTTGGCCAACCAAAACTTGCTCGTGAACTAGTGTCACGGCCAGCAAAGTTAGTCAAGGTTAATCAATTTTGTGTCAACAAGGCAAAAAAATCAATTTTGCAGTCGGAGTTTGTTGTGGACTATGATGTCTCCCAAGGAAAAGAGAAGATACCAATCCCTGTTGTCAATGCAATAGATGATGAGAGACCCTCACCATTCACTTACATTACCAGCATGCAATATCCGGATTGGTATTATATTTCTAGGCCTCAAGGTTGCAATTGTACAAGTGGATGCTTGGATTCCGAGCAATGCTCTTGTGCTTCTAGGAATGGAGGTGAAATTCCATTCAACACAAGAGGCTCTATTGTTAGAGCACAACCTCTTGTTTATGAGTGTGGTCCATCTTGCAAATGTCCCCCTTCTTGCAAAAATAGAGTTAGCCAACATGGTCCTCGATACCATTTGGAGGTTTTCAAGACCGAATCGAGAGGATGGGGTTTGAGGTCACGAGATTATGTCACACGTGGTAGGTTTATATGTGAATATGTTGGGGAGTTGCTTGATGAAAAGGAAGCTGAAAATAGAATAGGCCATGATGAGTACTTGTTTGATATTGGCAATTATGATGAAGAAATCCCCAAAAGGAATGTTGCGCGTAATAATAACCTCAAAGTTGAGTCAAATTCTTTGACGAGGAAGGATGAAGATGGCTTTACCCTTGATGCGTTAAGATATGGGAATGTTGGAAGATTTATCAACCATAGTTGCTCACCAAACCTTTATGCTCAAAATGTCATGTATTACCATGGTGATAAGAAAGTACCTCACATAATGTTTTTCGCTTCTGAGAGTATTGCTCCATTAGAGGAGCTTACTTATCACTACAACTACGATGTTGACCAAGTTTCTGATAAAAATGGCGATATGAAGAGAAAGAATTGTAGATGTGGCTCTCGGAAGTGCGAGGGGAGAATGTACTGAAGAACTACTCATGTAAGACTATTCCTCTTGACGTGATATTTGAAGTATATGTTTTATAATCTTTGTGCACTTGTCATTTCAACATTTTGATCTCATGTTATTCCATTTACGATTAATTGTGCAAACTTTGATCTCTTGTGACATTCATTATGCTTAATTTCCTACTTTTTATGACATTTGTTGGTCTCGGATGTAGAATAAATTAAATGGTCGTATCAGTGTTGTGAATGGCGAGCGCCTCATCGCCAAAGGCGAGAGGCGATGCGAGGCGAGCCCTTCTCGCCATTCCACACTGAGGCAAGGCGACCCAAAAAAGGCGACCTATGGCGAGCTAATGGCGACAAAAATGGCGCCGCCTTTTTGATTTAAATTTTTTTAAAAGATTTGACTTAACAATATTAGTCAACATTAGGATTTTTTTGTTTATTTTCTAAATTTGCTGCTGACCGACTCCTCTTCCCCTCGCGACCTCTTCGCCCCGACTCCTCTTCCCTTCGCGATCTCTTCTATTGGCAAAATTTGCCGGTCACTTCTCTTCTCCTGTTTTCCATCATCTTCAAGGTGCTGCTGCACTGAGGACCTGAGGTATACCTCTTTTTTTTCTTCTTTTAATTTTTTTAGTTCTTCTTCTTTTGATTTTTTTAGTTCTTCTTGAGTTCTTTTCTTCCAGAGTTGGATAGTTTTGAAGAAGAATAGACATTTAAAGTTTTAGTATTGTATTTTTGATTTTTGGTCTTTAAAGTTTTACTACTATTGGTTTTTGAATTGAATATTTGCTAATATATGTTATTACTATTAAGATTTTGGATATTTATGTATGCAATTAAATATTTTTAATTTTTGGTATTAATTGGCGCCTTAATTCAAAAAGGCAAGCGCCTCGCCGCGTGGTGAGGCAGGCCCTTGTCGCCTCTCGCCGTTCAAAACACTGGGTCGTATAACCACACACACGAGGGAGTTAATACTTATTCTGCTTCTTAGTTTTAGACTTGCTGAAATAAAGCTTTACTTACCACCCAGGCTGGACCAAAATCCTTAAAAGAAACATTTATCTAAAACTGCAAATGTGTGTTTTCCTATCAAGTAGTGAACTTTGTACACGGATTCATAAGTATTTTTCATTGAACCACTATATGATTTGTTCATTTAATGTCTTTTGCTGATTCTCTTCAGTTTCTTCATGTATGCTTCTGGTTGTGTGACTCTATTGAGTGATTTGTTTAATCTTGTTTCTACAGCCTCGAATTTTGCACTTTTTATCAGCGGATGAGCTTTTTCTTGCACTTGTAGTAATGAACACCAGCTTGTCACATGGTTGTATCAAGGAACTGAAAGCTTTCATGGAGTTCAGCTTAGCTCTTAGTGTTGAATATTGATTATTGAACTCAACTGGGTTTTTCAGCTTTACTGTATTTTTCAAAGTACTTTCAGTGTCTTATTTCATGCTTCAAGCGCACTTGAACAAAAGAAAATATCACTTCTTTTGCCAGAATTTGCTTTGCATCTATTGTTCTTTTCTAACATTTCTGTATAAATTTAGTGTAGCTGACAATTATTTCATTAAGTGTTGCTTGGTATGCTGACTAAATTATCTCGAGATTAAACTCTTGAGATTATATCGTTAGATTAGAATTCGTGCAACTTAGGTAGCAAATCCAAAAAAGTATATGTACAATCAATGAAAAATAATTTGAAGACGTACACATTACGTGAACAGTAAATTCACTCTGTATATTGTGAAGGGAGAAAATAATAAGGAAATAACCTAGAAAGCTCCGTTTGGGTAGGATAAAATAATCCAATGGGTAATTGATGAGATAAGGTGAGATGTCCGAGATCATATTCATATTGTGTTTGATTGACGAATAAATTTACACAGTTGATCGAAAACACTCTAACAACTTATTCGCTAGTCTATTTACAATCTATGGTGGCCCTTGTAAAATCAAAGAGTCTTGAAATTATCCAAATATCTACAATATATCTTATGTAAGTTTAATATGAGCAATGACACTAACAAAGATGAAATAACCTGAAACTGCAATAATATACAGTGGCAATACAATAGTATAAAATCACAATTTCAAGCCTATAAACAAACAATAGCTTACAAGAACAAACATGGAATCCATTTATTTTTCTCCTGCAAACAGAGTGGCCTTAACCATAGCATCGGATGGGATCGTTGCATCCTTTCTCAACAGACTGCCTGAAACCAAAGCGACCCCCCTTTGCAAGATACTGCTGATGATACTCTTCAGCTCTGTAAAATTTCTTAGCCGGTAAGATCTCAGTAACAATATTCCTGTTCAATATCTTTTGTTGTCTGTCTCGCGCTTCTAGTGCTGCCTTCTCTTGCTCAGGTGTATAGAAGTAAATTCCAGACCTGTATTGGGTGCCAACGTCATTACCCTACAAACACCATAATCAAGCTGTTAGATTAATTATACGGACACCGCTGTCTGTAAAAGCTGTATCCGGAGTTAATATAGTTTTTTAATGACCAACAACCCTGTAGGCTGTAGAAGAACATGTGTCACCTATGCTTTTCCAAAAGTACCAGTTCTCATTTAGCAAAAAATTCACAGTAAGAGGTACCGAAGACCACTGGTGCTAGTCCAAAAATAGGAATACTTGCCAATGGTGAGACGTGCAAGGTCCAAGAGTCCATTTTTCCCAGTTTTCGAAATCTGGGAAGCCCTTCTGTTAAAATAACATGTGTTTGACAAATCCATTTGACAGTACTACAGAAGTCGTTTGTATTTAGCCAACAATTCAAAATGTGCTTGTTAAGAGCTATATTGCAAAAAGGACATACAAGGTTTTCTAATGAAGTTTTCCAATTTTATTTCATCAAAATGCAGACGATAGAATCACACAACAATTTTATTTTTTAAATCAATACAAGTATAATTAAATCGAAGTAACAAAATGAAAAATTATATACAATCACTCTAGTCTTATCTGACGACTTTAATATATCAAAGTACACCATTCGATATGTATATAGGAGGGATAGTTCGGTGTGAGTGTCAGGGTGTGTGTTTGTCTATGTATTGTATAATTTTGTTTATAGTTAAGAGATACTATATGAGATCAATTTAAGGATGAATAGTTAGTAAATGTTTCTGGTAAGGTACTTTTTCCTTGAATTCGCTTCCGATTCTAGGTGAAGCTACAATGTGTACTTCTTCCCTGTGGAAAAAACAGCTTCTGCTACAGCTTAAAATCACTTACTAGAAGGTTGCCCCAACACCTGCAAACTCTTTAAAAAGAATAATCTTTTTGGAGAAAATAAGCTCAAGATGTTGAAGCTCGACCAACAGGCTATAAATCATCCAGAAAAAGGAAGCTAGGAAAAAGTGTTTAAAATCAAAATTACTGTTGGCATTTATCTCGGTCATAAAGTAATTCTTCAGACAAAATTCCTATGCTAATCAATAAACTCCGAAGCTAACGCAGAGTTGCCTATTTATTTAGCCATCTATGTACATAGGAGACAAAGTAAGCTTCTTATACTACTAAATTTCATGGCATAAGTGGAAATCAATAGAAATAACTCCAAATTTTATAGGCAAACACTCATCTTTTAGAAAACATCTAAAAACAAACCAATTCATCGTGGTTGCCCCTTAAAAATAACTTGATGCCAAGTCCTCAAACTAGAATCACAAGGCAAAATCTTTAAGCAAAGGCATGATCTTTGAAGATCTTAAAAGGCATGATCTTTGAAGATATTCAATAGACATAATCTTTAAGAAAATGCAGCATTTTGATGATGTACCTAATGAAATTTTACTAATATAAAAACAAGGATGGTTGGGTAAGTGGACATTCCAATGAATAACTACTCTCTTTTTGGTTTCGCACCCGGTGTCCGGAGGCCGCATTGGAGCTCCGACTAAATCTGCAGGGCCTCCGACTAAAGGATGTTAAACATGCTTCTAGTACTTCTAACTTTGAAGCCAATAAAGACCTGAGTTTTGTTATGAACACCCAAAAGCTATTGAATGCCCCATAAAGACTCAAATTGGGCGACAAGCTTAGCAAAAGAGACCAAATATAGCTACAGGAAATAAGATCTTAACTACTTACAAATCGATCACATCAATGAAAATTCAAGATTTTAACATCAATTTCTCTACCAAAACTTAACTTGGGGTTAAGTCAAATGGCATAATTCCATCCAACAAAACAAAACACAATTCAACCATTATTTACCACCACAAACAAAATAAACACAAAAAATTTGAGAAACCCACCTGTCGATTGAGGGTGGTGGGGTCATGCCGATCCCAAAATACATCAAGCAAGGTATCAAAATTGCACTCCTTAGGATCATACTGAACTCTAACAACCTCTGAATGAAAGGTATTCCCAGAGCAAATATCTTCATACGTAGGATTATCCAAATACCCTTGTGAATATCCAACTTCTGTCTTGGTAACACCAGGCACTCTCTGAAAGGCCAATTCAACCCCCCAAAAGCATCCAGCCCCAAATTGGACAAACTGTTGTCCTGGGGCAGGGATGTCGGTGTCAGGTCCTTGTGGAATTGCAGAGGAAGAAGAATCCATTGGAGTATCAGTACGAGCACCAAAACCCAATTTGTTGAGCCAACTCATCTTTGGTGGGGAGTAGAGAGATGGGGTTTTGGAAGTACGAGGAAAGGTTGAAGAAACTTTACGGGAGAAAGGAGGAAGAAGAAGAGTGGATTTGGAGAAGGAAATGAGTGGAGATTTTGTGGTTATGGTGGAGGAAGGGAGACAAGTCTTGAGGAGCATGGTTGATCTATAATAAAGTTTTGTTTGGATAAGTGTTCCTTATAATAAACAATGTTTTATTCTCTTTTATAATAGAGTACGTATAACTACTTACACCACTAGTATATTATTCCTATAAAAACCTCTTTCACAAAATTATTGAGACTTCTTTTTTGCTATTGTCATATATAGGTTAGGAAGAGTGTTTTGGGGTTTGAAACAAATTTCATAGGTCTCAAGATTATATTTTGGAGTGATTTTTTTTTTTTTTAGTAGAATAATTTGAGAATAGCGAAAAGATCGTAGTAAAGAAAAACGTCATAATAATTCTAGATATAAATATAATACGATTATAAAATGGGTGAGGCTAAACTGAGTTGGTTGTATGCAAGAGGGGTCAAATCAATGAATTCAGGTAAATTCATGTTCCACTTTCGAAATTATATATAGTTGATATTATATTTTTCAAAAAATATTTAAAATATAGAGGTGTAAATCAACACTCGAAAAATCATATAACGTAGTGATAATTGATAAGCAAGGTTAAAAATTCATATCTTATATTTATCTAATTTTATTTTTCTTTTTGTAATAGTCCACGTCATCTTAATATCTGCCTTGTCACGCATTGAATTTGCCTGGCCGGCTACCGTCAAGTAAAAATGATTAAGTTTCATGGATTTTAATACTATAATTAATAAGACGAGGCATAGATGATCCTTTAAGTAGAAGAATTCAAATTTTCTTTCTGTTACTGGACTTTGGTAGGGTTGAAAATATAATATCTGTCAAAGCATATGATATGTTCATTTATTTATTAAAGAAAATATGTACATACAAAAGTATGTAAGCATACGTGGAATTTGGTCCACCTCTCGTGCACAATGAAACGGAGCCACAGAAACCTTGTATTTTTAGAAGCATCTGGAAGGGCAAAAAAGATTTGTTATTTAGATGACCCTCCCGTGTTGCTACAGAGATGACCAAATCAGCAAAAGAGATAAAATGGTAAAGAGCACACAACAGTATCTTTACTCACAAAACAAGGTCTACAAAGACTTAGTCCACGCGTTTAATTTAAAAAAAAAGAACTCGAAACCATTAAACGGCACATCCAAAACATGAGACTGAGCACATTCAGCTAACGTTTAACATACGCCATAAGAACAAGTTAAATGGGTTTGATCTTGAAATGGAGCGAGATGAGAGAGAACACAAAGCACTTCAAATCCTGCAATGACAAAAAACCCACAGTCACATGCTGCTGATGAAAAGAAATGCATCACAATCATACTCTGCTTTAAAACATAACTGTAACAAACTTGCAGCAGGTTTTCTTCAACACTTATTAGAGCAAAAGAAACTAAGTGACAGTTTAATATCTTCCCTTCTTTAGTTCAGGAGACAAACTATAGTTTCATTCTATGAAATGAGAAAATCTCCCAGGAATCTTCAGCAACTCATACAAAAACATATAAATGCATGTCCAGGAAAGTACTCTTTCCCCCTTATCCCTCCCAGCGCCTCTCTAACCACTCAACCCCAAGAAAAAAAGGAAAAAAACATCTCATGGTTAACTGCAATCTGCTTCAGATGATAGAATATCTTTATTCAAAAGTCATTTGACGCCTTAATCCATCCAGCCTCTTTATATTCCAAGTAACTTCAATGTGCTTAGAAAAATTTAAGTGGTTTATATTCATCTTTCTAAGTCATGTTTAGCAGAGTTGCCTCTTGCATGTGCTGGTGAGAGGTACCAGGTACCGATGGAAGAGCTGGTCCGCCCACCAGCACTACTAAAAAATGAAGAAAAAAAAGGAAGTAATTGTGCTTCGGAATCAACCACCAGTGCAAACTTTTACATTATTAGGGTGACAATATGTAGCTCAAATCCTACCCTTCGGGGTGGCCAGTGGTTTGGACTTGGAGCTTCCTTGTTTGGAGGTCTTAAGTTCAAAATCCCTTGCGAGCTAAAGCAAGGGATTTGCCTTCTAGATCGAGTTCGTTGCACCGAGCTTGCCTAGTGTGGGGTACCTCTCTTATGTGGTTTGCGAGCTATTGTACAGGAGCGGGGGTTTTACCTGGTGCAAATCCAAAGGGTAGTGGCTGTGGGTTTCCCTTGTCAACAAAAAAAAATGTAGCTCAAATTCCTCCATGATTTCAACCAAGCAATGCAACTGATTGGTTGAGAACACGAAATCCTAGAGAATCTCTCCCAACATAAAAGGATCAGAGAAGATCATTGAGATTTTTCTAGAATCTCTCCTTGATGTTTGTCACTCAAAACGGTCAGACCAACTTCAACGCCATTGTATCCCTGGACCATCTGCAGTCCCTCATGATACCACCACACGGACTTCAAACTTTCCTCTGGCCTCTCCGCACCTAGCCCCCTCCACCATTATTCTTCTAAAGTCTAAAGTCTAAACTCTAAAAAAAACCTCCACCCCCCCCCCCCCAACAATATCCTACATTCTTGCCATCCTGGATCATTATTGTCGTACGGTAGGAAGTTAAAGGACTAAGATCAGCAAGAATTCTTAATATCCATTGCTCTTTCTTTTCTTTTACTCCTAATCATTATAATCTCCCCCAACCAAACAAAAAAGAAGTAAAACAATAATAAATACCCATCACTTTCTCTTCATGATCAAACCATGTTGTTATTGGAAGGGTGGAAGATGAAAAAAAAGGAGAAAGTATGCAACCATAGAAGCAGCATTATGCAGCAACGAGACTACAAACTAAGTCTAGCTGCAATAAGAGAAGTATCTCCAAAGTCCAAATCAAAGTAACTCTTCTCTATTCTTGTAAAGATGAAACACAGGCCTTCACCATCCAGTTTTCAATACAATCTAAAGAGGGAGTTGGAGTTAATTTTTCTAATGGAACTAAGCAATTGGAACCAGATCAGTCCAGAAGGTTCACATATAACAGATTTACACATATGAACAACCATTTTACTGTTTACAACTAGGACCCCTGATCTGCTTCGAGTGAGTAATATATCTAGCTAATGAAAACTAATACCATACTGCTTGTACAGCTCCAAATAAAAGGGAAACATAATAATACAAAGTACCGTGCGTCTAGACCATTTCAAAGATGAAAAAGGATCCTCTAAAAATAAACTCCGCTAGATAAAATGAGACCTACATGTATGTAGTAAAAATATAAAATATGGATGTAAATAGCCAGAATGATGTTTGCATTTCTATCTGAGCTACTTATATTGCATTTTCACATACTATTATGTACAACATTGCAACTTATTCCAAGAAGCTTTTGACATATATTCACATAAAGAAGTAAAAAGAGAAAATTACTGTAGATCATAACCTGAACAAGATAATAGAAGATACGAAGTCCCTCAGGATCATTACTGGTCTGCACATCCATTAATGAACCAATCTTAGATGTAGTGAATGATATGTGTTCATTTCCCATCACAATCTCAAGCTCCTGTCTACCAACTCTATCTGGTTCCGGCCAGTTGTTATCATCTTCCTTCATGATCTACAACAAACACACACGCAAATTAATTCTTCCACTTTGTAATCAGAATGATAGTCAAGTTATTATTTATACTGAGAAAGTAAAGAGGTGGAAGAGATACAAAGTCGGAGTTGCATAAAACACACATTACATCACACCGAACAAAACAAACCCCAACCCTCCACTGCACCTCTCTCCCCTCCTAAAAGAACCCTTCCTTGGACAACAATTCAAACAAGAAAAGTTCATCTATGTGATAACTAGAAATTTAACATCTCGTTTTTTTATGACGAATTTACATGTTATCAAAATTATAATTTTGCTTCGTTGCAATGAACGTCAACCCCAAAATTGCTCCAAATAACATGGTTCTCTTTCTTCTGATATGACAGTTTTGCTTCTTCACTAACATTATTAGATCCAAATGGCTCTAAAAATTGGTATTCCTCTCTTTTCATTGGTCTTCCCATAGGAGCGGGGTTTTACCCTGTGCGCACCCAAAAGGGTAGCGGCAGCGGGTTTCCCTTGTCGTCAAAAAAAAAAAAAAGACTCTGATTTTGGCAGAATCAGGACACAAGTAACAAGCGAAAGCTAGTCATGAAAAAAGAAAAACCCCAACCCTCCACCGCAGCTGCATCTCTCCTTCTGAAGGAAGTCTTCCTAGGAAAACGATTCAAATGAATGAAACAAGGAAAAATCTTCTTTTCACCAAATTGATTCCTAGAAATTTACACCTAATTGAATCTAGAAAAGTAGACCTAGTTCGATGCTATCAAAATGATAATTTTGCTTATCAGCAATGAATGTTGCACCAAAATATGGTGATTATCTTTCTCCTGGGATGAGAATTTTGGCTCTTTACTACCAATTCTTAGGTAAGAATGACTCTAAAAGTTGGAATTCCAGTCTTCTCATTGACCTTCCCACAATCATTGACCTACAAATAATTTGGATTTTTCCTAAATCAGAACATAAGTAACAACCGAAAGCTAATGGACAGCACCCCATAGACAATCAATCAATCAATTATGCCTCATTCTCACATTAACTGAGGCTATCTAGCTATATGAATCCTCCACATCATAGTTAAAACTACTCATCCTGCAAACGTGCTCTGGACTGACGATGCATTGCACTAATCAAAGTAAAACCCATAAATAACATGTAGCAAAAATCACCTGCAAACCCTTAAAACCAAATTGAAAGGAGAAAGCGAGTTTGACCCAAACCCTAATTGTAAGCCAAAACAACAAAATGCAGTCGAAAAAAAGGGAGAGAATAAAAAACCTCGCTATCAGCAACAATGCGGCGGCATTCTTTGAGAACAGAAGGGGTAAGGAAGACTTCCTTGCGAATCATTGTATCATTCTTGTAGTTGGAATTGTTAGCATAACGGAGCTTGCCATCAGGCCTAAACTCAAACTCTAAGAACTCGTGACCGAATTTTCCTTTGTGACCCACGTAATATCTCAGGTAAAACTCATCATTCTCCGCCATTTCCCCCATCGTTTGCCCTCTTCTGTCAACGGCGACTCCCTTTTAGGTCTAAAACACCGCCCTTGGAGTTTTGACACCAAACTGTGAATTAACAAAGCCCATAAGGGCCTTTTTTTCAAAATTATAGAATTTTGGAGGAGTAAAGTGTTTAGACACAAGAAGTTATGGACTCATTCTGAATATTAAAATATATAATTTGTAAGTAGACTAAAATATTCATTTGCTAGCACTTAAAGTTACTTATATATACACTATTAGTTTACTTATTTTTTATTATTCTCTTCTTTTTTAAAATATTACTAAAATTCTTTTTTTTCCTAAAACTCAACTCTTGGATACATAACTCCATATCTTTTAACCTATATTTCACTCTCTATTTTTTTTTTCTTAAATCAGGTCATATTTTCTCCCATAATTTTATCATTCTAATTTTGAATTGGAATTTCAAGATATTTCTTTCTCCCGTCAAAGAATTTCTCATTCCTTTTAGGTATTGTTTCAATTTCGTTATTTTCGCTAATAGTTGATTGTTACTACTTGAGCTGGAGCAGAATAGTATAGATGAACTCTATATTCGTCACGCAAGTGAAAACATTTTGCATTTCATTATCAAAGAATTTGTCATTATTATCGATATGAAATGCACAGAAAAGATTAATGAATTCAAATATCCTGGTTTCACTCGTATCAAGTTGATTCAGCGATATTTTCTTGACTCAAAAAACATTGTAAACAAAAGTTGTTTAGTTCAAAGATTTTTGATAGGTCAATGGGAGAATAATTAGGATGTCATTGAAATGGCAATCCTATATTTCATATGTTTGTTTTGTTTTTTTTTTCAACTTAGTGATGCAAATATACCTATCACAATTATATTTGAACCCCATAGAATTCTCTAATGTCATGAATTATATCTTTCGGAGTATGAATTGTTTATGATCGATGAATTTAGAAGCATTCACAACACTAACAAATCCAATTGTTGTTTGGATTTTGGTTAGTATCCTACCCGCACTATACAATTGTTTATGATTAATCAATTTTGTCATGATACATTTAAATTTCTTATTTGTTTTAGATATATTTATATTTTTAGATACATTACGTATACATAAAAGTTACAAAATGAATTTGATAATTTTAAACCTCATAGAGCACGTTCGTTAGTTGTACTCATTTTTACACACTTTCAAAATGTATCACATATTAAACAAAAAAAATACAAAAAATCAAAAGCACCATAACAAAAAAATTTAAAATTATAATGTATCAAACAAATTGTGAATTTAAATGTATCATCATTTATACATCTTAAAATAATATCACGATATATTCAAATTTTCTTTTTGTTTGATACATCTAGCACACTTTAAACTTACAAAATGGATCCGTTAGTTTTGAACCCAATAAAACACGTTTTAATGCATATAAATAAACGCATACCTTTGTAGATAAATAAACGCAATACATTTCTCTATTAGATCTTTTTATTTTGTAACTGAAGTTGTGCTTTATTTTATATTTGGTCATCACATCTATTAGTGTTGTTTTATCCTTATACAAATGATCTATCTTCACATTTATACTGTTTGAATCAATTATGTAATCTATAACTTATAGTTTTGAAATATAATCTGAATCACAAATTCTTGATTCAACCACTGCACGATTTTCTATATCCCTAGTTATACCTTTGACACACGTAATCTCTCTGCACGTTTCATCAAAGTTATGCTCATCATCAATTTTATCTAGTTGTATCAATGAATAAGGGATACATTGCAAAACCAGGTTTACTTCTAAATATAGTCTAACACCCACATCATTCTTAATTTTCATCAGAGAAGAATTACTTCTACGATATATCAAATTTTAATATTTTTTCTTACCTCATCGATCTCTAATTCGGGAGATTCAAAAATGAAATTGATTCTCTACAACAATTTCGTCACTTTTGTAACCTTCATAATCAACTTCGCTCGCCCAAATTTCTAAATAATTCAACAAAATAGATATATTCATCATGTATCGAGTTTCTTTTTGAAACTATGAATTTTTCAACCGGCTATCAAAAATTGTCTTCAACGGAGAAGATTTAAAATTTGAAATCGTGAAACTATCCCCTATTAGGATATGGAGTGATTATGATCAGTTAGGCGTTAATTTAGGAAATTAATATAACAATAATAAATTTTACGTTATTTGTTTCTTTTTAGCACAACAATATTCTGTTACAATGTTCTATGTATCCAGTTGCATCCATTTTCAAGGGGTGTCTTGTAATATTGAAATTATTAGTGATAAAATGTAATATAGATCTTAGACTATGGGGCATTTGTGGTTTGAATATTTACTCCCTCCGTTTAAAAAAGAATGATCATATTTCCTTTTTAGTCTGTTTCAAAAAGAATAATTCTTTTCCTTTTTTAGCAACACTTTAATTTTAACTTTCCACATGACATGTTTAAGACCACATGATTAAAGGACATTTTAGTACATTTGATATAAGTGTGATATAGAACCACATGATTAAAAAGTTTTTTTTTTTTTTACTTAAACTTCATTCCAAATCAAACTAAATCATTCTTTCTGAAATAGAGAAAGTATTTGATTTGAATATGTTTCAGTTATATTAAGATGTAAGCAATTATTTTGTTTACATCAACATCGTTTTATATCATTTTTTAATAAAATTACAGACTTTTAAGTATATAACCATCCCAAGCAATTGGTATGTTTGTTTAATTTACTAAAAAAATAATCAAACTGAACTGAAAATTTGTACATGTATGTAAATATATTGTATATATTAACAATACGTTAAATTTAATATATAAATATATTTTATAACATTTTCAAATATAAATATATCACTGGTAGAGCCAGATATCTTACCAAGGGTGTTTAAAAATAATTTTTTTGATAAGTGAGTTAAATATTAGTTTGTTTAGCCTAACGATTTTGCCATGAACAATTTCAACATGCTATCAAATACGAACAATCAAGATGTGTATTTCTGTTGCATTGAATTTATAATGTAAAAAATATGAAAATGGACATAAATTACTCTTGAACTATTGAAATAGTACAAAACCATCTTATATTCAACTATTAGCTCTCAAATACCACTATCATACATCCATTTTCAAAACACCCCTATCATCTATCTTTGGATCCAATATTTTGACCTCTTTTATAACGGATTATCATTTAAATATTTTTTAAAATGTCTGATGGTTATCTATTGGATACAATTTAATTAGTTAAAAATCAATTTACAAATCCATCCATTACTAATTATATAGGACACAAATTATATATACCCGACCCATCTACATCCGAACCAATTTATATTTACCGCACCGATTAAAACAAATACACCCTTCATTCCAAACATTTTATGCCATCTTCTATCCTTACTTTCCCAGTATATACTACCTAAATATATGCATGTATCATCATAAAAATTATCAAAACACTCGCGATTTTTATGGCGATACATGAGTGTATTAGGTAGTGTATTTCAAGATTGTATACAAATATATTTGGGGAAGTAAGGTTGGAAGAGGAAGTGAAATTTTGGGAATGAAAGGTATATTTATTTTAAACGGTGGGTTAATATAATTTGGGGCGGTGAAGTAAATTTAGGTCGGGTGTAGTTAACTTGAGTCGAGTGTAATCAATTTAGGTCGGATCTAATTAGTAATGGTGAGTTTAAAAATTAATTTAAAGTAACTAAATTCTAATCAATAGAACATATTTTAAAAATTATTCAAATGATAATCTGCTATAAAAGTGGTCAAGATTGATCATCGGACCCATGGTGGATAATAGGATATTTTGACCGCCAATAGGTGGATATTAGGGTTATTAGGAGCCAATAGGTGGATGGAGGGTAATTTTGCACCATTTTTAATAGTTTGAAAATATTTAGGCCCTTTTTCGTAAAAAATAATATAGTATTAAATGAAATACTGATTAAACAACGAGTCTAATTTTTTACCAAACACAAATCACACAATCAATAAAAAAATAAATGTTTCAAAAGTGCATTCTGCATTGGATAAATTATAAATATATATTATCTATTTAATAACATATTTCAAATAAATAATTCATTTATGACCACTATGTTGATTTAAATTTGTAATATTAAGAACTAAGAAACTAGAGAAATATTTTAAGAATTTTAGGTGAACTAAGATTAGTAACCTAAAATAAATGTATGCACAAGCCCAATAGTCAAAATATAGGATTAATGAATCATAGGTGATGACTATTGCATAAGATAGATAATGTCATATGTCATATACTATTAGAAATATTCAGAATATGTTCAACAAACATCAGAATTATGCATACTAACTAAGGTAATACAACCAATATAATATAATTTTACTTTTTGACATATAAGATTAGCATGTCATTGTTTATCATATGTAGAGGATGTTGGTGTTCGCTTTCAGAAGCTAATCTTCTTCATTCCCAAAACCATAGCATAGGGAGTTGTCGGGGGTTTGTGTAGTGTTAGTAAATTCACAAAGTTGAGTTTTTGATGATGGAAGTGAAACTGTTTGAAAAGTGACATATAACACAAAAATATGGGATAAAATATTACCTGCAAAGCTAAATAACGAAGGCTTCCCAAAAAGTTAACTGATTCATTTCATTCTCCCTATTGAGCGAACTTGAAAGACTGACAACCCAAAAACTTCATTAAGCATCACAAAATCAAGTGAGAGAGTTCCTGTAATAAGACAATTTAAAGTATGTTAAAAATTAAAAACATAGCGACACATAGCAAAACAATTTAAATATTAGAATTTCTCAAAATAGAAGGATAAAGTTTGAAGTTTAGGTGAGACTTTATTCAAATTCATATTAGACGGATGTTGTCATTGTACTGTAAGTAAATAGGCGATAACATATGATAAAGTAGATAGAAAGGATGAAGGTTGATGAGATAGTTGGCAGAAATAGAGTCAGTCATGTTTAACCGTCAAAGCAATTCGTAATGATCGTTACCAATACATAAGCCGAGTATATTACAACAAAGGAAAGCAAGGGCAAGTATATCAAGGAAAACAAAACTGAGGTGAATAGGTTGTAAAAGAACTGGATAGGTCTCAAGCAAGTTGATATTATTTGTAATTCCAGTCAAACTTAATGTCGAATGAAATGGTTGCACAAATATTTAACTTCACACTTTTAAATCTTAGTTATATAAAGGAATCAACTATCAAAATCATAAACTTGAAACATAAAATAAAATAAGGTGTTAAAATATATAGAAACTACTAAGCAACTAATGTAAAATCAAATTGGTACAAACTTGTCACTATTTTGTTACAAATGTAATTCTCTAAAAAAATATATTACTGAACACATCTATCAGCATATGTAACTATATAACATATACAAATATTAAAGCTTTTAGTTCAGCAAAGGTTTCATAGTTGCTTGAGTGATTGTGCAAAATAACATAAGTAAGTCACACAGTAAATAAAAGCTCTTATGGATAGGAACAAACACGGAGGAGAAAGAAGTTGTCCAACACAATTACATACAAAATAAAACAACAGCCATGTCAAGAGTTAGACCACTTTACATGAATTTTACAAACTTATGAACATTAGGCATGATGTAAAAGTTAAAAATATTTTCTAATTTTTAACTGATGCTGCAAATATGATGTTTTAGATCCATGTTGATACTTTAGTAAATAAAAAGATAAGCTCAAGAGCAATCAGTCACCACAATTAATTTCTTTCGCATTGGAAAATCTATTTGAAGTTGTCTCTCTGCAAAGAATATGCTATGTGTTCCTTTAACACAAGTGTAGATTAAAAGAAGTAAAAAATATGTAAAAGTGATATTTTTATTACTTAATTGTGCAAAGATAGTCTGGCTTTTTAACAATGACATTTTTTTCAAACATATGTTATTGTAAAGATCATCGGAGAATAATGATCAATTTGACATCAACAACTCCCTATTGTATCAAATATTGTTGTCTATAGAACAATTGATTAAGTAATAGCAGATTACGACGTCACTCTCTTTCTTATTTTTAGGAAAACTCTATTACAGAAGTATCATGTATTTGACAATTATACCTAAGCTCTAAAATTCTCAACAAAATTCAAGGCGACTAAGCTATGAAATTGACAACAAAATTGGAACATCGTGAATACTATTTCGAGAGCATACTAAAATGGTGGCAATTGTACGATATCAAACTGAATTTTTTTTATATTGTGCTAGTTTTCCATTATAAATCTCAATTAATCAGCAAAACTAAAACTTGTATGGTCATAACATATTAATGTTCCTTAAAATGTTTTTTCTTTGAAATAATGAAATTGTTTTTCACTAATCCTAATAATTATGTGTTTATCCAAAGTGGAGATTAATATTATGAAAATTTTTTGTATGAGAAGGATAAAAAAAATCCCAAATGAATTATAACTATGAAGGAAGAGATTGTATTGGGTTGTAAATACTTCCAGTAGTATACTTCCTGGATTTCAAAAGATCTGCACAAGTTACTGATTACATTATCAACGTCATTCTCCAATAATAAATGTGAAAGTCGAATGTAGACTGACCTTTTACACTTTTTTTGTTGGTGTGGGTGGTTTAAATTTTGAGCCTGCCGTAGTTGTTGCCATCACCTCCACCTCTCCAAAGGTCTTATCTTTTTGGAATTCCTATGAATAGTGCTTGGCGAAGTATGTTCCTTTTCCATGTAGGAAAGAATGGATAAAGTTGCATGTGTGTTATTTAAGGTGCCCCAAGATGACTTTCTTAGCTAAATCTGAAATAATTTGTTCGACAACATCTCATGGACATGACTAACAGACAAGTGATTGCCGCTGTAAATGTAAAGAGTCACAAGAAACTGTTTAGAACTAAGCATATATGTTGTAATAATAAATGTGTAAAAAGTAGCCAGCTGGAATGAGAGATCACATTAGCACAAGTTATGTCAAATATGCCTTCCGCCGTCATGGAGAGTAATTTTTCTCCCAATTCACCAGAGATAGATGTTGTGGCTGTAGCAGTACCAGTAACGTCAGTAAGATCAATTTAAAAGATACATCTGGAATCATGGTAAGTTTAAAATTTGTGTATAATATGCGCTACATTCTGTATAATTAAAGAAACATCATCCGAATACGCTACATTTTTAAAGTCCATTTGGCCCCTTGGCTGGAGGGGGAGTTTGTTGGGCTATTGCCCATGTTCCATCCAAAGGCCTATGGCCTAATCCTACTTGAAAAAAGGATTGGAGTTATTCTCTTTATTTGGTTTCCAAATCTATTAGGAAAAGGATTGGAATTGTAATCCTATTTAATGTTGGTTTTAGCTTTGTAAGGAAAAGCACAACTCTATAAATAGAGGATGATTTTGAGAGAATAATTAATTTCTCGTTGGGATTGTCTTTAAAAGACATTAGAACATAAGAGAGGTTTTTTGAGAGAGCTTTCAACAAGAGAAAAGAGAGAAAGAAAAGGGTTCTTTTGCTGCAGTCTTTTTCTCCGACCAGCAGCATTCAGATCGTGTTTCCCGATTAACTAACTGTTGGATCGGGCTGAAATTTGGACTGAGTGTTCCTGACATCTTGGTGGTTGATTTTAATGGTGGAGATCGGACTCGGAGGTCATCAAAATCCTTTTTTAGGTCTCGAATAGAAGCTGGGTTTGGGTGGTGTTTCATTCTATTTATCTTTTGTTGGTGTAGCTATTGTTTGTTTTCTTTTGGAACTTGTTGTGTAGCCATTAGAAAAATATTTGTAACCCTCTTATGGTTATATAGTGAAGCAATTCGGATCTTGTCGATCCCGTGGTGGTTACCGTCGGATTGAAGGGGTTTTCCACGTTAAGCTTGGTGTTCTTTATTGTTAGATTTTTGGTTTCATCTTTTCGTTACAAAAAAATCCGTTCTATCTTTTGTGCGCCTCTTTTGTTTTCATCCTGAGCTTGTAAGTACAGAAAACTCTTGCAATTCATCTGATATGGTCATTTCTGCTTCAACATAGAAAGAGTCTCATTTGTTGAAAATATCATATACATAATACATGTTAAATTACTAAATATTTATTATTATTTAGGCAAAGCCAAACAACCAGATAATGAATAAACATACTCTTAAATGATCAGCTTGAAGTATGACTTACAGAAGCTGGTGATGAAATTTCTTCAATAGAGATAACTTATCGGTCGGTAAGAATCACTACCATGGGAAGGGCAGATGAGCTTGTTTGGATTTTCTCTGACGCACGACTTAACAACATTGTTTTGTTTTCTTTTGCCCTATTGTTACAACAGATAATATGTTTAGTAGGTTCTTTAAATGCAAATTAAAGCTAGAGACTAATGATGGAATGTGAGTACCAGTTGATGAGTTCTACTGCCTGTGGATAATTAGGATCCACGCGTATTGTTGAATTGAATCTCCTCTGCAGGACAACCCTGTACAACACATAGCTCGTCTAACATTTTGTTATTATCTAAAGTTATGTTGGTAAAAAAAAATTCAGCGCATATGTACCTTGAAAGGTAGAGATTCCTCTACTCCCGCAAAGGATTACAATAAGATCTGTCTATGTTGCCATTTTAGCTTCAATTCATTTTCTTTTATTTCAGAAATCCTCCAATAGAGTGAGGAGAAACTGATTTTTCTTGAGAACGCGAGGAGAGATACACGATAACAATCAGATGATAAGTAATGGTACGATCAAACAAATAATAAAAATGTTTACTTATTCAAAATCTTTTCATAAAATGGGAAAATATAAGGTGAAATGTATTGCTTACTGATTGTCACAAATGGAAAACAATATCGTGTTGCTCATCCTATTTGGTCGATGTTCAATCTTGGTATCATGTTTGTACGAAATATATTTAATGAAACACTAGTATCTACAAGATAGCATCACTATTGAGTCAAAATCCTTTTTTTGTGGTTGCATGAACAGGGGTAGTTAAATTAGGAAGAACGTGCAAGAACATAATTGCTTCCACATTCTAAAAGTTAGAAAATGTAACTAAAACACAATATGAATATTTCAAATCAAATTCGGAATATGCAAGAACATAATTAGAAAGTATAATAATTATCCCTAACTTACTGAAACATTAGAAAACATAATACATATGCCCAAATCTGTTTGTTGAGTAATAAAATTGGTTTAAGTGAAAATAACAACTCTAGTTTTGTCGCATTTTAATTTTCTCCTTATCGCTTTCCCATTTCTGAAATTTTTTCTCTCTCTAAAATTTCTCTCAAGGAAAACTGAAGGAATTAGCCGCTCAGCTAATTCGATAGAGTTTGTTGAAGGTTTCTAATGGCTGGATTACCAGCAGATGATAGATTATGGCCGCCGGATCCATCTACAATGGAGGGCAATCTAAATCCCTCAGCAGCACAAGAAACGACGGACGATTCTATGTCCACTTCTGCACAGTTGAGGGAAGAGGTGATCCATACTGCAATAGTGGAGGCGGAATTGGAGGAATCACGTCGCAATATTGAAAGAGGCTAAAAAATTACTGGAAAAGATGGGGATAATTCAAGGTTAGATGTACAGGCGACTAGCGATACGGGTGGATCTGAATCGTCGCAGGCTATTGAAGCGACAAATCCGCCGCAAAACATCGAACAAAGGCCATCGACATCAGAGGTAGTTTGTACAAGGATATGGATATGGGGAATCCTTCCCTGTTACAGAACATAATCAACAAACATGGGAGACGATTCGAACTCAAGAAAAGGGAGATGCGAGATTTCAATCGCAAACTAGGGTTCATCAAGAAACTCGAATTAGTCAACAACAACATCAAAGTTCTCAAAATGTTGGTGCGATTGGAAAAATCAGCGGTTAAATCTTGAAACCGACAATTGATTTGATCAGCAACAACAACGAATGGCTAATACAAACAAAGGAAGGGGAAATATTGAATCTCAAGGAATTACAACTGCAAATGATGCTCAGAGAGATTTAGCAATTAGGAATCGAAGTGTTGTTCGTCAAGTTGGGGAGTCTTCTAAAGCTGGAACCAACACTAGGACAGATTTACCAGGTATTCGTCCTCCCAATATCCCTGATAATCGTAGAATTGATGAAGGTGATGGTAGATATTAGTAGGCTGACTATAATTCGAATTTTCCTAAGATAACTAATAATTTCAATAGAAATAATTCTAAGAACCCCTATGGGAAAACTGATCAAATTCCTGTGAATCCTAATAATTTTCCTAAACAAGATCAGATGCAAGAACATGCTCCCTACACTGTTATTCAAACCTATGCTGATAGATTGAGATATAATCAATCTAAGAGTGGTATTAGTATTAAACTGTCTGAAAGTGAAATAACCACTAAGCAAGGATTACCTGGTGTTCTATATGTTAAAAATGAAGTAATCACTGACTTAGCTGCTGCTTGTAAATTCAATCTTATTGGAAAATTTGTTTATACAATGCCTAGAGTTGAATTGATTAGAAAAAAAATTCATCCTTCAGACACAACTTTCAGGGGGGGGGGGTGTTAAAATAGCACATTATAACTCTAGACATGTTCATATTGATTTAGATAATGAGCTTGATTATAACATGGTTTGGACAAAACAACGTATGACTATAGAGGGACAAACTATGAGAATTCAAGCTTGGACTCCTAATATTAAACCTGAAGAAGAAACTCCTTTAGTACCAATCTGGATTTCTCTGCCTGAACTTCCTTGGCATTGTTATAATAAGGAATTTATTTCTAGTTTATTATCTCCTGTTGGTAGAGTGTTATATCTTGATTTAGCTTCTATAAATAAAACTAGGGGAGGTCAAGCAAGGGTTAAGGTTCAAGTAGATTTAACAAAAGATAGACCCCTTTTATATTTGGATGGGGTATATTGGGGAGGATATTACTGATGGTAGATGGCAGAAAATAGTTTATGATAGTATCCCTGATTATTGTTTCTATTGTTAACACTAAGGTCATAAAGAGTGTGATTGCATTATTTAACAAAGAGATGAGGATAGTAAAAAAAATAAAGACTTGGATAAAAATAAGAATAAAAAAGACTATACTTACAATGGGCAAAGAGATTTGCAAGGCTTTGTAACAGGGAAGCAGGTATAAGGGAAGAGGATGGCCATCAACAAGGTTATCAAGGTGATAAGGTACAAAAAAATCAGCAACAAGAATGGCAAATACAGAGGAGAGGGAATAATCAACATCAGCCTGGACAAAATACAAACAGAGCTGTAGTCCAACAGCAGCAGGAACAAGCAGGTAGAACATCTATTCCTACAAAAAATACTTACATTGATTTAGATGTGCAGGAAGTGAAAATAGAAGGAGAGGAAATGAAGGAATACATTGCTCATATTCAGGATCAAAGAACTCAAATTAATGTTACTGGAAATAAACAACAAGACAAAGATAGATCAAAGAGTCAAGGAATACAAAGAGATGATATAGAGATTGAAAAAGACAGAAGAAGTCACCAACCAACTACTGCACATATACCAGGTATTGACTCAATGCTCCCAATTCCCACACCCTTAAATACTGGTATTATTCCTGTTGGTGTAGCTGCTGGAGGTATGGAAGGGGGAAAGTAGATACCTAGTCATAGACAGCAAGGGGTAGCCACAAAGAGGGGGGATGTGACTGATTATAGGAATCTGGATGATCCTAACTCTGGCATCAATCAAACTAAAAATCCTATTAATCCTGATACTGGTCAACAAACTGAAAGATTTAATAATAAATCTGGCAATAGGTTGAGTAAAAAGAAAAGAGATAATATTAAAAAGATGCAACAACAGTTGAGTGCTGCTGGGAAAAATAAAGAAAATATTGGGCATGATGATTATGAGGCTATTAATTCTGAGGATGAGTGGGATCCTAATAATCAATCCATGTATGATTCTGAGGAAGAAGGACCTCAAATTAACCAACCCCAGGATACAAGATTAGTTTCCAAGAACCAAAATGTTTGGTCCCAAGAAATACAGGACATGGCTGATAAGCAAGGTTTGTCTCCTAAAGGTAGGAAACAAGACAAAATAGCCTCACAACATCAGCTTAGTACCTCTGAAACCTCTAGTAGGCCCATGACAAGATCTAAATCAAAAGGTTTTTAATGCTTAAAGTTGTTTGTTGGAATGCTACGAGTATTAATACTAAAAGTTCCTATGAAAGACTCCAAACCTTAAGAAAGTTGCATCATCTTGATTTGATTGTTATTCTTGAACCTTTTGTTGATAATAACCAGTTCAACACTGTGAGGATGCAATTGCAAATGGATTATGCAATTAGCAATCTTAATGGTAAAATCTAGTTAATTTGGTCTAAGAATATAAGTGTCAATATTTTAGAAATTCATGATCAACATATTACTGGGGAAATTGAGTTTGCGATTCTTAACAAGAAATTCCTTTTGACCTGCATATATGTTAAATGTAAGGAGCATCTTAGGAGACCTTTGTGGGATAGATTAATTCACTTTTCTAATATGGATATCCCTTGGTGTACTATTGGTGATTTTAATGTAATAACTTCTATAGAAGAGAAGTCAGGAGGAATTCCTTATAACATTAATAAGAGCTTTGACTTTATTAGTGTGATAGAAGCTTGTGGTTTGATTGATCTAGGATACACTGGGATTCCTTTCACTTGGTGTAATCAAAGGGATGCTAATGCTAGAGTTTGGAAGAGATTAGATAGAGCTATGGTTAATGACAATTGGCTTGAACACATGCCTCAAACAATTTGAACATATTTTTGTTGTTGGTTCTGATCACTACCCTCTTTTGTTAGAAATGATTAAGAAACATACTCACCATATTAAATACTTTAAATTTTTAAATAGTTGGGTAGATAACCCAAGCTTTATGGATACTGTTAAAAATTGTTGGGATGTAAAGGTCAATGGTAATCCTTTTTGACAATTGCATCAAAGATTGAAGAAAAACTCTTAGGGCTTAGTCTAAAAATGAGTATGGTGATATTTTTTCTAAAGTTAAAGAATTTGAAGAAAGTATTAAGAAAGCTGAAGAGGAACTTCTTATTCACAGAAATGATACTTTTAGATAGGAGTTACATAATTTGAATGCTCAGTATATTTGATATTTGAAATTGGAAGACTCTATTCTAAAAAAAGAAAACTCAATTACAGTGGTTTAAGGATGGGGATTCTAATCCAAAATATTTTCATGCTTTAATGAGAGGAAGAAGAAGAAGACTTTTAATTCATAAAATTTGTACTAGTAATGATAATTGGATAGAGGGTGATGATCAAATTGCCAAGGCTGTTTGTGACTACTATCAGGATATTTTTACTGGTCAAAATAGCTTTATTGATGAAAGGAATCTTCAATACATTCCTTCTTTAGTCACTCCTGATCAGAATCAAATGTTGCATGCTATGCCTAATATGGAAGAACTTAAACATGTTGTTTTTGCTATGAATCGTAATTCTGCCCCTGGCCCTGATGGTATTGGTGGTAAATTCTATCAAACTTGTTGGAATATTATTAAAAAGGATTTATTAGCTGCAGTTCATTATTTTTTCTGTGGTCATGAGATGCCTAAGTTTATGTCACATGCTTGCTTAGTTTTGATTCCTAAAATTGATCAGCCTAACAGATTTAATGATCTTAGACCTATTAGTTTAAGTAATTTCACTAATAAAATTATTTCCAAATTACTAAGCACGAGACTGACAAATATCCTTCCTTCTTTAATTTCAGATAATCAGTCTAGTTTTGTAAAAGGAAGATATATTACTGAAAATATTATGCTTGCTCAGGAAATCATTCATGACACTAAGAAGCCTCATATAGGTAATAATGTTGTTATTAAACTGGATATTACAAAGGCATATGATAGAGTGTCTTGGTCTTATACTTGTCTAGTTTTGAGAACATTTGGTTTTAGGGAGATTTTCATAGACTTAATTTGGAAAATCACGAGTAACAATTGGTATTCAATTATCATAAATGGTCATGGACATGGTTTTTTTTATTCAACTAGAGGTCTTAAACTAGGGGATCCTCTATCTCCAGCCCTGTTTATTTTAGGAGTTGAAGTCTTGACTAGAATGCTTAATAACATGTATAATAACCCTACATATAAAGGATTTTACATGAAGCTTAAAGGACCTCAAATTAATCATTTAAGTTTTGCTGATGATGTGATCATTTTTACTTCCACTAATAGAGATTCTCTTCATATAGTTATGAATACACTGACTGAATATGAGCAAATCTCTCAACAACTTATTAATAAACATAAGAGTTATTTTATGGTACCTGATAATACTCCTCAAGATATCATCTATAATATGCATGAGATTACTAGTTTTTCCAAGAAGGATAGTCCTATTATGTATTTAGGTTGCCCTTTATATGTTGGGAGGCAAAAAATTATTTATTACTCCCATTTAGTTCAACAAATTGCTAAGAAAATTTCTGGATGGCAGACTAAAATACTCAGTTTTGGGGGAAAATTAACTTTGATTAAGCATGTGTTACATTCTATTCCTATTCATACTATAGCTGCTATATCTCCATCTAGTACTACTATCAAATATATTGATTCCTTAATTTCAAACTTCTTCTGGGGAAAAGATCACGTTAATAAGAAATATCATTGGGCATCTATGGAAACTTTGAGTATACCTCAGGCAGAAGGGGGAATAGGGATTAGAAGAATTACTGATGTATGTTTTGCTTTACAATACAAACAGTGGTGGCTATTTAGATCCAAAAATTCCTTTTGGAAGCAATTTCTTCAAGCTAAATATTGTCATAGAGATAATCCAGTTGTAAGGAAATTTGAGAATGGTCAATCACTGATTTGGAGATATATGATGAAGAATAAACATAAAGTGGAAGAGCATATTAAGTGGCAAATAAATTCAGGCAGTTGTTCATTTTGGTGGGATGATTGGTTAGGAATTGGAGCATTGTCTAAGTACAATAATAACATCTCAAGTTTAAATAATGACACTGTTAATGAGTTTCTGATCAATGGCCATTGGAATGAGAGGAAATTAAGACAGGAAGTGCATCCTTTACTAATTCCTATGATCCTGAACACTAGATTTCATTATCAAAATGATCATAAAGATATAGTAATCTGGAAACCTACTGATTCTGGTAATTTCACTTGTGCATCAGCATGGGAAATTTGCAGATATAGAGGGAATGATGATGTGGTTAATAAGTTTATTTGGCACAAAAATGTGCCTTTCAAAATGTCATTTTTACTATGGAGAGCCTTAAAATTAAAATTGCCTACTAATGAGAATCTGGCATATTTTGGAGTAGAACCTGCTAAATGTTCTTGCTATAGGAATCAATGATGGGATGATGTAGATCATATATTCATTCAAGGACCTTCTGTCACTCATATATGGAAGTATTTTGCCAATTCTTTGGGAATCAATATTCAGCAATCTTCATTGAGAAATAGGATTATTCAATGGTGTACCACCAAAGGAAAAATGATGCACATAAAGCTATTATAAGAATCCTACCTATAGTGATTTGTTCGAATCTGTGGAAGAATAGATGTTCTGCTAAATATGGGGGAAAGACTTCAAGCATTTACAAAGTAAAAGATTTCATTCAAAAGGAAGTACTGAAGTTTCTATTTCTGTTTTTCCTAAATTACAATGGACAAGGAAATGGACAGATCAGGTAGAAATTCTAGAAAAATGTAAGCATATGATAAAGGTCAATATAGTCTCTTGGAAACCACCTCCTAATGCTAAATATAAGTTGAATACAGATGGTAGTGCATTGACTAATTTGGGAAAGATTGGAGGGGGTGGAAGTCTTAGAAATGAATATGGTGGTATCATATATGCATTTGCTATTCCTCTTGGGGAAGGTTCCACCAATCAGGCAGAAGTTAAAGCAGCATCATATGGATTGAATTGGTGCATTTAGCATGGGTATAAAAATATTATACTAGAAGTTGACTCAGAGTTACTGATTAAATGGTTATTACTAAAGGATAAGCCTCCTTGGAGAATACAAAGGTTAGTGCATGAACTTCAAATACTTACTTATCAATGTAATTCATTTTCTTGTGTGCATGTTTACAGAGAGGCCAACAGTAAAACAGACATACTATCCAAACAGAGTCATAACCAGGACATTATACAACACTACTATACCTATAATCAACTTCCTCATGCTGCCAAAGGAAGCTATATTCTGGAGAAAATGGGAGTTCAAAATTTCAGACACAGGAAGATGAGGAAGATTAAACAACCTCATTGACTTATTCATATTAATTACCTATAACATATAATGTATTGTATAGATATATTCTGTATCTTGTAGGGTATATTTTGTTACAGGTAAAAATAATGCTTGGCAAGGAAGTGAAAGCTACAGAATTAGCAAAAGAAGGTGGAAATTACATCAAAGATAGTAATTGAAGATGCCAAAGTTCAGCCAAAGGAAATACAAAAGTTCAGCAAAGGATTATCAACATTCTGTTAGGTAGTGGAGCCTGATTAATTTTAGGTTTTCCTATTTATTCTCTATTTTAGGCTTTCCTATTTATTCTTTGTAACCAAAAATACTCTGATTTATTAATATAAATATACCTCACCGCCGTGGAAGTTTACTCACGGGGTGTTACCACGAAATATTGGGTTTTCTCTTTCTCTCTCTAGATCTCTCATCTCTTTCTCTTGAAAGTTCTTGTGTTCTTCATTCATCTAGTGTGTGTGCGTGAATTCGATCCTAACAACTGGTATCAGAGCTAAGGAGATTCAACACAATCACAGAAGATGGATAGTTCAAAGCTTGGAATCGAGAAGTTTGATGGATCCAATTTCAGTTTCTGGAAGATGCAGATCGAAGATTATTTATACCAGAAAGATCTTCACGAACCGTTGACCGGGGTGAAGCCGGAATCCATGACGGAGGAGAAATGGAAACTCAAGGATCGCCAGGCTCTAGGATTGATCCGGTTGCATTTGTTAAGAAACGTGGCGTTCAACATCGTGAAAGAGAAGACTATGTCCGGTCTGTTGAAGGCACTATCAAACATGTATGAAAAACCATCGGCTATGAACAAGGTATATTTGATGCGTATATTGTTCAATTTACAGATGTCTGAAACTGGATCCGTTTCTAATCATATAAACGAGTTCAATATGATTGTGAGTCAACTCAATTCTGTGGATATTAATTTCGAAGATGAAATTAAGGCGTTGATTTTGATGTCATCTCTGCTCGAGTGGGAAACTGTTGTTGCTGCGATTAGCAGTTCCCGTGGATCTTAGAAACTGAAGTTTGATGAAATCTGTGATGTTGTTCTTAGTGAAAGTATTCGCAATCGAGAAGTGGGAGATTCATTGGATAGTGCTCTCAGCGTTGATCGAAGGGGAAGAAGTAAGACGAAAGCCCAAAATCAACATGGTCGATCAAAATTAAAGAATCGAGAAAAATCCCTGAATAGATCAAACGTGACTTGTTGGAACTGTGGAGAAAAAGGGCAATTTCGAACGAACTGTACAAAGCCAAAGAACAAACAGAATCAGAAATTTGGAGATGACAATGATTCTGTAAATTCAGCAGAGGACGTTGGGGATGCTCTAATCCTTAGTGTGAACAGCCCAGTTGAATCATGGATTTTGAATTCTGGTGCATCTTTCCATTCGTCTCCAAGCAAGGAGTTGTTCCAAAATTTCAAATCTGGAAATTTTGGAAAAGTATATCTTGCTGACAATAAAGCCTTAGAGATTGAAGGAAAGGGGGATGTTTGCATAAAGACCACCTCGGGAAACCAGTGGACATTGGAGGATGTCAGATATATTCCTGGGATCAAGAAAAATCTTATCTCTGTTGGTCAGTTGGATAGCACGGGATATGCAGCAGTGTTTGGGAAATGTTCGTGGAAGATCGTGAAAGGTGCTATGGTAGTAGCTCGTGGCACCAAATCTGGAACCTTGTACACCACTGCAGGGTGTATAAACATGGCCGCTGTTGCTGAAGGTGCTTCCGGTTCATGTATGTGGCACAACAGACTTAGACACATGAGTACTAAAGGAATGAATATGCTGGTTGCAAAAGGAGCATTAGAGGGTCTGAAGTCTGTTGATATGGGTCTTTGCGAGAGCTGTGTTATGGGCAAACAAAAAAGAGTAAGTTTCACAAAAGATTCCTAGAGAGCCAAAGAAAGTGCGGTTGGAAATGGTCCATACAGATGTTTGGGGACCATCTCCAGTATCATCACTTGGAGGATCCAGATTCTATGTTACCTTCATTGATGATTTCAGCAGGAAGGTATGGGTTTACTTCTTGAAGCATAAGTCAAATGTGTTTGCAACTTTCCAGAAGTGGAAAGCTGAAGTTGAGAATCAGACCGATTTAAAAGTTAAATGCCTAAGGTCTGACAATGGAGGAGAGTATGACAAATCAAAGTTCAAGGCATTCTGTGCAGCTGAGGGAATCAGATTGATGAGAAAGTTCCTGGTAAGGCAAGGCAGAATGGAATTGCTGAGAGGATGAACAAAACATTGAATGAGCGTGCAAGGAGTACGAGGATACACTGTGGGCTGCCCAAAACACTTTGGGCGGATGCTGTGAGCACAACTGCATACTTGATCAACAGGGGACCATCAGATCCTTTAGGGTTCAAGATTCCAGAGGAGGTGCGGACAGGAAAAGAACTCAAGTAATCACACTTGAGGACTTTTGGTTGCACTGCTTATGTTCATGTTGATCCAGAAAAGAGAGACAAGCTTGATGCCAAGGCTGTGAAGTGTTACTTCATAGGCTATGGTTCTGATTTGTTTGGTTACAGGTTTTGGTATGACAAGAATAGAAAGATCCTGAGACATTGTGACGTGACATTTGATGAGTCTGTCCTGTACAAGGACAGAGAGCAGAAGGTTCTAGAGATTACAAAGCAAGTGGGAGTTGAGGTTGAGTTGGAGAAGAGTAACCCCAGAGATGTCGAAGCAAATACTCAACCAACTCCTACTGAAGAACCTGAAGTGGAGCAAGTTACACCTGAGCAGGTGTTAGGGAAATCATCCAGATCCATCAGGGCACCAGATAGGTATTCACCTTCATTACACTATCTATTGCTGACTGATAAGGGGGAACCAGAGTCTTTTGATGAGGCCCTACAGGTGGAGGATTCGATCAAGTGGGAGCAAGCCATGGATGATGAGATGAGGTCACTTGAGAAGAACGACACATGGGTGTTAACTGAGTTACCTGCAGGGAAGAGAGCTTTGCTGAACAAGTGGGTGTTCAGAATCAAGACTGAACCAGATGGAAAAAGAAGGTTCAAGGCTCGTTTAGTGGTTAAAGGATATTCACAAAGGAAAGGTATTGATTATGCTGAAATATTTTCTCCTATTGTGAAGTTAACCTCTATTCGAATTCTGTTGAGTATTGTTGCATCTGAGAATTTGCATCTAGAGCAAATGCATGTAAAAACAGCGTTTTTACATGGAGATCTGGACAAAGAGATCTATATGCAGCAACCGGAAGGATTTGTGGTTCCAGGAAAGGAACACATGGTGTGCAAGCTCACCAGAAGCTTGTATGGACTAAAGCAAGCACCAAGGCAATGGTACAAGAAATTTGACTCCTTCATGACCAAGAGTGGATTCTGCAAAGCTGAAAAAGATCATTGTTGTTACTTCAAGAAATACACTGATTCATATGTCTTTCTAATCTTGTATGTGGATAATATGTTGATTGAAGGATCTAGTATGAGGGATATTAACAATCTGAAGACAAGGTTGTCTGCAACATTTGAGATGAAAGATTTGGGTCCAGCGTAGTAGATTTTGGGGATAAAGATTTCTCGGGATAGATCTGTTGGCACTTTAAATCTATCTCAGGAGTTGTACATTGAGAAGGTGCTGAGCAGATTCAGGGTTAATGATGCTAAACCCAGGACTACTCCATTGTCAAATCACTTTAAATTGTCAAAGAAGTAGTCCCCCAGGACTGCCGAGGAGCGTGATCAGATGGCACTTGTTCCATATGCTTCAGCAGTTGGTAGTTTGATGTATGCTATGGTTTGCACTAGACCTGATATAGCACATGCAGTGGGAGTTGTTAGCAGATACATGGCGAACCCTGGGAAAGAGCATTGGGAAGCTGTGAAGTGGCTTCTCGGATATCTGAGAGGTACATCCAGTACTTCACTTTGTTTTGGCAAAGGCAAGGTGACTCTACAGGGTTTTGTGGATGCTGATGTTGGTGTGAATGTTGACTCGAGCAAGAGTACATCCGGTTACATTTACACCATAGGTGGAACAACAGTGAGTTGGATGTCCAGGCTTCAGAAGTGTGTTTCTCTTTCATCTACTGAAGCTGAGTATGTGGCAATAGCTGAAGTTGGGAAAGAGATGATATGGCTGGCAGATTATCTAGAGGAATTGGGCAAGAAGCAGAGCGAGAAGATTCTTTACTAAGATAGCCAGAGTGCCATACAGTTGGTGAAAAATCCAGTCTATCATTCGAAGACAAAGCACATCAGAAGGCGATACCATTTCACTCGCAGGGCAATGGAGAATGGTGATATGTGCTTGGAGAAGATAGAGGGTGCAAAGAACCCGGCAGACATGTTGACGAAATGTGTTGATGTTGGGAAACTGAGGTTATGTAAAACCTCGGTTGGTCTTCTGTAGTTGTTGCTACAGATGTTGCGGTGCGGTAAAGATGTTGATGATGAAGAGATTTTTTTTTGAGAATGTATTTTTTGGATGACTGAGTCAGTCTCCAAGTGGGAGAATTGTTAGGTCGTAGAGCCTGATTAAATTTAGGTTTTCCTATTTATTCACTATTTTAGGCTTTCCTATTTATTCTCTGTAACCAAAAATACTCTGATTTATTAATATAAATATACCTCACCACCGTGGAAGTTTACTCACGGGGTGTTACCACGAAATATTGGGTTTTCTCTTTCTCTCTCTAGATCTCTCATCTCTTTCTCTTGAAAGTTCTTGCGTTCTTCATTCATCTAGTGTATGTGCGTGAATTCAATCCTAACACATTCTACAGGCCTTCTTTTTATGTGTAAAGGGAGAGTCTCCTTATGTATGTTTTCTTAGACATAGATTAGTATTCCTATAGATACATCTCAATGTAAGAGGTGGAGTTGACTAACCTTTGTAGGTAAGTCAACTTTACACTCACCATAGGATAGAGGGTAAGGTTTATGTCCCCCTTCTTGTAAATCTTTGATTCAATTAATGATAAGGCCTGGGGGTGTTGCTCAGCCCCTGACCCACCACAAGGGTCGTTTTGTGAAAAAAAAATTCTCCTTTGGTGACAACCAAAATCTGCAAAAAAATATTGAAAATGGGAAGAGGAAAAACATGAAAAGGGGAAAATATACTTGAGTAAGGGAGTAAAGTTTTTTTTCAATGGAAGGATATAAATTTGTGCTTTATGTGTAATATAATAAATATATATAATATAATATAAAAAAGACACGTCATACTATGTAAAAGTACATGTGTCTTCTTAAAAATTGATGGGTTTAGTAGCCAATGAAATTGTGCCAAAAAAGAGAAAAAATTATTACATTTGATAGTAAAATTTGAACAACCTTTGGTCTGATTAATTAGTGATGTGTCTTTTGGAATTTGATGGCTTTTGTTGGCGAATGAAAAAGTTATTACATTTGACAGTACAATTAGAACAACCCATGGTCCAAGTTTCTTTTTGAGCTCCATAATTAGATGACTTTTGATTTTATAATGTTATTCACAATACGATTTGAACAAATTTTGATCAAACTTTTTTTAAGGCAATTTTTTATACATATAGCCCTAATATAAATTTCTGTCATTTATGTATGTGTTGAGAGTGAGATCGTGTAATTTCTTATATTTGCTTTTGTTTTTTGTATTATTAGATAGATTGATTGAGGAAGAGCAGAGAAGGAACTGCGACTTCATAAATATGGAGTAGAAAAAAAAAGTGGTGAAAATCACTTATCTTTGTTCAAGTATTTGTATTGTGTATTTATGTTGAGTGTAATCCAGCGAAAAATGATTACAGATATGACTTAAGAGGGAGAATTGCTATGAAGTTGCCTATTAGGATCTCTTTGAGAATTTCTTTGAGAATTAAAAGTTATTCTAATATCCTTTTCATTGTTGAGTAGGTAGAGTGGATGTGCAAGATGTACAATAACCTTATAAGGTAACTTTAAACTGGTTAAAGAATTCACCCTACTTATGGATCTATAGTATGAAGCGACACATCTTATTCTATTTTTTTTCAACAACGGAAATTCTACCAAATAACTTTTAATTCTCAAAAAAAGTTGTAGACTTTATATTATTAATCCAGACAGTTGTTACCAAAATTTTATGCAGTGAATAAATCATTCTGAAGGATTCCTATAGAAGTTGATAATTATGTTTTAGATGTTTGTATAAGCTATATAACATGCAACTATAATAATAAACTAAAAATCAGTATATTATTTTTTAGATTCCACTGAAAAAGTGCTTAATTTTCTAACAAAATGCTCCGTCGTGGCGTAAATTTTAACTCCTGTGAAAGTTTAATTTTACAGTTGGTATGTATGTACATAAAGCTTTCATCTCTGCAAAAACCAATAAGTTACTACTTGAGATAATAGATTTCTTCTAACATGAATATAACAAAAATAGTAAGACTTATTCTTTAAATTAGGGAGGACCAGACAATTCGCTAGTGAACCAGGTTAGACAAACTTGGTGATTGAAACGTTCCAATTCGTCCAACGCTCTGCTGAATTTGTTACCGCATTCTTCAACAGTATGAGGTCTAAGTGTCGAAGAAAAAAGACAACCAAGAGAAAAGTAAAAACAGTTTTAGATTCATCTAAGTACATAGCATGTAAATGCTTTGAAACTAACTCACCGTGAATTCTGTGACCTGAATAGAGCATTTACATATGCATGTGAGAAAGAGATGAACTATATTTGTGCCATCAAACAATATTAATCATATTTCAATCTTGCATCATGATAGAACCAAACATTGATTCATATTGAAGTACTAATAATTAATAGTCTATGTACAATAGTTGCCTAATAAGGACTTTTTGTTATTATAACAACCGCATAAGATCACACCATGAATTCAGCATACAAATATATAAATTACATATCAATGAATGTGCTATAACATTTACTCTCTACTCTGACATAGACCAGTAGCAACCAACACAATTCTTCAACCAAAATATTCATTCTAGACCCAAGTCCCAACCTTAATGCAGAAGTGGAGATAACAACATTCTAAGAAGTTAGATCTTCAAAGTTTGCACTGTAGCACAGAAACATTTGAAGAGACGAACGACATCTACATGAATGTAATATGACATGTTTGGTAAAGCATGAATTATCAAATGATGAGCACTATTGTGGCTATGAAAGAACTTACAATTTCAAGACTAAGCTCCATCTTTGTTGGGCGTAAACGTTCTGAAGTTACCTGCTATGACAATGAAAAAACAGATAATGTAACACCAGTAAGTGAAATTCAAAAAAGAAAAGACAAAAAAAAAATGAAATGAAGAAGCCATGGTATTTTTGCAGGCAATGCATACAATGAGGGGAGAGAACACAACAATATACAAAGTTGCATTTTGTTACAACACGAAAGGAAAACAGGAAGCAACAACATCTGTTTAGAGATGAGTATTAGAAAAGACAACAAAATATCCAATCTTTCCCGCCAATTTAGATCAACATAAAGCATTAGAGTTGAGTATTAGAAAAAACAATAAAAAATATCAAGAGCCTTAGCCTACACAAAGTCAGGTTCTTCAATTCAATCCCTAATAAAGTACCTTCTGCCAGTAATCTTTTGAAATGCAAAATTTAGTTCTAAAGTGATGAGAAAACAATAATGTCACCATTTACGCGTAGCAAGAGGCTGCTATTAAAACAATTGATTAGTTTTATCTTACCAATCAAACCAGAGGGAGCATATTGTGACAGTGAACTCAAACCGATTATCGAATGAAAGACATATGTAGACCCCCACACACGCGCATGCACTAACAGAGAAAGCATGTTACATTTAATTATTCCCCTTGAAGACACTCCATAATCGATATTACTCATTCATCCCAAGTTAAGAATGTTTTTTCAGTGCAAATGAGCATGGTGGTTCTATTTAGAGCATACATTTGTTCAAATCAAATTTATTAATGAAAGAACTCATTTCAAAGGGAACTCATCAATTCATCTTTGCATTGCCAGAAAACATTAAAAGTAAAAAAAAAAAATTGAATCCTCCAAAAATACAAAGTATAATATTTAAGTAGTTGACTCCTTATTATATTAAAGGTGATTGTCCATCTTCAAAAGATGCACACATGAAATAAAAATGATTTAATTTCTCATTTTCCTATAAGCAAGATATGAATAGATTTGTAAAGCTACCTAAATATAGTAAGACATATATCCTCTTATGGTAATAAAACTCTTCTATATGTTTAACCAACATTGAAATATCCACTCATCTTTTATCCTAACAATCAACATTACCTTCTATCTACGGGGGACATGCTTCCACTTCATTGCAATAAAAATGTTTATGGATGTAAGCGTCATGAAGAACTTCACTCTTTCATTTTTTGAGAACCTTTTGAGCATGCAGTGCCTAATCATAGATCAATTTATTCACATTCAGTTCAATTTTACTTTTAGAAAGTTATGAATAAGTCATAGTCCGTAATAATTAGACAAAACTATATTAACATAATATAATGCGCCAAAAAGGCAACCAACAGAAAAGTAAAAGCAATTTTAGATTCATCTAAGTACATAGCATGCAAATTCCCTGGAGACTAAATCACCATGTCGACTTTCAATCAGTACAAACCCAATCATCCTGCTCTGGAATAGCCAATGATTTGGAAATAAAAAAAGAATCAATGTTTTTCAGCTCCCACAAGAACATCAGCAAGACTAAGATTCTGCATGGAACAAAATAGATCGGCATGTAGACACAACTTAGCAGTTTCGCTTGAGATATATGAAAGTCCACAAAACAAAGTATATTTTCAGTATAACAATGGTTTTATGACATCAATCTTTGCGAGTACAATATTCTAAATCTTATTTAAAGTGAACAATCCTTTCAACCTCAACATTCACTTGTATATCAATAGAACCTTCAACATACTAACAACCTTGCGAATGCTTTGTCATTGGGCCTTTCATCAAAGTGAAAGGCCAAATGATTTTAGTGTGGAAGCTCTGACTTCAAATTTCAACATAACCTATACTTTTGTTAATCACGAATTATAGGAAAATGATAGAGTATTCAATATTATTTAGTTATACTAACATTGTCATATTAGTTATGTTTCAATCTTGCATCAAGTCATGATCCTTTTGTAGGCAAAATACACAGTCAATTATGAAGATGACAGTTAAGGGGAGAGCACTGATATGAAAGGCAAAAAATGCAAAGAAGCTTTAAAGTCTGTGGAGGTTTAAGAGTGATGAAGATATTCGAAAACTTTTTGGTGAAGCACTATGTTCTGCTTGTACCGGCGAGGACATGCGACTTCTGCTAAAATTATTGTTCACTACAGCGTAGGTAATGAGGAGGTGACTTTTTGGATATGTACATGATTTGGGTTTTACTGTGACATACCCACCTCTTTTGACATGTTGATCTATGTTGCACTCATACCACTAAAAAATCAAGGTAATTTTCTCCAATTTTTGTGCTTGTAATACATAAATGTGTTATATAGTTACGGCTATGTATGAATTTTTAATAAAGATCGAGTGTTATAGTAGATGAGTCATTCCCTTTCTATATTTATCTCTTTTGTTTTGTTTTCAAAGGAACTAATAAATAATTAATAGACATTATTATCCAAACAGATTATTATTGTGGTCCAACGGTATCAAAGCTAATCTAAGTCAGAGACAACACTAAATTGAGATTCCAACTACATCTGTAAACATGCAGCTAATTCAACTGTCTAGTCATGATCCTTCTACGCTATCACCTTATGAGTTGAACGACAACATGTGACATGAGTCAGTATGTCACTCTCTGTTAAATCACTAGAAATTCTAATTATAGTAGATATTTGCGTCTATTTAGATTTAATTCACATCAACATAAAACAGTATAATTGAGTTTTGTGGAGAGCATCTTCTGATGACAACAGTGAATTAAATTTTGCAAGCTATTATGCAGAGGTTCTTGAATTGTGCAAGAGAATACAACATTTACAGATCAGAAGAAAGGGCATAAAGAAGTACCTGCATAGCAACTTGAAAGATCAGTCTACTGAACACCTGAGTGGCTCTCTGTGCATTACTTCCTTTGTTTTCATAGAGAATTAACTCATTATGGTTGCCCCGCTTGAACTTGCCCATGCATATTGCTATGATCTTTCATGAGATTGATGGGCAGGTATATCAAAATGTTGAAGCAATGTTGGAAGTGTCAGAGTTTGTTGCCAAAAATGCTTCATACCATCTGTACTCAAAATTCACGTCTCCAATTTTTTGTGAACATGATGGTCCACTGTCATCAACAACAGTAGAAGGCTTTTTAGATCTATTACTATAATAGTTAGAGGAGCCTCCATTAAGATAAGTTGGTCTTGTGGATGACAAAACCTTTTGGGTTTGGACGGCTATCTGCCAATGTTCCATGGTCTAAGTTATAGAAAAACTCACCATAAGTTTGTTGCAGAAAGAAAAAAAACAATTCTTTATTTGTTGCCCATGATGGAAGGATTCGAGAAGTAGCAGAATCTTTTAAAAGAGACTAATCTGTGTAATTTGTTTATTTCATGCAAGTCTGAATTATCTGAAAAGATATCAATTCATAAAAAGATGTTAAAACACTTCACAAAGTAAAAAAATAGCGTCAAACTTACTCAAAAGAGAAAAAGTCAGAGAACATGCAAAAGAAGAAGGAGAACCTCAAAACACACATTTTTTTAACTTTTATATAGTATATTGACAACATCACTAAATAAACATAATCTGAAAGAGCGAAGAACAAAGGCCAAAATAAACTCATTAAAACATATAGGTTAGATGCTGAAAGACTGAAGAAGAAACATATTTTGACGTAATAATGGAGAGAAAGAAATTACAGTGAGTTATTAAAAAAATACAGTTTATAATAGCAATATTTTTGACAATGCGGCCGAGTTAAAAGTGCAGAGAAGTTTGGCTCAACATATTGCAACCATTGACGTAAATTTGGCCAAAAGTATAGCAAACAACTTCGTCAATTCAGCAGGAGTAAAAGAAAAACAACAACCCGCGGCTCAGACTACAACACAAAGAGAAGCAGCAAAAGGCCAAAATATAGCAGCGATTCAACCGCACAATGAGGTATGAAACAATAGCAGCCAAACAGAAGTTACTCTATCAATAAAAATGCGAAACAAAATTCATTTTAGTAGACACAAGTGAGTACGGTTGGTAATGTGAGAAGTTAAGTAACAAACAAAAAGAGAAGATAAGCAAGAAAAATTCACTCTGAACAGTCAAGAAAGTTAAGAGCATTAATTGGTATAACATAATGACTGAAAATTTTATTTACCTCATCATCATTTATTTGAACTTGTATCATCTCAAATAAGAAAAAGTTTGAAGCCTCAAGAGCTAGGTCTTCTCTGTCATTTCCTTCGGCTAGAACTATATAAACAACTATCCTTGATAGGAAAAGTTGTTCTGCAATTTTAGCATTTGGGTTAGTCAAAATTAACCATTTGAAATTTGACTAATTGGACAGGCATAATCTGAATTGAAAGGTGAAGTTTTGAATCTTAAAATCTTGAGCTGATATGATTGTGATGTAACTCTTAGTTAACTTTAAAAGCAAATGAAGTAAAAGAATCCGAAATTTCACACTGTGTAGCATGAGGGTGCTTACTTGTTACTTTTCTTGCTTTTAAAAGAATCATGAGAATATTTTTCGAATGATTTCGTCATAAACTACATTATATGTAGAATGACCATTGTGTCTTAGGCGGACTGTATTAATATTTTTACGTTCTCTGAACATTTTGCTCGAGATAAAGCAACATAAAATTGTCCGTGTAAAAAAACTGGTTCATCGCAAATATATTCCAACAAATTCTAATATTTGACCTTGAGCTTTGTTTATTGTCATAGCAAAGCATAACCTTGTCGGAAATTGTATTCTTTTGAAGGGAACTGATAGCTTCTCATCTTGTGATGCTAGTAATGGTATCTTTGTAATAAAGACATGTTTACTTTTAAAATCACTACTGGAAATAGTAGCACTGATAATATATGACTTAAAATCATATATATCAATCATGTACCACTGCATAAACCTTCAGTAGGATTTAACTCGACCATAGGGAGAAGGGTTCAAGATGCCCTCGTCTAAGTCTGTCTATTTTTCTTTGCTTTAGTAGCTCGTAGGTCAGGGATATGTAGGCCCTTTTTCGTAAAAAATAATATAATATGAATTATTGTGTATAAAATGAAATACTTATCAAATAACGAGTCTAGATTTTTACCAAAAAATAAATCACACAATCAATGAAAAAAAATGAATTTTTTGAAAGTGCTTTCTATATTGGATACATTATAAATATATATATTATCTATTTAATTACATATTTCAAATAAATAGTTCATTTATGAATTCTATGTTGATTTAAATTTGTAAAATTAAATTAAGAAATTAGAGAATTATTTTAAGAATTTTAGGTGAACTTAAATTAATAACCTAAAATAAATATATTTGTTTTAAGCAAGCAAAATAGTATATGTACAAGTGAGTTGCTGTCAATATAAATAAAAAATATTGTGCTATAAAATGGTCTAGGATTAATTGATTCAAGTGGACACCCTTTAGCACTATGTATCAAATGTGTAGCTTTTATCAAGTATACTCAATTTTAAATATATATCATTTAAACACAAAATTTCACATATATATTCAATGTAACCTTCAGGGTAATTATAGCTCTACCCTTGTATAAACCCATTGAAGATACAAAGAAAGCTTTGTGAAAATATCATAAAAATCTTTCTAGGAACTAGTCGAAATAGGTACAATAACTTCTAAAAATATGAAATAACATAAAAGAAAAATGGGCACGACTTCCACTATGGGCAGAAAGGAGTAAAAGTTGTCTGAGATCATCATCTTTTTTATCTAAGAAATTTTATTGATCTTGCAATCAGATTATGTAGTGTTATAGCAAGAGTAGTATCAGTACAAACAACACGTATTGATATGCATCATTAGCTGATCCAAATCCATCACATTTATTTTTGATAATATGTTGCTAAATAAAATTATTTTCTATTTAGCTATAAAATTTGTCCACAAATGATTTTTTCTTTTCTTCATAAAGTTTGGTATACGATTTTCTAGTTAAGAATTTATTATTAAAATATTCTTTGCTAAAAAGTACGTAGTATAACATGAAAATTTTTTGTAATTTTTTTTAAAAAAAGAATAAAAAACAACTTTGAGCTGAACATCGACAACATTAATGTAAAGATTCTTATTTTCTGTCTTATTTTATTAGAAAAAATGGCACAGCATGACATCCCATTTTATTAATTTGCAACATATAGTCATCTTTTATTTTCTTGACATTTTTTTAAAAAAAAAATCAAATTTTACAATTAGTAACCCATGTGTTGGAAAGTTTTTTAAAAAAAATTAAATTAATAATTTTAAGAGGTGGTAGATTGATGTCCTTTTTATTGGGAAGTGGTTTTTTTCTCCCTTTTTTTTCTCCTCCTTTCTCATACAAGCCCGATTCTTTTGAATCATGTTTTTTTACTGATTGTCTTCTTCATTACTTTGAATAAAAGATAGTTTACGTACATGTTTATTGGTTTTGTATATTGAATTCTATGAAAACACTCATATTTTTTCTCTTTCGCTTTTAAATACTTGATGATTTATTGATATTTACCCGTCAATTTCTCTAATTGTTAGCCTATGTTTAATCATCTCTCGTATTATCGTTCATTTTTTTTTTTTTTTTTTTTTTTTTGGGGGGGGGGGGTCAATTTTGAAATTGAAGGTATATCCAATTTAGGTAAAAAAAAATTACGTAATGGTAATTAATTGTGGGTACCAATTGTCATGTTCAAGAAAGTTATCCTAGGATTATTCATGAAAATAAGGATTCTAATTCTAATTTTGTGGATTCTCCGTCCATCACTTTAAATTTTATAGTCATGTAAGTCTTCTTGTTATCTGATTCGACTTGTATGTTTTCTATTGAGCATTTTATATTTCATGTGCAATCCTCATTTTCTGAAGAAAGAATCTGAAATTTATGCAAATCTTGAGAGAATGAATACACATATATGCATATATGATCTTCATGATTAAAAAAATAAATTCAATGCAGTGTATACATATTATAAGTGAATGAATACATAAAATGTTTGATTTTTTAATATGTATACACTGAAGGGGATAACATTGCTATAAATGTATACTAATACTAAGTGAATGAATACACCCTTCTTCTACCTATATAATATCATCAAGTATACAATTGAATTTTTATTATCAAATAATGAACAAAAAAATATATGAAAATATATAAGTTATGTTTTTTAGGCGATTACGTATTATACATATAATTTTGTTTGTTTTCGTTATTTTTGTTGTTTAGTGATATTGATTATAGGAGAAAAACAAAAAAAAAACTATTAAAATGTCATTTAATAATTTAGCCATTTTGTGCTTATTTTTTTATTTGTCTATTAAATGCTAATTAATTTTGGGCTATTTATTGCCAATTATAACTATAAATGGTATATATATGTCATTTCCTCATTTTATTACTACATATCATGCACGGAATCAATTTTGAGTTGCTCGACACTCGTTTCTATATATATAATATGATGTAAGAGTAATTGCTCGTCTCCTTCAAGTTCCTCTATTATATTTATTATTTTCATAATTTTAACTTATTTGTCCTTTTTTCTTTTTCAGTATATAAAAAGTAGTACTATAAATTACAATAATGAATGACTTAGAATGTTTTTAAAAAAGACACATTCTAAATGTGGTCAACTCTACATATTTCAGTTGTGCCAAATAAATTGAGACAATGGAGAGTAATAAATATTAATTTGGAAATTACGATGAAAATAATACAAATTACAATAATTAACAAGTCAAAATATTCAAAAGACATTCAAAATTTGATCAACTCTCAAAATTTCACATGTGATACATAAATTGGGACATAAAAAGTAACACATATGATCAAAAGCGTTAAAAATATTATAATCACAATAATTGACCTAAAAATATAAAGATCAAATAATATAAAATAAAAAAGTAACAAAATATTATACCAAATGGATAAATATCCAATTAATCTATGATAACTACAAGTAATTCAATTGAAACATTTTTAAGTAATACTTTCCCGTCCCTGTTTAGTTGTCCAATTTAGAAATGATACACATGTTAAGAAAATAATTAATGATGTAGTGAGTTTACCATTTTATTCTATTAATTATGAAATGGATAAAACGTTTTACATTTTTCAAAAGAATTAGTCATTCAATTGAGTTTATAATAGATAAAAAAGTATTATCCCTTTTTGATTTGTCAAAATGGATAAGTAATGCGTTTGGAAGTGCTGAAACTTATTTTTAAAATAAGCAGTTATGCGTTTGGATAAAAGTGCTGAAGTTGTTATGCCAAACGTGAAAAGGGAAAAATAAAAGAAAGAGATGTTAGGGTTATATGGGTAATTTGGAGATTATATAAAAATATTAAGGGAAAAAACATAAAAATATGGTCAACTTAAAACAGCTTATAAGCTAAAAAAAAAAAAAGCACCCCTACCCCAGCTTTTAACTTTTGGCTTAAAATAATTTTTTTTTAACTTAAAATAAGTTATTTTGAGTATTGCCAAACAGTTAAATAAGTCAAAAACCAGTTTTTAAGTCAGTTTGACCAGCTTTTAAGCTGAGCCAAACAGGCTCTAAATAGAAATGTAAGGAGTACTTAGTAAGTAGTAATTATTTAGGAAGGCTAAATAGTTTACGTGGCAGGCAATGAGTGAGACAAAAAAAAAATTAATTTACACGTAAAATTGCTTCGCATAACAATTATCAAAAAGCCCTCTTGACCCTAAGCTTCTCTAATATAGAGTAATATATAGGATTAATTACGTGGATGGATTCCTTTTAAAAATAATTATTTATTTTAAATATACTCTTTAATTATTATCATTTATAGTAGCTTTTTAAATTTCTTACTTTTTTCTGACTCACTTTTTCTCCTTTCTTTCTTTCTTTCTCTTTTTCTCCATCTCTTTCTATCTTTCTCTTTTTAAATCCTTTTTCCTTTCTTTCTATTGGCCTATTTTTCTTGCTTTCTTTTTTATTGTTCTTTCTCTATTTTTCTATTGCTGTGTTTTTCTTTATTTTCGTAGTATAGTAACGATTTTATATTATATAAAATTTATATCAATAGTCAATTAGATAAATAATAAATCGTAACAAAATGAAGAGGCATAAAAAATTACAAAATGAATTAAATTTTAATTTAAAATGTATTACAAATATATTAAAGTTGAATTATTAGAAAATAAGTAATATAATTTTAACAAAAGAAGAAACATAAAATAAACTTGAATTAAAAATGTATTACAAACATATTGAGTTGAATTATTAAAAGATAATTAAATATGAATGTAGAATGTAGAAAACAAAAGAGCATTCTTTGATCTGCATGTAAACCGAATAAAACTTGTATCAATAATGAATTAATCAAGTAACCCAATTGTACAAATCAATCACTTAGTTGCAGAATGAATTAAATTTGTATTTAAAAGTGTAACAAATATTAAAGTTGAGACAAAAGAGAAAATTAAACATAAATAAAGAAAATGTAATAAATGAAATATCAGACAGTGATTTATGTGAATCAAACTTGTATCAATAATGAATTAAACAAATATTCAATAATAACAATAAATAAATAAAAACTGCAAAATGAATTAAATTTGCATTAAAATTGTATTACATTGTATTAAATTTGAATAAGAAGAGAAAATTAAGAATGAATGGAAAACGTAACTAAAACTGACAAGAGAATGATCTTTAAAGTGAATTAAACTTGTATCAATAATGAATTAAACAAGCATCCAATAGTAACAAATAAATCAAAAAACTATGAAATGAATTAAATTTGCATTAAAATTGTATTACACATCATTAAAATTGAATTAGAAGAGAGAATTAAGAATGAATGGAAAACGTAACTAACGAAAGACATGACAATGATATATAAACTGATAAGTTATATCAATGATTAATTAAACAAACTAAGTATCCAATAGTAACAAACAAATCAAAAACTTCAAAATGAATTAAATTTGCATTAATATTGTATATATATTCAACTTTAGTACAATTTTAATACTATATTTAATTCATTTCAATATAATATTTCACCTAAAATTAATTATAAACTTAACCGAACTCTCTTAAAATTGATATATGAACTCTAAATGACATTTTCAATTATTTGTAGGAAATATCTATTCAAGCTTATCACAAATTCGTAAAATTCAAATAATAAGTTCAAATTTTGAAGCTTTATAATGACCATCAATGGTGAACTTTTGCTTCTGTAATTTTAAAGATTTGAAATTTGTGCTTAAAAACGTGATTTTATATAAATTTTCAATATTTTTTCCTCTTTTCATCTTATTTTTGGATAAAAATAGTGACATGGGCAAAAACTGATTGGAAGAATATAGTTATTTAGATGAAAAGTTCAAAGAAGAAGAACAAGAATTAAAAAAAAGAAGAAGGAAGATATCAGATAAGAGAAACAAGTAGAAGAGTAAAAAAACAGAAAGAGATGAAGGTGCACAAAAGTAAAAAGAAAGAAAGATAGAGTCGAAGATGTAGAAGAATTAAAAGAAGAAAAGGCAAAAAGGTTGCGCAAGAAGTGAATATTGTATAATTTTCTTAATTAAAAAAATATTATATTTAGTTTAAAAAAAATATGTTGATATAAATGGTAAATATTTTTATAATATAGCATATTTATGTGATTACCCTAATATATATATAATGTCTCTTTTTATGAGAATCGTAATTACTTAAAATAAACATATCACTTATGTTAGTCATAACTTTTTTTTTCAACAAAACAACTTCATTATATTATATTAGAAATCTCATTATATTATAATCCATTTCAAATGTTCATATTTCATATGATGTCCTTGAGGGACGGAGCTACACCACCTTATAAGTATGAGTGGTCAGATAAACAATCTTCTTTTGAAATATTTTATGAGTATATATGTCAAATATTGATATTTTTGATTGTTGGAAAATTATATGTATAACGAAAGCATATCAAAATCATACAATTACTTACATGGATAATAGACAATACATTGTTTATGCTAACAAGTACGATCATGTTAGAGCATATAAACTTTCTGAATTTAATTTCAGAATTACCTCTTGAAGCGTGAGTCGATATCTTCAAGTGAATCCACAAGGTAGTCGACACGCTAGAACCTTCACGCAAATTCACAAGCTAGTCCACAAATTGGATCACTGTTCTGCGGTCTTCTACAGTGATCCCAAGTTCACTTTTGAACTCTCTCAATACTTGGGTGGGCAAGTATTTTATAGAAAACTTCTCCTATTTCAAGGCTTAGAAAAATCACTATTTATAGAGATTTCTTCTTAGTCCAAGGAGAAGAAATACTATGTCTTTCTTTAGAATAGAAAAAGACATGTACATCTCCCTCTCCTTAGAATAGAAAAATTCATGTCCTTCTCCCTTTTCTTAGTAGGCGTTTGGTCATGTGATACCATATCACGATATAGTATCGTGAGATGAAATCAGTGTTTGGACATGTCATTTTACGCTGATTCCATCTCATGATTCCATATCATGAGATGTGATACCATATTCTCCAAAAACCATGATATGGAATCATATGGGAATGTCATATCATGATTTGAGTTATTATAATACAAAAATTGATCCACAAGTTTATATTTGTTAAAACAACCTCACATTTATATATACTAACCATTTATTTCACATGTAAATAAAATTTATGATCACATCATTACTTTTAAAATTTATTATTTTCACCGACATAAAATTTATTATTCTCACTAACATGTAATCACTTGAACTCATACTTCACGATGTTGAGTAATAAAATCTTGAATAGCCCATGAAAGGTTTTTCATTTTTACTCAAATATATTGATGAAACAATTACTTAAGTGGAGAACAAATAATTTTGTGATAATTTACTATACGATTTTATGATTTTTTTTATTTGATAATTTTGAATAAACAATTGGGTTATTTTACTAGTTTTAGAACTTATATGATTTTTATATTTATAAGAAAATATACAACACAAAAATTTCATATCACATGTCCAAACAAAACTTGAATTTCATCTCATGATTCCATATGATGATACCATATTATGATACCAAAGTGATATACTTTTTCATTGCCTTAAATAGAGAAAAAAAAACACATTTCTCCCTTTCCTTAGAATAGAGAAAGACACATATCTCCTTTTTCCTTTAGAATAGATTCTGAGTTCTAGTTAAATATGAGCAGGGTGGAGACCACAAAATTAATTATTGAGGCTTTCTATTATATAAATAATTTTAAATAATTAATTTGAATTATTTGTACCATAATAAATTACAAATCATTCGACTAAAATTCGTAACTGCACTCCTCTATTTATATTTGAAATTCTCATTAAGCACATATGTAATTCCTCATGCCAATATTACAAATACTAATCAATAAATTAAATTACCGACGAACTTAATTCAATGATCAATTTTCTTTAGAATACTGCTTAACTTATTTCATGTGTCGGGTTCATAAATCCACTTACAAGGTTTGACACGATGAAAACTTTTTAACTTCTAAAATAGACATATCATCAATCTCTATATCAAGACATGGATTCTGTCAACTAACTTATTATTTCACCAATACATATTATCATCATCCAATCTACTAGGAATATTGACCCATCTTAGAATATCAAATTTTAATAAATCAAAATGATAATTAACATATACAAATTGTAATAATTATATCAAAATTAAAATATGAGCACATTTAATAGTTTACAGAATATGCTTTTATCAGTCAGTCTAAAACAATTATCTCCATTTGGTCTCGTTCAGTACATATAAAATGCACTAGCACAAAAAGTTGAAACTATATTATTCCCATAATCAAGATAATCTATATATAATCTTGTGCTACAATCATACCGATGACATGTTCAATTCCCATCTTAGATTGTGAATAAAAATTTGTATACTTATAAGAACCGATGAATTAATTCTCTATGTATAAGCGTAAATTCTATACACTAAATCATTTACTATACAAGTAAACAGACACCATAAACGAATATATGATCTATTAAAAATAAATAAATAAAATATTCTATAATAAATACTATATCTAAAGACGTGGTTAATATATATATCCCAACATTGATGATACTAATTGCTAAACATTTTTAAAGAAAAATAGTCCACTGGTTAAGGGTGTTCTTCAAAGTCGCCTCAAGGTCTTAGGTTCGAGCCCAGATTAAGGCATTTAGTTTCTAAAAGATTTAGTTTAGTTTCTAAGAGAACCAAAGCGACTTTCCAATCTTTATAATCTTACTAACAAGTCTTTTATTTTTACTTGTCCTATAATAGAAATATCTTTGACGAAAATTTTGACTTCACCACCAATACCCTCGTATCATTTACAATCCAATTTGGAAAGTCGAATTATAGGAAATACTATGTAGAAAAACTAGAATTTTTGTTAGATCATGAAATAGCACAATATTCTACGTTGAACGAATATATAAAATATCATATATCTTTAAAGGAATTCTTCAATCTTCCTATATCCTCATAAATAGGGGTTGCAAACGGACGGATTGAAAATGGGTAATACTTCAACCCACCCATATTTGATATGGGTAAAAATAGATTGGGTAACAAATGAGTCGGGTAAAATACTAGTTTACTCATATTTTATTCATATTTTTCATGAGTAAATAATACTCTTCTTAATAATTCAACATGGAGAAAATATTTTAATCTTTTTTAGATGAAATATGTTGAAAATGCTTCATTTAGTTTTATTGTATCATAAAAATAAAAAAAAACTTTAACTTTTTTTCGAGGTTGGGGAAGGTGGGGGGGGGGGAGGGGCTGATGGTATAGGTGAAAAAATAAAAATTTGAAGTTAAAAATATTTTTTAAAAAATAAACTTATTTTTTTTTAATTTGGGGGGTGGGGGGAGGGGGAGGGTCGATGGTAGGGATAAAAAATGAAATTTTGAATTTCAAAATATTTTTTAAAAAAACAAACTTAAAACTTTTTTTTGAGGTGTTGGTGAGAGGGGGGAGGGGGAGGGTAGGAGTGAAAAAATGAAATTTTAAAGCTCAAAATACTTTTTAAAATAAACTTTAATTTTTTTTTGGAGGGGGGGGGGTCGAGGGTAGGGGTGAAATGTTTTCCTTCATACCAAACGCACCCTAAAACATGATTAAAGCACTTTAAGCAATGTCAATACTAGTACACTATTTGCTTATTTTACGCTATTATTTATCACCCAATATAAAATTAAACAAATAAAAAAATATAATTATAATTAACAAAAGATATGTACATTTAAGATAGATATTTTTGCAGGGCCAAAGACTTCACATTTTCAATTATAGAGAAACATAATTATTTTTTATATAAGAACATAAAAAGAGAGAAGTTACAATACATTTGGTAATATCATGAATTTTGAGTGAATAAAGTTAAAAACTTAACTCATTTGGCTAATTCATAATTTACTCATATTATCCATATCTTACGCATGTAAAAAGTCACTAACTCAATTCATAAAATATAAACAAATTGAAAGAATTATTAACATATGAGTTTATTTTGTCGGTACTAATTAATAAGCTATTTTCTAGGACATCATTGTTTAATTTCTTCTGCACAATTTTCTTTGTTATTGAATTATAACTATTGCAATATGCACTGATTGAGCATCTTTTATCAGATGCTATTTATTGGTCATATGTTGAGACTTTTAATAACATTGGGAATTTGTTTGTAACTTTTTTTATTCCTATATTTTGATTATTTAGGCATTTATGCTTTGTGTCTCTTATCAATCTACTTTGTGATTTGCATGATGTATGTTTATTGATGGATAAAGCTCTACTCTTTATTGTGTTTAGATTATAATGTGCCCATCATTGATAATTTTTAAAAATTTATAACTACGAATACTTTTTGTAGCCAATAATTTCATTATTCAATTACAGAATACATCATAGCCATCTAAAAATATTTTGTGATTAAATTGTATGTTAAACAAAATAAAACAATTTAATTGTCATAAATGATTTGAAATATTAATAATAAAGATTAAAATCACAATTGAGATACAATTCACTGTGCTAAAGTTTACAATGATAGCTACAAATTATAGTTTGTCACATTGTATCAATATGTTTTTTGTGGCAAAAAATTTTTATTTCTCAAATTTTAATTAAAAATAACTACTAATTGAATATATTATATTAACATCGACCGATAAGATAATGTATCATCGATAACTCACGCCAATTCATTTTCCCGATTTTTTTTTGTTTAATAATTACGCCATGTTATATGTTTATATACCAAGTGGAATTTTCATCATAAAAAAAGAATAATTTTAATATCAGTAATTTAGTAGCTACATTATCACACTTATGGTAGTTATTATAGAGTTATAGTCCCTTAAGCACATGTTAAAGATGCGTTTTAAGATGTGATAATATATGGTTTATCACGTAATTAATTTAATAACCAAAAAGGTAGCACTGCTATGGTGCTACATTATTCTCTTTTTTATTTTTTATTTTTGTGGTGGACTACTTTTGACTACTTTTAATAAAAGGAGCTTTGGAAAAAAATATATATTTTATTATTGCTGAAAACACGCAAAAAAAGGACAGAATTTCAATATAAATTATTCTAACTTTGTGTATATACCTAAAATCATTCTACTCTAATAGTGGACTCCACTTAAGTCGCATAATTAATTGTCCTTCTCTTCGTAAATTAATACTAACTTAACTTCTTCATTTGTAAATTATTATTAACCTCCTCCTCTTTTAATTAAGTGATATTTTAACAAATTTTTAAAAAAATTATTATTAGGTAGTTTATAAATCATCTCTATTTTATAAATGTCTTTTGAAAACTGATTATTATTATTATCAAGGTGGACTATATTTGGAAAAATATGCATAGTAAGATACTATTTATTTTGAATTTTTTTTTGTTATAATGAATTAATACTTATTTGGAGACGAAGAAATTATTACATACTTTATTTTCTAGATGAGGAATATTGTTCAGTTTTCACTGGAAAAATAAAAGATATTGAACTAACTTTGCCCCATAAAATATGATTGTATTATAGTTAAAAGATGAGAATAATTTACATAAAGAATGTTTTAAGTGGAGTAAAATGAAACGGTCCCAATTTGCTGCAGTGTTTTGAGAAAAAATATTTTTCTGCAAAAGTTATGATGAAGTTTTGATTTTTTATTTTTTTTTTGGTAATTACGATTAATTTATTATTATTTTTATTATTTTTTATTTTTTAAAATAAATAAAATTATACATAATCAAGAGGAATTATAATTTTTTAATTAAAAATTACTCTTGTTTTTAACACATGAAATTTTATGTTATTAAAAGTCCACTTTTTTCTTCAAAATATTTAATCACTCCTATTGTCCTATTAATTTGATGTGATCAGAGAATGTTTTTTTGTGCACGTGTGAAATATTAAAGTGCGTTTACGATGATGCTTTCAAATTTGAATGCGATTTTAAATTCGACATTTACAAAAGAGTTGTTTGTTACGATTATTTTATCTGTTCTTAATTACTTGTTTATTTTGATAAATTAAGAAAGAACTTTTTTTATTTATCATATTCTTAATTAATTATTTTGAAAAGTAAATTTTAAATTTTTAGTTCATTTATTTCATAATTAATAGGGGTAAAATGATAGACTCATTATGTTAATAATTATTTTCATAATAAATGTGTCAATTCAAAAGTGGACAAGTAATTAGAGATAGATGGAATATTAACTTGACATCTGAATTATAAAACAATAAATAATACTTATTAATTTTATCAATCACCCTTGTTAAATAAAAGTTATTTGAATATTGAAAAATGATTATTTCCTCGTCCTCGATCACTTATTTAATTTTTTCTTTTTACTTATCTATTCTGACAAATCAATAAAGGATATTTATTTACATATTATATTCTCAATTAATTAAATTTGAAAAAGATACAACTACTTGAAAATTTTTAATTTCTAATTCATTTTCATAAGTAATAGTAATAAAGTGGTAAATTTACTATTTCAATCATTGTTTCTTAATAGATGTGTCAATTAAAAACAGATAAGTAATTAAAGACATAGGAAATAGTAGTATTTAGTAGTAAGGATAAATAGACATAATATGATAAATTTATTTATTAATTTTATAAATTGAACAAGATTATTGGACATTCCAAAATAGTAGAAAAATAAGATGGATTGAGGGAGTAATTGTCACTAATATTTTTTTCTATTTACTGTTATTAAGTTTTTGATGCTAAAGAAGTGGAGGTCAACATGGCCAAATAATAATATGACGAGAGAAGATACTTGTTTTATTTCAAAATAAGTGAATTATAGAAGTATTGTACACTATTTTAAAAAAAATATTTGTAATAGAGAATTATTTTTCAGTTTATCTTTTTTTAATTATTATCAAATTACCTTTTAGATAACTACTCCCACTAATTCAAAGCAATTAAAATTGGTTGAACTCATCACTTAGGAAACTTCAATGAAAGATAAAAATGAAAGAAATATTCTCAAAAATTAAACAATTAAATTTATTTGAATTATAAAAAAATTCTCGATACTTCTCTTACTTTGAAATTTAAAAAAGAATTAGGATTTTGAAACATCATTAGACATTATTGTATATTAAATTTAAACATTAGTAGAATACATAATCCCAAGTCAATATGGGTCAAGTCCAAGTCAAATTGTTTTCAAATGGTGACGATTTATTATACGTTTTCAAAAGTTTGTTAAAAGTATAGTATAAAAAAATTAAAAAAAGATCACATTTTATGTTAAGAATTGGAAATATAATGATTCGTGTTGAAAACAAAAGAATAAAGACGCGTTTATTTTTGAATAAAATGATTCGATGATCTAAAATTAAGAATTGTTTAATTTGCTCGTGTCCTATCAAGATGATTCCTAATAATACTATTTTTTTCAACTTTAGTATTTTAATTATAGCCATGTGATGAAGAAACACACGTTGCTAATTCTCTTTCTATATAACTATATACACTTAATTGATTAGCTACTATATATAGTTTAGAGGAGATTGATTCAAGTGAGGCCACAAGAAAATATAAACAAGTTTTATTTAGCATCTTGATTATATTGTGGATGAAAGAAGGTCATTAAGGTTAGATTTTCATAATAAATTTACCTTATTGCACTTCATATTAATTAATTTAATTACTTCTTGTTTGATTAAGTAGCTTGTGATTTATCTTTACCAATTGTTTTCTATATAATATAATAGTATGTACATATATGTTTTGTTGCAAGTAGTAATTTGTATATTTTATGTTTTGTTTCTTTTATTTGGTGTTCGATATTCATACTGAAATTTGAATAAATTTAAATTTGTACTGAAAAGTCCCACGCACTTCATAATGAAAGGGACTCCATACTCAGGAAGATTTAAATCTAAAATTTCTTATTAATAAAAGGATGAAGAAGTGTTTACCGATCATAAAACTTTTTATGTTCTTGAAATTGATCCCATATAACTATATTATAGAAGCGAATGTTGAGGAGCTTGGGTCAGCCGGTCAATTGACCGGTTTGCCCTTCTCCTCAACTTCTTATATTTATATTTCGTGTTTTATATGTTTTAATTTATTTTTATTTTAATATTTTCTTTTTTTATATACTATGTATTTATAAAATTAGTATTAAAAATTAATCAAAATATTATAAATTTGATTATTTATCGAATTTCACATGCACTACATAATTAGGACTGAGAGAGTATCATATATTATTTGAAAATCACATTAAGAATTCTATAAATCACAATAATTAATAACTTAATATAGTTGAAAATCATATTAAAATGTGATTAACTCTCAAAATTTCACACGAGCCACATAAATTGGCACAAAGGTGGTAACATATATTATTTGAAAATTATGTTAAGAGTACTATTAGTCACAACTTAAAATATTTAAAAACATATTAAAAACTTGACTATATCACAAAATTTAACATGTGTTATATTAATTCGGACAAGAGAAATAACATATATCATTTAAGAATTACATACTTGAAATACTTCTTAAAAAACTATTAAAATATAATTAATTCTCAACATTTCACATGTGCCACATAAATTATAATAATTAATAATTTAAAATATTTTTTAAAATATTTAAAAACTAATGCACTCTCGAAATATCATATATACCAAAGATATTATTTAAAAAGTATGTTAAAAATATAAGAAAAATAATAAACAACAAATATTTAAAAGTTTAATTGACTCTTTTAACTTTATTTGTATCACATAAAAACTAACTGAATTAATATATATTGGGCTTGCCCGGGCTTTTATATCTAAGTATGTATATATATATATATATATATATATACATATGGAATTCTGGGTCTATAATCGTACATATATAGGCATAAACCTATTTGCCATGAAGAGTACTTTTAATGCTTTTTTTTAATCTTATAAATACAAATACCTAATTAAAGTACTGACCCAACCCATTTTTTTGAAAAGTGCAGTTAATAATTTAATATATTATTTAATATACTAGCCGATTAGATATTCATCCTAAGTCTTTTATCGTTTGAATCTTTTTCTTCACTTTTAAGATAATATTGTTATCTTAAGGTATTGAATAAGATGTATACTCATCGATTCTTTTAAGAGATTATAATTATCACAAGCGAAGATATTAATGAATTTTCTTTTTTATGGTTACACTACTAGTACTTTAATATTTTATCCAAATCTTGCTAAGGAAGAGATAAAAATCATACAATAAAATTAGAAAAAGATACAAATTTCTAAGTGCTACTTAGTATTGACAATACATTTGAAATATTAAGAAGTATCAAATTTAGATATCTATACCATGACACATAGTATAATTAATTGTATTTTATGGAGTAATAGCTACTACTACTGGTTATCGATGCATCAAAAGTAATAATTTGGCGATAAATTATTTCTAATTCATTGAACTTTTCTTATTAGAGTTTTTTTTTTCTTTATAAGAATATTTAGCATGACATATTGAGAGAGAGAGAAAAAAAAGAATTTGAGGAGAATTTAGCTTTAATTTCTAAAGGGTGGGTAAGATACGTTATTTGAGAATATTTTCTTTAAAAATTGAATTATTACTCAGTGATAATGTTCAAAAATTAAATTGGGTCGAACCCGGGCCAATATTTACTAGATTAAAATTAAATTGGGTCGAACCCGGGCCAATATTTACTAGATTAAAGACAAGCGTAAAACACACATTTAAATAATTTTATTTTAAAAATTTTTTATACATAAACTATTGAGAGTGTGAGTTTCGTATATAAACTATTACTTATTAGTACTAGAAACACAGCTCGCGTGTAATATACTCTTTCTTTTACTTGAAATTAACATGACATTCTACATAGATAAAATATTTTATATTGACAAAAATTCATCAATTATTAATATTTATTAAAAGATAAAGATTAAAATATTATTATAAAAAAATAATTCATTTTAAAATAATAATTTTATTTAAAAAAATTAAAAATTATTTTTCTTATTCCAAAACATTACGTCCTTCCCATACCTGCCTCCACCCCCACCTCCCAACAAACGAGTTTTCTGTTCTGAGCCTTAGTTTGCGCCTGCCTACCTTTCGCCTTTGTCCACTAGACAAGCTTTCTTAAGGATCCATCGTCCTTTTTTATTTTTTGAAATAAAAAATTCACCCTTCCCCTCCCCCACTCTTTTCTTTTAAAAAATTGATATTATTATTTTCTTTTGAGTAAATAAAATTCTATCCCACTCCGTCTGACCTTTCATTTTTTTTTATTTACGTTTTTCTCGATTTGTGTCATATATGTTCATATATTTTTAGGAACATATTTTTCTACTTAGGAATCGAATTGAACAAAAATTTAAAATTTATTTTTAAAAGTCTTGCGACATATATATATATATATATATATATATATATATATATATATATATATATCGTCAAATGGGGTTGGGCAAAATTATTCTTTTAAAAAAAAAAGTATGTGTTTTTTTTTGGGGGGGGGGGGGGTTGGGGCGGCGGGGTGGTGATGGTGAAATGGGATAAGAAAAAAATTTTATATTTTAATTTTTATTTTTTTGGGATGATAATATTTTACCTTTAACCAATACTAATAATTTATTTATTTGTTATCAAAATAAAATATTTTGTCTATGTTGAGTGTGATTTGATCATTTTTTTTTAAATAAAAGAGAGTAGGTAGTACACACACCATGATGTCGGGTTTGAACCCCCTTAGGTATGAATTTTGTCTTTATTAGGAAGCGTTTTATTTCCAATGTGAGATATTCTGCCGCGAATTTAAATTTAATCGAATTTCAATTTGGGTATACCAGATATCGGATGATGGGAAACAAAAAAAAAAAGAAATAGATAGATGTGTTTTGCAAACTAATAGTAATAGTCTAAACATGAAATTTACATTTTAAATCATCTAGATTAAAACTCAAAAAATTAGATATGTTAGATGTGTTTTGATAGTTTGTCTCCAGATTAAAAATAAGGAAAATGTCAAAATGAGAAATTGAAATTGGATGGTTGATTGATAATAATGATATGTTTTTTTAAAAAAAATAATAAATCGTGGGTGAGGGAGAGAAAATGAGAGAGGGGATTACAATTTACAATTTGGTGAATCGAAATCTCATAAAGAAAGTGAAAGTTTAAATAGTTAACCAACTAATTCTGTCCACTTTTCGTTGTCATGATTTTCTTTTCTAGAGTCATATTATAAGAATTTCAATTAATATTTCACGATATATTTTTTCATCATATTGATATGTAAAATTGTAATTTATAGTACTTTTCGTGTATTTTTGAAAATCTAATTTTTTTGTTTGAAATAACAAATCAATGTAATGTAATTTAACTTTAAAAATTAGTCAAATTAACTTTTAAAAAATACAACATAACAAATAAAAGCGAACGAAAAAAATAAATTACTAAAATTCCTCGAAATAATATGTGACTCTGACTATTTAAATGAAAACTTTCTCAATCAATCCAATTCACTTCTTCACTTCTTTTTACTATTTTTATCACTTATTTTGGAGTGTCAACGTCTGCTTCAACTCTATCTTAGTTTAAAAGAAAAATAAAAGGATATATGAAAGTTGGTACTCCCTCCATTTGTTTCAACATTTGAGTAATGTTGATTTGACATTTAGGGTTCTATTTTATTAAGTTAATTTTTAATTTGACAATTTAAGATTTTTTTTGTGTTATTTAATAATAAGGTAATATTAAAATAAAACAATAAATATATCTTAATTTGTTAAAATAGATAAAAAAAAAAAGAAATATCAATTTTTAATATAAGGACTAAGTAAAATAAAATGGAAGGAGAATGTGTTAATTTTTCTTTTTATTATATGCTTTCTCTATCTATTTTTACTTATTCATATAATGAGATTTCCCATGTGATTACTTATCTCGTTATATAAATGAGATAAAATTAATTATCACATCATTGTAGTACATAAATAGCGGGACAAATATTTCAAAACTAATTAATATATACTCTTAATTAAGTGTAGGATAATATAACGTGAGATTATTATTCCTTTTAGATTTGTCATACCAAACAAAAGTGATAAATTATTTTTGATATTTGTAAAACTAGATAAGTGAATATATGTTTTTAACATAGTAAACAAGTAAAAAAATAGGAAGCACTTAGGAGTTTGTTTGGTAGTTCGACAAGAAAAAAGTTATTTATGTATTAATTTTTGTATAACTTAATTGTCATTTTGCAGGTAGATAGAAAATAAGCTATTCATACGTAAAATTAATACGATGTTTAATCGACAATTTAGAAATATAACTAACATGTATAAGTTATGAAGAAATCTATATTATTTTATGTGAATAGAAGGCGAAATAACTAATACATGAATAATTAATCCCTGCATAATTACTATCTACATAAAATTACATATATTTACTAACAAATACGATCTATATTATAAATACCCGCATAACTCTAACCAGGTATCTGTTATTACTTTGCGAATTGGATATCAAACCAACAAAAGCAAAGGAGCAACTTACTCAAAGATGACCATAAAAGTAGAAACCTAAATAATCATTTGCATGCTTCCCCATAGTTTGTCATTTTACTTTTATGTTAATATTTTTTTCTTTATCTTCCACTTCCTTTTGCAAAGTTAATTATTTATGGCCCTTCTTGTTTAATAGTATTACATCAGCAATAGGGTCGGATAAACAAAAGTGAGCAGCCTAGCTAGCGCTATGATATTACCAAATCAAATCAAAAGAAAAAAATAATAATAAAGATATCATAATGAAACATTATGAACCATATATAAAAAAGGCAATTAATAATTAATTTAGAACATTATTAGTCATAATCAACTTTGTTGGAACACTCCAAAAAGTGTGTTGGTGGATTAATGGGTCATTTATTTTAAATTAAAGATTTTCATGCAACAAACAGAACTCTCTTTATATTATTTTAAGTAGATATTATTATGAATTAGGAAATCAATTTTATTATAAATATTGTTAGTTAGTATTTCATTCTTGGTCAGAATTAGGAATTCAAAGTCTTTTTTTTTTGCTCGCAGGAAAAAGAATGAGTTCTTCAACGGAAAAGGCGTTTGAAAATAAAAATAAAAATTCAATAGGTATTATTTTTCGATATGCTGATGGAAAAGACATTTTGTTGATGTTTTTGGGCACAATTGGAGCTATTGGAGATGGTATATCAACAAATTGTTTGTTGGTATATGTTAGTCAACTATTTAATAGCTTGGGTTATGGTAAAACTCAACAAAATGATCACAATTTTATGGAACAAATTGAAAAGGTTAGACTTTAAATGTCTTATTTAATTTTATCTACATCTTATTTTCTCTTACTAATATATTTGCATTTTGATGGTAATATTATTTACAGTGTAGCTTGTATTTTGTACTGTTGGGATTGGGAGTCATGGTTGTGGCCTTTATGGGTAAGTTTCTATATATCTCTACTCCACTTTTTTGGTTACTAAGTTCATAGATCGAACTAATAGGACATAATGCGAAAGCTAATAATTTCAAATATTGAACAACTATAAATCAAAAAACTTCTGGACCTACGTATGATAAAGTTAATATAAATATATCGTCTACGGAGAGATTAATCTCCCCTAGATGCTATTGTGTAAGAAGGAAGGATATTCAATTTCTTTTTTCTAAAAGGGTTTGCTCAAATAATTTGAAAGACATAATTAGGGTAAACTTTTTGCCCTTGCTTAAAAAAGTATGATAAGAAAATTAGGTCAAAACCCTAACATATGTATCAAACCCTAAAATCCTCATCATGATGAAGAAATTAGTTAATTAATTTTTGCAGAAGGTTACTGTTGGAGCAAAACAAGTGAGAGACAAGTGTTGAAAATAAGGTACAAGTATTTGGAAGCTATTCTTAGGCAAGAAGTTGGTTTCTTTGATTCACAAGAAGCTACCACTTCTGAAATTACTAATGGTATTTCTAAAGATACTTCTCTCATACAAGAAGTTCTTAGTGAAAAGGTAAACACTTATATATATATATTACCTTAATTCAATTTCTTCATATATACTTAAAATTTTGAGGTTCATTTCTACTGAGCTAATAGTTATTATCTTAGAAAATCAGTTTGCTTGTTAATTTATTCTAATTTTTCCTTCAACAACGAAAGCAACTTAACGAAAGTAACTTCCTAAGATAGTGATAATTACCCTCACCGTTTCAATTTATTTGTGCTACTTTTATTTTAAGTTAGTTGTTTATTTCCTTTTTTTGGATAACTTTTTAATTTTAATTTTCTACCTCACATGTTTTAAACTACAAAATTAAACTAAAGGACATTTTTGCTATACTCTACATACTCCCTTGACATCTTTAGTTGTCCAACTTATTCCAATTTGGAAAATCTAAGAGAAAATTTACTATTTTGTGTCTATCTTCATCCCATTTTATATGATGTAGTTTGAAGTTTAAGAAAGAAAGGAAGAATTTTGAATTTTGTGGTTTAAAATGAATGATAAAAATTTGTGTGACTATAAATCATTTCATTAAAGGGTAAATTAGATATTTTAAAGTTAAATTGTTACTTAATATAGAAACCTGTAATTCTTTTTAGAACTGACTAAAAAGAAAAGTAAGTCATATAAATTGTGACAGAAGAAGAATTAAATATTATTCATTTTTCAATATTTAGATAATCACTTATAATTAATAGGGGGTGATATAGTAGTTTGTCGAGTCAAAAAATGAACAAAGTAAAAATAGACGGAGAGAGTATATATCTTATAAGATCATCAAAAACCTTCTTCTTTAATTTCTTAAACTTTGGTAACATTTATAGTCATATGCAGGTACCTCTATTTGTTATGCACACAACAGTTTTCATCTCAGGAATTGTATTTTCAGCCTACTTTTCATGGAGATTGGCTATAGTTGCTTTGCCAACAATATTTCTCCTCATAATCCCTGGTTTAATCTATGGTAAATATTTACTCTATTTGTCTGGAAAATCCTTCAAAGAATATAGCAAAGCAAATGGTATTGTAGAGCAAGCACTTAGCTCTATTAAAACAATATATTCATTTACTGCTGAGAAGAGTGTGATTGAAAGATACTCATTTATTCTTGATGGAACAATAAAGTTGGGAATGAAACAAGGAATTGCAAAAGGTCTTGCTGTTGGTAGCACAGGGTTGTCTTTTGCTATATGGGCTTTACTTGCTTGGTATGGAAGTCATTTGATTATACATAATGGAGAAAGTGGTGGTAGAATTTATGCAGCTGGAGTTTCTTTTGTCTTGGGTGGATTGTAAGTGCCTTTTTACTCCGATAATACATCGATAACCTCTTAAACTTGCTAATGTGTTTCATTTAGACATTTGAACTATCTGAATATCTGATAAAGTGTTCCTGTTAGACATTTTTAGTTTAAATTTTGAGTAATGTTCTCAAACGTTCGTTCATTATGTAGATAAATTAACCACTTGGCATATGTCGCAATTCTTTAATTTTATGTGTTAGCCTCAATAAACTGTATAATCATAGACTTGTTCTAATTAAAGGAGGTGCTATAGTTTATATGGTTAACTTATCTACGTATGGAGCTCTTGATAACACATGCAAATGCTTTTTTTCTCCACAGTTTGAATTGGAAGTGTCTAATGGAAACACTTTATTATATGTTTAGATGCTCGATTAGAACAAACTGTAATTTGAGTGTCTAAGGTGTTATCGATGTATTTTGCCTATAATAGATCTTTCTTTTCATCGATGTAAAAAGCTTGGATCGTTACATGAAATCTTGGTATTGGTAATGTTATGTAGATCACTTGGGATGGCTCTGCCTGAGGTGAAATACTTCACTGAAGCTTCTGTTGCTGCCTCGAGAATATTTGATAGGATTGATCGCGTACCAGAAATTGATGGTGAAGACACAAGGGGACTCGTGCTCGAAGATATTAGAGGAGAGGTTGAATTCAGGAATGTCAAGTTTACATATCCTTCTCGTCCAGATACCGTTGTTCTCAAGGACTTCAATCTTAAGATTGAAGCAGGCAAAACAGTAGCCCTTGTTGGATCAAGCGGAAGTGGAAAATCCACTGCCATTGCCCTTATTCAAAGGTTTTATGATGCTAATGCAGGAGCTATATGTATTGATAGCGTAGAAATAAAGTCGTTGCAGTTGAAATGGTTGAGAGGGAAAATGGGGTTAGTAAGTCAAGAAAATGCATTATTTGGGACATCTATTAAGGAGAATATAATGTTTGGGAAAGTTGATGCAACTATGGATGAAGTTGTGGCTGCAGCAATGACCGCGAATGCTCATAATTTCATCACGCAACTTCCTGAAGGATATGAGACCAAGGTCAGTTAATGATCTTGTGACATTATAGTACTAGGTAGGTACATTTGTTATACGCGGTTCTAACATGCTTAGTTGTGACAGATTGGTGAAAGAGGAGCACTTCTATCAGGTGGTCAAAAGCAGAGAATTGCGATTGCTCGAGCCATTATAAAGAATACTGTGATTCTTCTGCTTGATGAAGCCACAAGTGCACTTGATTCTGAATCAGAAACACTTGTTCAAAATGCCTTGGATCAAGCTATCGTTGGGAGAACTACACTGGTAATCTTTCTCCTCGAGTTGATTTCTCAGATGGTCACTCGACTAATAGTTGTATTATCTTAGAAAGTCACTTTTTGGTTGAAGAAAAGCGGAATCAAGAAGAGAAGTAACTTTTTGATATAATGACTATTAATCGAATGAACATCTGAGCAATCAACCCCGTTCTTCTATTACTTTCAATAATAAAAAGAAATGTAGAAAGATATATAACGAGGTCCCTTTCAACGAATTTGATGATCAGGTTGTTGCCCATAAGCTATCAACAGTAAGAAATGCAGACCTCATTGCAGTAGTAAGTAACGGTTGCATCAGTGAACTAGGGGCACACAATGAGCTTAAGGAGAAAGATGGGCAGTATGCAAGGCTAGCAAAACTTCAAAGACAATTCAGCTCTATCGATCAAGAACAAAGCGCTGAACCTCGTATTTCTTCAGTAGCAAGGAGCAGTGCAGGAATGAGAGCAAGTCCGGCTGTAAGCGCCTCACCCTTGCGCATTGAGGACAGCCCCATACAAGCTTCACCTCATCCTCCTCCTTCCTTCACTCGGCTCCTTTCGTTAAACTTACCTGAATGGAAGCAAGGAATTATTGGAATCTTATCAGCCATTGCATTTGGTTCAGTGCAACCTGTCTACGCACTAACCATAGGTGGCATGATTTCTGCTTTTTACTCGCCAAGTCACGAGGAAATGCAATCTAGAATTCAGAAATATTGTATGATTTTCATCATCCTTTGCCTTGTCTCAGTTGTTCTCAATCTATGCCAACATTACAATTTTGCTTACATGGGTGAACGCCTTACCAGAAGAATAAGACTGCAAATGCTCGAGAAGATTTTGAGCTTTGAAGCAGCCTGGTTTGATGAGGAACAGAACTCAAGTGGAGCTTTATGTTGTCGATTGAGCAATGAAGCAGCCATGGTGAAATCTCTTGTTGCTGATAGAGTGTCACTCTTAGTCCAAAGCACTTCAGCTGTCACTGTTGCTATGGTAATGGGGCTAATTGTGGCTTGGAAACTTGCACTAGTTATGATCGTTGTCCAACCACTCACGATTCTCTGCTTTTACACACGAAAAGTCCTGCTATCCACTATGACAGCTAAATTCGTGAAGGCACAATGCCGTAGCACTCAAATTGCTGTAGAGGCTGTTTATAATCACAGGATCGTGACGTCATTTGGGAGCATAGATAAGGTTCTTGACATCTTTGATGAGGCACAGGATGAGCCAAGGAAAGAGGCTAGGAAGAAATCTTGGTTAGCTGGTATCGGTATAGGATCAGCACAAGGCCTAACATTCATTTGTTGGGCCCTGGATTTTTGGTATGGTGGAAAGTTAGTTAATGCTGGAGAAATATCTGCTGCTGATGTCTTCAAGACTTTCTTTATATTAGTTAGTACTGGAAAGGTAATAGCTGAAGCTGGAAGCATGACTTCTGATCTCGCCAAGGGATCAACAGTAGTTGCCTCGATTTTTTCCATTCTTGATCGAAAATCACTGATCGAAGGATCGAATGAGGTAATAAGGACAAATATCCTTCTCTAAATCCTTTTCAAAGTTCACTTCAATTCACATCATTTGAGCTAATATTGTAACATATTTTACAAAACTAGGCAAAGAATAACAGCATGGGTACCAAAATGACCGGTCGAATTGAGATGAAAAAGGTTGATTTTGCATATCCAAGTCGGCCCGACAGGCTAGTGTTGCATGAATTCAGCCTGGAGGTGAAAGCAGGCACTAGCATTGGATTGGTTGGCAAAAGTGGGTGCGGAAAATCAACAGTAATTGCCTTGATTCAAAGATTTTACGATGCAGATAAAGGATCACTAAAAATCGACGCAATGGACATTCGATTACTTGATTTAGGATGGTATAGAAGGAACATGGCCCTTGTTAGTCAAGAACCAGTGATATACTCAGGCTCTATCCGTGAAAACATTTTGTTTGGCAAACTTAATGCATCTGAACATGAGGTTGTGGAAGCTGCAAAAGCTGCTAATGCACATGAATTCATTTCGTAAGTACATATGCTTTTTAGTTGTTACCAAATCGTACTTAATTTTAGAAGTTTGAACAAATAGACTAATACGACATGTTTAATGTACATGTAGGTCACTTAAAAATGGATATGAAACAGAATGTGGTGATAGAGGTGTGACAATTTCAGGAGGGCAAAAGCAAAGAATTGCTATAGCACGGGCAATAATACGTAACCCAAGTATACTACTTCTAGACGAAGCAACAAGTGCTCTGGATGTTCAGTCAGAGCAACTTGTGCAGGAAGCATTGGATCAACTAATGGTTGGAAGAACGACAGTGGTTGTGGCGCATCGCCTTAATACTATCAGGAATTTAGACTCCATTGCTTTTATTTCAGAGGGTAAGGTATTGGAGAAAGGAACCTACTCTTACCTTAAGGATAAACGAGGTGCATTTTTCAATCTTGTCAATCTTCAATCCACATAATAGCGACAATCCTGTTGTATCAGTTCTAATGTTGGACATATTGATAAATGAATCAATGAGAAACTCAAGCGTTGCGACAAGTACAGAATCTAAACCAACATGGTTGGACAAATTAGTCGAATGAGGAACAATAGTTGAAGGGTTGTTGGTCTTAAAAGAATGTATAGGAAAATTAGAGGCTCTGGCCTGAGGTAATGGAGGTGCAACTGGAGAAGCCACCTTGTTATTATTATCTTCTTCATTTATATGAAGTTTCATCCCTCCAAGGCAATGTAACCTGTTCCCACAAATGATGTTAACTGTCCCCTGGCACTGTTGGGAAACTTGTATTGCCTTTAATGTTTATTTATACTGCATTTGTTATGTTGCACCTAACGAAATTCTCCTTTCTTTCCTCATACACATTATGATGCATTTGTTATGTTGCACCTATCGAAATTCTCCTTTCTTTCCTCATACACATTATGATACGTCGAAAATTGGAACACTGCAAAACAAGACGAGTCATTAGATGTAAGTTGTAACTAAGGATTTAAGGAAAATTTAAGTCTTGATCTGTAAGTGAGTATTTAGAGATAAGATGATACTTACGAAGAACATCTGTTAAGATGGATCTTGGCCTAACTTAACCTCAAAAGCTAGCTTTTGAAGGGAGGATTGTCCAAGTCCATTTAAGGAGACCAAATTCCCATTCCTTTTCCGATGAGGGAATTCTTAACACTCCCCTGCTCGCCCAGACCTCGTTAGCTGGAGCATGGACACTATAATATGGGGGCCCAACATCGGTGAAAAAAGAAATTGAGATGGGTCTGGCTCGAGAAATTGTTTGCCTAATAATCATGTATCAAGATCGGTACTAAATTGCAACCAGAATTAGAAGAAATGTTGGATATGGAGCAAGAGTTAATGGGAAAATGGAGGGAAGATGAAAAGAAGAGGAACTTGAAAAGTTGGGAACTTGAAGAGTTGAGAACTTGAAAAATCCTCTTATGCTTTCCCTCATCGGTGGTGGAAAGAAAAATATGAGAGTTTAAGTATAGAAACACTCCTATTAATTGTTAAAAGGGTTGGAAAGAGGGACCCCCTCGCGTTGGCGTTGCTTGCTCGACTTCGAAAAATGATTGAGAGATTAATTTTTGGACAAATTATGTTTTAATTATTTAGTTAATTAATTAAATTAAATGACAAAAACGTTTCAATTAATTAGTTAATTGACCGAACTTTTCAATTATTCAGTTAATTGACCGATTCGACTCGAATCTGCGCGTGACCCATTTTATTTAAAATCTTTCTCGTGTTAATTTTAAATTTTTCCGCCGTTGAAAGTGACTGTTCTGAAAGGTTGTATCTTTCAGGAACAACCGTGACCGTTTGAAAGGTTGCAACTTTCATGAATGGTCGTGTGGATAGTGAAAGGGTTGCAACCTTTCAGAAGCAGTTCCTCTTGCCTATAAATATATTGGTTCTTCAGATTTTTTTCCTTACGAATTTTTCTGATCTCTTTTTCTTCTTCTTCTTCTTCTGCGCAAAAAGTTTCTTCGTGTACTTCACTGTTGTTGAGTGGTTTGCTGACACCAATGTTTTGGGTATCAATACGCTGGTGGTTGAGATCCAGAGATCTTTCTATCCTGGGAGGACATTTTCCAAAATCAAACCTCGGATACTAGAGTGGAAATAATTTCCTTAAGGGGACACTGTGCATTCAGTGAGCTTGATCTTTTTCGTTCTGTCTTTTTCTAGATTCTGGTATGTTTACAGATTTTAGTTATTGTGAATTAATTTTTATTCGTCTGATCTTAATGATTCATTAAACTTTGATTACTTTGTGTTTCTGCAAAGTTGTTCAAATTAATAATTTTGTTTTTGACGCAGATTGGCAAGAAGAAATGCATATATAAGTATATTAAATCTGTGTCACGCAAGACGGGGAACTTTGTAATTAGATTACCTAACTTTATTGCATATAAAATGTTAGTAGCTTACATAAGGGAATTATACATAAAGTTTGCTGATATTATGGACAAAAAGAAACTATTTAAATTTGTTATGTTGGTTAGGTGGTGGAGCATAAATTCTCTCTTTTCATTTTGGAAATGAGAGTCTTATCTAGTAAATCAGAAGAAGACTTGGAGTATTGCATACTATACATGTTCAAATCTATTGATACAGTTGAATTTGTATACCTGGTTTCAGGACTGTTAGGTCATTAGCATTTTAATATTGATATATTTAACATATTAAATTGATTTATTTTGAAATTATAAGAATGACCTTTGGTAGGCATTTGTGTCTTAAACTATCAATTTAATCATGTTATTCATTTTTGACTTGGTAGCCATGTAATGCTATTTCTTTTGGCTTTATTGGCTGAATTCATTGTGAGATAAAAACATTCCAATAAGTATTGAAATGAATAACTTCTACATCATCCATTAGCATTGGTTATCCATCACTTCATTTCATTCTTAATTCCTCCATTACTCTTTGTAACCTATGTAACCTATGTAACTCCTATTGTAACCTATGAAACTCCTATTGTAACCTATGAAACTCCTAAGACCATTATCTTCACTATTTACTACCTCCATTATCTTCCTATTCATTGCTAGGAAGACTTCTTGTTGTACAAATAGTGGTGGTCTTCATTTGATTTGCACACATAATTCACAAGAGAAAAAAACATAGAGTGAAAGTGTTTAGTCTAAAAGAGAGTTCTTATTAGTTGAAGGGAGGTGTTCTTTTTTGTGGAGCTTTGGACTCAACTCTTGTCCAGAGTTGTTGAGTTATAATTTTTTAAGGCTGTTGTATCCTGGAGGGGACAAGTCAAAGAGGACTACTGCTGGACCAGTGAAAACATTTGCTGCAGTGGGCTTGAATCTCCTTAAAGAGAGCGAGATATCCGCGCCTAAGCCTTGAAGAGATTTATTTTCTTCATTTTTTATTTTCAATTGTAATCTTGTATTTTTTGTTATCTAGTAAGTTTTTCACTAACAATTTTAAGGAGATTCAAAGATGACTACAATTGAAAAAATCGCGGATGTCAAGATGGGAGACCTCAACAAGCCATTTCGGTTCAATGGTAATCATTTCAAGAGATGGAAGGGTAAAGTACTTTTCTACTTAAGTCTTCTCAATGTTTCTTATGTATTAACCGAGAAGAATCCAAATAATGAAGACATCACCTCTATGAATGATAATGAAACTATTTCTCATCTAGAGAAAGTGGAAAAGTACGATGGTGATTCTTATAAGTGTCGGTATTATCTTCTTAATTGTCTATCTGATAATTTTTATGATTATTATGATAGAACTTACTCTAGTGCAAAGAAAATTTGGAAGGCATTGCAGAGTAAGTATGATACCGAAGAGGATAGGGCGAAAAAATATGCAGCTAGTTGATTTTTCCGTTTCCAAATGGTGGACAACAAATCAGTGGTAAATCAAGCTCAAAACTTCATCATGATTGTTGGAGAGCTTAGGTCCGAAGAGGTTAAAATTAGAGATAACATTATTGTTTGTGGCATAGTGGATAAATTTCCACTACTATGCGTCACAAACAAAAGGAAATCTCTCTTGAAACCTTAATAATGAAAATCCGCATGGAAGAAGAAGCAAGGGGTCAAGATGCACTTTTACAAACAGAAGAGAAAAACATCACATCGAAGGTAAATTTAATTACTTCGAATAATGCTACTCCTGAAACTCACAAAAATACTTCTTTAAAGCCTAAGAAGAAAAAATTCAAGAAAAATAATGGTGAAAATCACCAAGCACAAAATCAACAAGTTCAAGAAAAGGGACCATGCTTTGTTTGTGGCAAGAGTGGGCATATTGCTCGATTTTGCAGATTCCGAAAACGTGGTCCTAAACCTCAGGCAAACGTTACCGAAGAAGCTTTTGTGGCGGTGATTACCGACATAAACATGGTTAAGAATGTTGATGGATGGTTGGCTGATTCTGGTGCAAACCGTCATGTCTGTTATGACAAAGACTTGTTTAAAAAATATACTCATTTTGAGGAGCCCAAAACCATCATGCTTGGTGATGCTCACACTACTCAAGTGCTTGGAAAGGGAGATGTTGAATTGTGTTTTACTTCTAGAAGGATATTAACATTAAAAGATGTACTTTATACTCCTTCTATGAGAAACAATTTGATGTCTAGTTTTCTTCTTAATAAAGCAGGCTTTAAACAGATTATTGAATCTGATCAATATGTAATAGTGAAGAAAGGTATTTTTGTGGGGAAGGGGTATGCATGTGATGGGATGTTTAAGTTGAATGTTGAAACGAATAAAACTTCTACTTCTATTGATATGCTTTCTTCTACTAATTTTTGGCATGCTCGTTTGTGTCATATTTATGATCGTTATGTTGGAATCATGAGTAGTTTAGGATTAATCTCAATGGTTAAAAAGAATTTTGAAAAGTGCGAGGCTTGTAGTAAAGCCAAGATCACTAAAAGGCATCATTTTCAAGTTGAAAGAAAAACTGATTTGTTAGAATTAGTTCATACTGATATTTGTGAACTTGGTGAAATCTAACTCGTGGAGGTAATACATATTTTATCACTTTCATTGATGATTTTTCTAAGTTTACATATGTTTACTTGATGAAAAATAAAAGTGATGCTTTTGAAAATTTTAAACTTATCTCCATGAAGTTGAAAATCAGTTTGGAAGAAAAAATAAATTAGAAGTGATAGAGGTCGTGAATATGAATCAAATGAGTTTAATTCTTTTATTAGATCATTGAGAATAATTCATGAAACTACTCCTCCTTACTCTCCTTCGTCTAATGGAGTAGCAGAAAGGAAAAATAGAACTTTGGTTGAATTGACTAATGTCATGCTTATTGAGTCACATGCACCTTTAAATTTTTGGGGTGAAGATATCTTAATTGCTTGTTATGTGTTGAATCGTGTGCCTCATAAAAAGTCTAAATTGACACCTTTTGAATTGTGGAAAGGTTACAAGCCAAGTTTGGGATATCTAAGTGTTTGGGATTGTCTAGCCTTTGTGAGACTAATGGATCCCAAGATTACAAAGTTAGGTAAGAAAGTTACTACTTGTGCTTTTCTTGGTTATGCTTCAAATAGTATAGCCTATAGATTTTTTAATCTTGAAGATAATATTGTAATAGAATCTGGTGATGCTATTTTTCAAGAAAATAAATTTCCTTTTGATACTAAAAATAGTGGGGATCAAAGGATTGAACAAAATATTGTCATTACCTAGTTCTTCTACTTCAACTTTGAAAAATAAAGAAGTTGGTGATTTTGAGTTTAGAAGAAGTAAAAGAGCTGGAGTAGAAAAAGATTTTGGTCCTGATTTTTATGTGTTTAATGTTGAAAATGACCCTCTAACTTTGGAACAAGCATTATCTTCACATGATTCTATTTTTTTGAAAGAGACTTAAATGATGAAATGGAATCTCTAATTTTTAATAAAACTTGGAAGTTAGTTGATTTACCACCGGGTTGTAAAACAATTGGTTGCAAATGGGTCTTGAGGAAAAAGTTGAAACCGGATGGTTCTATTGATAAATACAAGGCTAGGCTAGTTGAAATGTTTTAAACAACTAGAAGGCCTATAATTTTTTTTTTCTTCGGTAACAAGAATTACATCTATTACACTTTTAGTTGCTATGGATGCAATTTTTGATTTGTAAATTCATCAAATGGATGTAAAAACTGTTTTTCTAAATGGAGACCTAAATGAAGAAATTTATATGGACCAACCCGAGTGTTTTGTTGAAGCAGACCAAGAAAGCAAAGTATGTAAACTTGCTAAATCTCTATATGGCTTGAAACAGGCACCAAAGCAATGGCATGAAAAGTTTGATTCCTGCATAATTGAAAATGGTTTTAAAACAAATGAGTGTGATAAGTGCATATATCATAATCTTGAAATAATTCACATATGATCATTTGCCTATATGTTGATGATTCGTTGATCTTTGGCTCTAACATGAATGTTATTGTTGAAGCTAAAATGTCTTAGAAGCCATTTTGATATGAAAGATCTTGGGGAGGCAAAATTTATTCTTGGAATAAAAATAACAAGAACATGTGAGAGAATTTTCCTTGACCAGTCACATTATATTGAGAAAATTTTGAAAAAAATATAACTTTCATGATTGCAAGCATGTTGCTACTCCTTTTGATTCAAGTAATCACTTACTTCCTGTTGAAAGTGACAATGCTGTAATAAATCAAAAGAAATATGTTAGTATAATCAGAAGTTTGAGATATGTGACTGTTTACACTAGGCCTGATATTGCAAATGCAGTAGGAGTACTTGGTAGGTTTACAAGCAAGCCAGGTAATGAACATTGGCATGCTTTAACAAGAGTTATGAGAGATTTGATTGGAACGAAAAATTGTGGTTTGTTCTTTGAAAAATATCCTGCTGTACTTGAAGGCTTTTGTGATGCAGATTGGAACACTTTGTCAGGTGATTCATGTTCTACCATTGGTTATGTCTTTACTTTAGGTGGTGGTGCTGTTTATTGGAGATCAAAAAAAGCAAACTATAATTGCTAACTCTACCATGGAGTCTGAACTAATTGTTTTAGCTTCAGCTAGTTAGGAAGTGAATTGGTTAAGAGATTTATTGTTTCAAATTCCTTATTTGAAAAAATAATTCCTCCTATTTTAATTCATTGTGATAGCACTGCTGCAATTGGTAGAGTTCAAAACAGTTATTACAACGGTAAATCAAGACCTATAAGAAGGAAGCACAATAATGTAAGATCGTATTTGACAAATGGTACTATTAATGTGGGTTATGTCAAATCTTGTGATAATCTTGCAGATCCTCTTACGAAGGCCTTAACAAGAGAAAAAGTCTGGAGCACATCGAGGGGGATGGGATTGAAGCCTACAAATCCTTGAGTCATATATGAGAAAACCCAACCTGGGGACTAGAGATCCTATAACTAGGTTCAAAGGGACAAACTATTCATATGATGACTTGTTGTGAAAAATGCACTATTTTTTTCCCTCTCTATGATGTGAGTGCATTGTTTCCTGTAGTTTGTGAAGGTTGAGTTGATTAAACTCTTAATGAATATTTGTAGCCCGTATGGATTGAGTGTTAATCTTATAGGAGCACACTCGACAAATTTTATCTATGTGAAGTATGGAAGTAGGTCGTTTCCTATGAGAATGGGACTTATTCTCAAATTCACTCACGAAAACGGGATAGCACATGGCTATAACGTGTTGGATGTTAAAGCTCATGTCAACACCTTGATTATTATGTGTGACCAGTGATATTTCATTTCTCTTAAGTAGTCATAGTTCAAGTCTGAGAGCACTACGACTCTGAGTAAAAGTTACTATTTCACTAAGTGGAGGTTCAATGCAGAGCACTCCTTCATTATGCATAGTCTTCCTTCAACTTATATACTCTCTTATCTAAATATTAAAATGAGTGGGGGATTGATAGGTTATTAGCATTTAATATTAATATTTAACATATTAAATTGTTTTATTTTGGAATTATAAGAATGACTTTTGGTAGATATTTGTGTCTTAAACTATCAATTTAATCATGCTATTCATCTTTGACTTGGTAGTCATGTAATGTCATTTCTTTTGACTTTATTGGCTGAATTCATTGTGAGATAAAAATATTTCAATAAACATTGGAATGGATAACTTCTACATCATCCATTAACATTGGTTATCCATCATTTCATTTCATTCTTAATTCCTCCATTACTCTTTGTAACCTATGTAACTCCTATTGTAACATATGAAACTCCTAAGGCCGTTATCTTCACTATTTACTACCGTCATTATCTTCATATTCATTGCTAGTAAGACTTCTTGTTGTATAAATAGTGGTGGTCTTCATTTGGTTTGCACACACAATTCACAACTGAAAAAACATAGAGTGAAAGTGTTAGTCTAAAAGAGAGTTCTTATTAGTTGAAGGGAGGTGTTCTTTTTTGTGGAGCTTTGGACTCAACTCTTGTCCAGAGTTGTTAAGTTATAATTTTTTATGGCTGTTGTATCCTGGAGGGGACAAGTCAAAGAGGACTACTGCTGGACCGGTGAAAACATTTGTTGCAGTGCGCTTGAATCTCCTTAAATAAAGCGAGATATCCGCGCCTAAGCCTTGAAGAGATTTATTTTCTTCATTTTTTATTTTAAATAGTAATCTTGTATTTTTTGTTATCTAGTAAGTTTTTCACTAACAATACGTGCATTGAATTGTTGTAATGAATCTCATGATTAATTTGTGATTTCAGCCTCTTTCTTATTGCAGGAGTAATTATTTTTATCCCTAACATAAAACTAAAGTCAATACCCATCATACAACATACTGTGTTTCCTTTTTGTTCCATATTTAAGCCAATATACTAGTTTTTCTCTAGTGTCATGAGTAAGCTACTACTTTATCAAATATCATTCTCATGTAGAAATTTGAGAAAATCTGAAAAGCTATTTTCTTTAAACCCCCTAGGATGTTCATATATCATCCACTTAGTTCTTCAGTTTTCTCACCCATTGCCAAACTATGCAAACTAGAAACCGAAATTCTTGTTTTATGAGAGTTCAATGTCACCCTATGACATATGTACCACACTTTTTTACAAGTCACTACTTGGTACTTCAAGAAGGTCACCTACATGAACTTGTAAGGTACCATGAAGGTTTTGGACTTCTCTCCATTCATTGTTTTGTGTGTTCGAAATTTCTAGTCCAATTGAGCTTTGAAGGGTAATTGTAAGGATAATGTAGTTTGATTGTGGTGGAAGTCCAAGTGCAAGTCTTGGTTGTGGTCATGGAGGATAACAATTGACAGCAATCATATTTATTCCATCTTTCACATTTTTTCTTAGAAGTCAGTACTTTAGATCGTATATATAAATATGTATGATATACAAGCATATAGAGAACTAAATAGGTGTTTCTAAACTGATAACATCTCTATTATTAGTGGGATCCACCGAAAAATAAGAATATAAGGAAAACTCACTGGTATTACGTGTGGAAGATAAGTGAATATGAAGATATGGAACAAGTTGAACATCCTGGTACAATCAAGTGTTGTAGATAAGCGATGCTGAACATATGGAACAAGTTGACAACCTGGTACAATCAAGTGTTGTAGATAAGGGAAACTGAAGATATGGAACAGGTTAAACAACCTGGTACGAGCGACGTGTAAAATGTTGACTACTGAAGAGTTAGAGTTACACTAGAACTAGGCTACTATGTCTTGTATTAGTAGTGGTCGACTAAGATAAATAATAATTGTAGTGTTATTCTAGTAGTAGTAGTCAACCACTACCCTTGTAAATTTGTATAGTGGTATGACTTTAAGTACATCTAGCCTAGAACTCTACAATTTCCTCATATATAAGGAGCATGTACTCAACAGTTTAATCATCAATATAACCCTTGATTTCTCTCATTTTGTACGTGAGATTTCAACGTGGTATCAGAGATCATAGGCTCTTCTGTTCGCTAAGTATTGAATCTAAAGTAACCACACGTTCAAACTTCAATGACCAATCTACAAATACTCTTTCCATCTCTTTCCTTCACCATTTCATTGCCTCACGTTTCATTAAACTTAAGCTAACAAATTATCTCATATGAAGACACAAATGATGCACTCGGTTCAAGTGACGAGACTAACTAATGTCATCACTAAGAATGAACCAACTAGAGGTAGTTGTTCCATTTGAAAGACTATTCAAAAAGTTATAGCAGTTGAGAAGGATGCAGAAGATGCTGGAAGCATTGATGATGGAGTTGAGAAAGATGTGTTGCTAAGGAGTTGGATCTCTGGAACCTTGACAGAACAAATTATATACATGATTGTGGGTTGCTCAACTACTAAGGAAATGTGGGAATTCTTGAAAGTAGCTTACTTTCAAGCAACAAAAGATAAGGAGTTTCAGCTCAAACAACAATTGTGAAGTGTAAGGCTAGGAACCAAAAAGATTGATGAATACATTAAGGAATTCAAATACATATGTGATGGAGATAGCAAAGTAATCAATCTTGCTAGAGGTTTAAATCTCAAATAGAAGACATCTGTCATGCTAGGTAAGACACCATATTTCACTTTAAATCAATTTTTCATGATCTTAGTGGTTTTGATATGAGGGAGGATGAAGAAGAGGTGCATGTTACAACAGAACCATAACATGACATTCTCTATTTAAAGAGGCAGGTGTAAAGGAAACTACTCTAAAAAAGAAGAGACAACAACTTCAACTCCAGAGGAAGAAGCTTCAAGCTTACTAAACAAGGAGCAGATTCTTAGAACGACAAATATAGAACGAGGTCTCAGAATAATCAAAGTTTCTTATATGGAAACAAGAAAAGAAAATGTACCGAGTCATGTCAAATCTATGGTAGGAATAATCATTTCTCTTAGGTGAGACTACTCATATCAATCTACAGATGAACTGTCACAAACATTGGTTGGTATTAATTTACTGAATACATATAATACAGATGATACTTTATAAGTGGACTCATGAGCAAGTAGTCATATGAAAGATAACTCGTGCATTCCTATCTAATCTTGAACACTACAATGGACCAGATAAAACCATTTTTGAGAATGAATAAGAAATAGACATAACTTAGGTTGAGAACACAATTAGATCAAGCCCAAAATTACAACAAAGTTCTTGTAGTTCTTATGATTAATAAGAATCTACTATCAGTTAGTAAAGTTGCAAAGAATCATCATTGACTCTTGAATTTGATGAAGTTAACTTTGTTGTAGAGGAAAATAAGACTAGGGCACTATTGACCAATTTGTCTAAAAAGAGTGAAATCTATGCTTTGAAAGATAACAATCTCTATGCTTTAATCGTTGCATACGATTGGAACACATCAGACAACATTGACATACTAGATTAGGACATCCTAGTTGGAAGTCATTAAAATTTTTGAGTAATATATAATAGTTGTATCAATGTTAGTGCTTGTAATAAAATCCTAATGTTTGTTCTAGTTGTAAGTTGGGCAAAAATTGTAAACTTTCATTTCGCCTGAGAAATAAAATTGAGAAGGAACCTTCATTAAAAATTACTGTGACATGTGGGGTCCTCCCTTTGTTTATTCCTCTCAACGTATGAGATATTATATATATAATATTTATAGTGTCAGCCTCATATAATCGGATAATTTTAATAATGAAACACTTAACCGACTTATGACTTGTTGCAGGTAAAGAAAGAAAAAGATGAGCCAAGAAGTTAACACCTAAAGAAGGATAAAATATGTTCATCAATCAAGGGATGCAGGATATATTCAAGATAAACAAAATCATCAATCAAAGCAAAGAAATCAAAAAGGCAAATAATCAAAACATACTAAATCAAGAGGGAAAACCATGTGATGTAAGAGACACAAAAGGAAAACAAATATTGCATTTGCTATTGCAATAAAAATATGTCTTGATCTCTAAAATCAATCAAGAAGATCATGATCAATCAGAGATTTCAGAAATCAATCAAATATATTCAAGAATACAAAGGATATTCAAGATTGCAGAACAAATCACCTAAGGAAGGAAAGAGATAATGTGCATCAATCAAAGGATACTTTCAAGACAACAAGATCAGTTAACATCCAAGACTACAAGAAAGAAATCGAAATCAAGGGATGAATTCAAGTTAACAAGATCAGCCAAAGACTCAAGACCACCAAAATCATCGTACAAAGGAACAAATTGATTTGCTCATGCACATATCTTGTATGGTCATGACTCAACAAATCAATCAAAATAAAATCAAGGACCTAATCAAAGATCATTGATTCAAATTTCCTTGGGAGTTCGTATAAGACCAAAGTCCTTTAAAGTTATATAATCTTCTCTTAGCCATAGTTGTCAAGTACACACTTCACTTGAGCTTATATCGTAATCTTCTTTTATCTTTCATAAAAACTTTGTATGCACTTGAGTGAACAATTGAAAAGAAAAGAAAAGGAAAGATTTGAGTGTAGGTTATACAAGTAGAGGTTGTTTCGAACAAGAAGATCTGATTTGCATAGAAAACAAGGCGCTCAATTATAACATTCCGTCACACCCAAGTTCTCAACAAAGTCTCAAGGAAAACCTTGTAACCCAAGGAGACTAGAATAGGAACCACATCGGTAATCTGAACTAGTATAAAAACACAAGGTGTTATTTACATTACTATTTTTCTATCATACTAAGATGCAGGTGAGTCGACAGACCATTACTGGAAGTCGATTGAAGGAAATTTTAGTTAAACCCCCTCCCATCTTGACTTTCATATAGATGATCACACAAGGTATACTTGACTTTATCCATTGAAAAAAAAAAGTCTGAATTTTTTGAAGTATTTGTAAAATTTCAGAAAATGGTGGGAAAATAGTTATCTTAAAAGATTAAGATATTCTAGTGTGATGGAGGTGGTGAGTTCATCATAACATACTTCATTAAATATTTGGAAAATTTTGGTAATCACAGGCATATTTCATGTCCTAACACACCTAAACAACATAGAGTTACAGAAAGAAAACTAGACACATTATTAAGACTGGATTGACTCTCCTACTTCATACAATCAGTTGTTAGAATCAATAGACTATCCTACCCAATCCTAAAAATGATGACTCCATTTGTTAAGTTATATGTTGAGTAGTCAGATTACAATAGACTAAAGGTGTTTGGTTGTAGGTGTTTTTCCTATATTAATAATAGTAACAAGTTAAGTCTAAAAACCTATCATTGTGTGTTCATTGAATACAACAACTTACACAAATATTGTAGGTGTTATCATCCATCAACAAGGAAAATGTATGTGTCGAGACATGTTGTCTTTGATGGAAGCACATTACCTTTTGTGCCTCTAAGTCAAGCTTAGATAATATTGATGTCTTACCTCATCTGGCTACTTTTGTTGAATTTTTTCCGAACTATAGGCACATGATGATCCATATTAAACTGAAGCACAAGTTGACAATACACAAGCTACTAGTAAAGAAGTTACTAAAACAAACCTTATACCTCTTGATGATGATAGTGATACTAGCCTTCGGATGCACGATCAAATAATGGTCATAAGTAACAAGTTAAAAGAGTAGGTCTAGACAATCTTGATAAAACTCAAGTTTTAGGTTCAGGATCAGTTAGTGATAGTGCTCAATAGGTTGTACGTGAAGGTCTACATAGTGGTGATCCATCAAATCCCACTTTCTCTATGATCAGTCCACAAGAATATATTTAGAAGTAGACCTCTCAAGGTGGAATCTGACAAAAAATCAACAATCTGAAAATCCTACACTATAATCAGTTGCTCCAGTTGATACACCTCCTAGATACACCGTTAGGGCATCACATGATCACCATACACAAGACAAAGGAACATCAACAGTCACATATGTCTGACAACAAAAAAGAAATTTTGAGAGAACTAAAAACTACTGAGGAAGCCCTAAGGTCACCTTATTGGCTTGCAACTGCGCATGAGGAAGTCAATGTTTTATATACCAACAAGACCTAGATATTGAAGCCTAAATCTGCTAGTATAAACTTAGTTGGTTTAAAATGGGTGTTCAAGACCAAGTTGAAGGCCAATGAAACAATATACAGATACAAAGACAGACTTGTTGGGAATCATATTTCGCCACGATAGATTTTGTGTGATGAAAATTTTTTTATCAATTAGTCGTCCCTAAATGAGGGTCACTATAAATATACGAAGATGATTTAATACGAAATATAATTTGTCATGAAAAGTGAACAATTAGTGACAAATTTTTCTACTATAACTAATAATTTTGTAGTTAAAGATCACATTTGTTGTAGTGCATCACAACAAATGTGATATATAGCTACAAAAATTTTATCTAGACACAAACTTCGTCATTAATTATTCACTTCTCGTGTCAAAAATTACATTTTTGTATTCAAATGCATGACCAACATACTTTTAGTGACCACACATATAATTTTACTAACACAGTTTTGTCCATTAAAATTTTTCACTAAAAAATAAATTGGTGTCATTTATTAACTATTGTTAGTGAAAATTTTAAGTTACATGTGACACATTATTTTATTGATAATAATGTATTCAATTTGTAACAAATTATTATTTGACTTTAAAATAGTTATAATTTTGGACAAAAAAAATTTCATCATAATTTTTTTTAATTTACTAAGCATAATTTAGAGTTTGTAGTTACTATTATATAAAATTTGTAAACTTTAGCCACAAAATTAATATTAATTGTGACCTTAATTTTTGTCAGTATCATTATAAGCAATTAGTGACTATCATTTTATTTTTTGTTTAGTGACAACATACTTTTATCACAAAATAAGCAATATGTAAATTGCGAGTTTAATTATTGCTACAAAAATATTTTCTAGCTAACTATTAAAATATTTTTTGTCTGTGCTTGTTTAAATGACAAAATGTATGGAAAAAATACGAATAGCAAAAATAAAACACAAATTTGTTTAGGGGAAAACTTAGCTTTAAAGAGCCAAAAAAAAAAATCAATAATAACTAACCCATATTTACCACTGCAACCTACTGAAGTTATCAAAGCCCAGCATTCTCTTCAAATGCAAAAAGGAAACGTGAAAAGTTTAACGATATCGCCACTAACGGAGAAAGTGAAGCGCTAGACTTGATTAGCAATCTTCCGGATGAAGTTTTACACTCACGGAGTCACGTGCCGTTCAGGGTGTTCACCCGAGGCTCGATAAAAAAATACACTGTATACCTAAGGTAAATTTTCTGAATTTGTGTGAATATATATATTTTGAACACCTTCTATCACAAATGAATGAGATAGCCCACCGTAGCTAAGATCAAAGTTACGTGCAACGTCCCGGGTTTGAATCCCTGCCTTTGTGTTTTATCTTTTACATTTTTAGTTTCAGTTTTACTTATTTTTTTAGTTCCATTTTGTTTTTGTGTTTTAGATTTTTAGTTTCACTTTTATTTTTTATTAGTTCCATTTTGGGTTTCTTGTAACGAAACTAACTTTTTGTACCTATAAACTTGTTTTATTTTGTTGAAATTTTATTTTGTTGTCTTATTTACATGTTTATACTTTTATTTTCGGAGCCTGCTGAACAAAAATCTTAGGTCTACCACTGCACTCAATAATCTCATTTCTTCCAATTATTAATATGAAGAAGCTGTAGCAACTAGCGTAATCCCAAATGCTGAAAATTTTCGTTGGAAATCCTTGTCTCGACTTTATTTTGATTTACACCAAATCAACGATCTTTGTGCAATAAGTTTCGTCAATATTGTAGACAATGTTTTTTCATCACTCTCTTTCAATGTCAAATTTTTTCACTTGCATCTCTGCACAAACTGTGGCGTGCTTCGATTACATGCTCAGACGGGTTGAGTTTTTGCAAATTGAAAAAAGATTTGAAGGATTTCACTTTCTTGTGATAGAATCACTATAACGAGTTTGTCCATGTGGTTTTTAATATCAGATTCAGAAGAGCAAATTGTTAGGAAGAGCGTTATACAGAAAGGAAACATACATTAAGGAAATTTATTTAATTTTTTGAGTTAAACTAATATGTGCTAAAAGATAGTTTACCCGTTTAAGGATCATGTCAATGTTAAGACCCTAAAACTCAAAGGTTAATTGTTTATTGGTCGAGAATACTCTAATCGAAATTCTTAATAATTGTGAATTGTTGGAGAAACTGACCCTTCACCGTTGTTCCTTATATGTCGATGATGTGAATTTTTTTATAAGACTCCTAGAAATAAATGTTGTGAAGTTGGACAGTAACCACATAAAATGTATGTGGAATTTATGAGGATGCATTCACAGGAAAAGGACATATTGATTCTTGCCAACGAAACAAGGGAAAGCACATGCGGACAATTGCAAAGTTATCAATAAGGAGATTATTGTGTCATGACATATACTAACTTAAATGTATATAGTAGAAAGAGACATTGCTAATCACACGTCTAGGATTTTCGTTCAGGAGGTTTGAAAAGTCTTTCGAAATGGACCTTTTGAATTTTTTTGGGTTTAAAACCACACTTTTAGCACGTTTTTAAAATAAAAAATGCTTAAAAAACAGAACTGATTTTTTCAAACAAAAATAAACTGAAACTATAAAAGAAAAATAAATAAATGTTACTGCAGGGATTCAAACCTAGCGCGTGCAGCTTAATACAGATGGGTAATTTTTTTAAAAAAATGGAAAAGATGGGATGGAGCTAGCTGGTTATCCAAACAGAATAAATATATATTCTTTTGTTAATTCATATTTTATGCCTTCATTTTTTTGTTTAACCTTCAATCATGAAAACAAAGTAAAATAAATTTTAGCAGCAAATTGCAGAGTTATTGAAAGAAGTTATTTGTCATTCTCACCTTTTCATTAACATACCGCTATTATAGAGTTTCGCTTTAATTATTCATCTTGACAGACAAATGTACCATCTGATTTACCACAAGTAAGACGATGGTAGAATATATGAGAATTATATATATATCAATTTAGTAAATGCAACATTGTCACATAAACAGAGTATTAACTCTAAATCCATGGGTCATACACATTTATATTATCAATTCAAAGATGTGAAAAGAGCTTGCCTGTTGACAAAGCAGAGTGTATGCAATATCTTGAAATCTGTTTCTGCCAGCACCATCCTGTATTAACACAAAGCATTGATAACAAATTTAAAACTTATTTGAAATGAAGAAGATGTTATCTTTGCAGCAGGCGAGTAACACATATTACCTGAAATTACTCCTTGCGCGGTTTCTCAAGAAGGACATAATGATGCATGTCTAGAAGATTATCACATAAAGAGGATGCTAATGTTGGCAGATGGAGAAATATACAAGGCTTAAGTCATATGCGGTCATTTAAAGTTGTCCGGAGATTTCACATGGACATTTCAACTAAGATCTGTACCTATTGAACCCCTCTAGTACTTCAGATTGATACTTATTTGACATTTTATTAATAATCAGTCCCAAATATTAAGTGAGTGATATACACTCGCGATGACATGACATAACAACAAATTAAATTATGACATATGTCATGTGCGTCAAAAATGTTATTAAAAAAACGAGAAAAAGAAAAAAAATATTTTAAAGTTTAAAAAATAATTATTAGGTAACCCTCTATAAACCAACCATCCACCCACCAAATACTCTTCCCCTACCACGGTGCTGCCATCTATTGGAACAAATCCATCATTTTCTCTTCTAACTTAAATCAGCCTGGAAGATTTAGATTCAAAATAAATAAAATTATGATTGACCGGCGATGTTAATGGCGTTGTAACCTTGCTTTCTTCCACAAATCTATAAAAAAAAAAAAAACTTCTTCCTAGATTTAAAAAAAAACAATTCATTCTAAAACTGAAGATAAATACGTCAAGCATATAGATTTGAAGAAACAAAATGACTGAGCGGCAACGTTAATGGCGGGATGGTAGTGACAACGACTTAAATCAGGCGGGAGAAAAGAATGTATGAAGAAGAAGGGTGTATGATGGCGGCAGCAACGGTGGCTGCCGGAGAAGTGACTGTAACCTTCTTAAGGAAGAAGAAAGAGATTTTTTTTAAAAAAAAATTGAAAAATGTCTAAAGATATGTTTTCACGCGCTCATTAGCCGTGAATCATATTTAAAGTGCCATGTAGGCAAAACATGCTTAAGTGGTATCAATTTAAACTACTACAGGTGTTCAATAGGTATAAGTCTCAGTTCAGATGTTCAAGTACAATATGCGGACAACTTTAAAGTGATACAGATGAGTTAAGTCAATATACAAAGTACACATAGATTAATAGTTGTCCATCTTAAGCCACATATGAGTTAATGTTTAATGACTAATTTGCCTACAACTTTTTAAATTTGACATAAAGCACACATGTTAGAAATAAGGCTTTTCTAATATAATAGAAAAAAAAATCTAATGGTTCAAAATGTATTCAATCAAACTTTAAACAAACAAGTCCAATACTGTATTCATTAAAAAATTATACATTTATACTAGTTAGTTTTTATATAATTATATTTACTCAAATTTTTTGTTTTCAAATAACATTGATAATTATTTTATAAAATATTATTTTACATATCTCGACATACACATGCGTACGCAATACGAGTATCACATACAAAAGAGTGAAAAATTTTGAGTTCTCTTCTCAATATTACGCTACCATAAGTATGCCTAATAGAACGTGATTTAAGGGGAAATAAGGGTATGATTTGAAGAGAGAATATTTTGTTTAACATGTCTTTAGAGTTTGGACACGAAATATGTCAATCCTCCTAAGAATTATTAAAATGAATTTTATTTTGAGTTGTAATTAATATGGGTCGATGGGCTAATTAAATCTTCTGTAAAGTCGTGGAAGAGAGAAGTTATGTGGGTTTATTCTTCGAAGTCCAACTAATAAATTAGTCCATCAAAAATAAAATTTAATTGAAATATGTTTGATCAAATTTAAATAATTAAGGATTAATTACTTGAGTGGATCTCTTTTAAAAAATAATTACTTATTTTAGACATATTTTTTAATTATTATTATTTATAGTAATATAAAACTATACTATATATTTTGTTAGATTTTCTCTCGCCTCTTTTCCTTTGTTTTCTCTTAGTTTTTAAATTTTTCTCTCTTTCTCTTGCTCCTTTCTTTTTGTTCTTCTTTCGCTCTAACATTTTCTTTTTTCCTTTTGCTGCTCTTTCTTTCTCATTCTGTTGTTTTTCCTTTTGTTTCTCTCTCTACTTTCTTTTATAGTGTAGTCAATGATCGTATCATAAATATATTTTGTATCAACAATCAATTAATTAAATAAATAATTTAATCGTAATAAATGAAGAGACATAACAAATTGCAAAATGAATGAAACTTGAATTAAAAATGTATTACACACATATTAAAATTGAATTAAAATGTATTACACACATATCAAAGTTGAATTAAAAATAAATTAAATAAGGAGTTAATAACTTTGATGGTTACTCAACTATCAATTGTTTTCACAAAAAGTCACTCAACTTTCATTTTGAACTCAAAAGTCACTCAACTATGACTCTTTTGCACCAAAAGACATTCAACCTATTTAATTGTTTTTTTCATTTTAATGACATGAAATTTTAATTATTAACCAAAATTTTAAGAATCAAATATATATATATATATATATATATATATATATATATATATATATATATATATATATATATATATATATTTAATGTCTCGCTCATTTAATCTCCCTTGCCACACACATTCTTTTAGTGAATTAATGGTAAATAAAATGTTCAATGTTTGATGGAGAATGATTTAGGGAACTACTGGTAAAATAAAATATCAATTTTATATTTTTAGCGGGTCGGGTTTAATGGAGCGGATCATTAAATGGGTATTCAAATCTTTAAAATTTTGGTTAATAATTAAAATTCTATGTCACTAAATTTTAATAAAAAATAATTAAATATGTCGAGTGACTTTTTGTGCAAAGAAGTCATAGCGTAATGACCCGTGAGATTATTTTTGGAAAATTTAAATTATTCGTATAACTTGAGTTAATTTATTTATGAGTAATTGTAGATAATAAAATTAATAGATAGTTAGTGGGCTAAAGTGATCAGTTATTTAAGATTTTATACTATTAGGGTCATGTATAAAAATAAAAAAAATAAAATAGGTTAGTGGTTTTGATCAGTTTAATAAATAATTAATTTAGAAAAGAAGGAAAGGCAGAAACCTTACCTGAGCGACGCACGAGAGAGGAAAGGGAAAGGAATTCGATCTCCGGGTAACAATTAATAGAGCAATTTATCGCAATTGTTTTGTCATATTGACTCTATGTCAAATGGAAATTTTGTATGAATTGAGAATTTGGTTTAGCGGAGTAGTTAATATTTATTCTGATTTAGTGTGTCGTTCGTGGGATTTTGGGACTACTGGAAGCACCATTATTTTATTATTATTATTATTATATATAATTAGTATAGTGATAGTGCTTATAAAGTGTTGGTTACAGGGGTGATTTATGATGCTGTGCATCTTTCTGGGGGTTTGGGACAATATGATACAAAGAAAAGAAAACAGTGTTGTGGCTATTGATATTATTATATATTCTTAGGTTATTAATTTTTGTGTGGAACCCTGATAAAAATAATTGTAATTAGTTGAGTCTTTTTTTTTAGTATTTCAATGTGTAATGGTTGTTGTACATGTGTGTATGGAAAATAAGTATTTGGAAAAGTGTATTCAAGGGGTATGAGTGAACTGTTGGGAACGGAGGTTGTGCTCCTTCCGTGAGTAATCGGTAATTTGGATTAAAATTATTATTATCATCACATTCTGAGTTAAGTTTTGGTACATGGGGTAGGTAATTAAATATTAGATTTATAGTATCATATAAATACCATTTGAATATGATACTTAAAATATTAATTAACGTCAATAATTAAGAACTTGATTATAAAGTTGGGTGAATTTTTAGGTCAAGGTTATACACGTAATAATGTGGGTGTTGTTAGTTCCGAAACCTTATTGTGAATATATACTTGAATAGGTTGCATCGATTTGGAAGCTCAACGGAAAGGAAAGACTCAAGTCATAGAGTGATTATTTGATTGGCTAAGGCAAGTGGATTTCTAAACTCCTGTTAAGCGTACGAAATTCGTGTATTTCCTTGTGTGATGTTGAGAATGATTTGGAGACTTGTTGTTTAATTGTTGGTGTTGTATTTCTTGTTGAAAATTATGCTTTGTTATCAAATGGTTATCTCCTCCTTTTCATTTGAGCATGTCATTTGCATTGTATCTGAGACATGGTTGTGGTAAGAGGATGTACTATTTTCGAGGGTCGTATCGCGCGCCGCGATGGATATTATCGCGCGCCGCGAAGGTTACTATTATCGAGGGTCGTGTCGTGCGCCGCGACAGATGCATGAACAGATATGTCCCCCATGGGTCCCGGACTGAGAGACAGCGGGTGTGTATCGTTAAGAAAGACATGCATCACGATATTTGACATTGCATCTCATGGCATTGCACATTTTTTATTGATGAACTTGAACATGTGTTTTGCTGATCTTGTGATTGTTTCTCTGTGAAGCTGGTGACTGTTGAATATTGAGTTGTTATTGAGAATGTGTAAACTGATAGAGTGTGGTTATTGAGTGGTGTGTTTGGTAAACTGTTAGGCTGTAGCGTGGAGGTTTAGATAGGGCGTAAGGAGTACCCGTATTTTGTTCACTTAACTTGTGTTTAGAGGTTTGTTTGTTGGGTACCGCGTGGTTTGGTACTCACCCCTTGCTTCTACAAATTTTTGTAGGTTACGAGCCCGGATTTTGATACCTTCCATTCTCTTCGTTTCCGAGGCATCTTGTGGAGGATTGTGAGGTAGCTGCTTGTTATCTCAGCGAACTTTCCTACTCCAGTTTATGACTTTGTTTTTACTTGAAAGACAACTTCATTTTAGACTTCTATTTTGTTTCAATTCTAATATTTACATTAGAGGCTTGTGCACTTGACAACCTGGTTTTGGGGATTAAATTAATATGACTTGGTTTCATAATAGAAATTGTTGTTGGATTGTCATTTACTTCCGCACTTTGTTAGATATTGGGTTTTAGGCTGACTTGTCTTGGTGGGATAAGACAAGTGTCATCACACCCATTTTTGGGTCGTGACACATAGTTGAGTGATTTTTGAGTTGAAAATGAAAGTTGAGTGACTTTCTGTGCAAAGAAGTTATAACTGAGTGACTTTTGAGTTGAAAATGAAAGTTGAGTGACTTTCTGTGAAAACAATTGATAATTGTCTGACCATCAGAGTTATTAACTCATTAAATAAGCAATCCAATAATAACGAATAAATCAAAAAATTGCAAAGTAAATTTAATTGCTTTAAAGATGTACTACACAATATTAAAGTTGAATTAGAAAAGAGAATTATGAATGAATGAAACACGTAACTAACAAAGACAAGACAACGATCTATAAATTGAATTAAACTCATATTATTCATGAACAAAACTTATATCATTGTATCTTATAAATTTCCTCTTTGCTTTTATCTCTAAGAAAATGAGTGATAGTTGCAATATGTATTAAAAATGTATGTGTAAATTTTGTATATAGCATTTTATACAGTAATATTATCAAGTTATCACATTAGAATTTCAATTTCATTGTGTAGCATTTAATATCTCACTCTATAGCATTTTATTAATAATTATATTGTTAATTATAATTTATTAAAAAGAGTTGTTATTAACAATTAATTAAAAATTAAGGGAAAAAATTAATAATGGATAATAAATGTTAATAATAAACACAATGACAATACAAATTATGAAACTTTTGTTTCTTTATTAATTGCTACATTTAATGCAGGTAGCACATTTTTAAATATGAATAGTTGCACTTTTTAGAGAGTTTAATTAAAGTTAAATATATTATTAACACGTTTTAGGGATATTAAACATTTTCAAATTATCATCATTGCCTTAAATATCTATAGTTAGTTAAAATAATATTGTTTTTTTGAATTAATTCCTTAAAAAACTCAACCGGATAATAATAACAAATATTTTCGAATTTTCAAAATACTTTCAAATTGTCATTTTCAAACAAATTTGGATCAACGTTACAAGTAGTCTTCTTTCCAAAATTTCACGATTATTTTCAGATTGCTTTCAACGTAGTTATTTTTTCTAAAAATTCAAGAATATTTTCATAGCTGCGTATTTCACTTTTTTTTTACTAACATGATAAATTTTGGCGTACAATATATGTTTCTATTTAAATTATAATATTTGTTTTTATATTAATTTTGTATTGAAAATGTATTGTGTTTGTTTAATTGGAGTATTGTATAGGATAGTGAATGATATATTAACTGTGTATGAATTATATGAACTGATTATAAATTTGTGTAACGTTGAAATTTGATTTTTTTTAATAGTGTCTGAAGATTATACGAAACGTGTATCATTTGTGTATGAAAGTCCATTTATTTTTTTTCAAAATTACAGTATATGTTTCCAATGAAATTAGAATATATGTTTTGTATTAATCTTGTACAGCGGGTAGATCAAAACTTGAAAGATGGAAGTGATTTGCTGACGTGAAATTCAAAAGGACAAAAATGACTTGCAGTAGATGTCGTCAAGTTGGACACAATAAAAAGACATGTTCAAATTATCGTATGCAAAAACAATGATTTCATAATGTTACGTTTGTTATTGTGTTGTTTTGAATGTAAGAAACACGTTTTGTATTGAGTGCAGTTGTTATCATTGACATTTATAAAGTTTGATTTCGTAAGAAAATTGTCATATATATATCATTTGTTTCTGTTACATATGTCAAAGTTCAATACGACATTCATAATTCATACAATGTTTATACATTATAAATATACATTGAACTATACTGTCATTCATTAAATGTTCATTTAGAATTCATACAATGTTCATACAGTATTCATACAATGTTCATATATGTACCATTTGTTTCCGTTACACATATCCAAGTTCAATATAGGATTCATAATTCATACAATGTTTATACATTATATATATACATTGAACTTTACTGCCATTCATAAAATGTTCATATAGTATTCATATAATGTTCATATATATACCATTTGTTTCTGTTACATATATCAAAGTTCAATATAACATTCATAATTTATACAATATTTATACATTTTTCATACAATGTTCATATATTTTTGCATATTGCAAACGAAATTTATACAAAAATCATACACATTTAATAAAGTGCAAATATTCATTTAAGCATACTACCATTAAATACAACAGTTTATATATTATGACATATAGTTAAATATAATCTATACAACATGCAAACATGAGTGTTACAAGATCTCTAAGCTGGATTTTTGTGACAAGTCAAAATCATCTCTTGGTTTCACACACCAAGAAGACGAAGAAGAAGAAGAAATTGATGAACTATGTGATTCTTCACTCACTTTGTCTTGTTCTTCATTAACAACCGGTTCTCCAATCATGTCCGGGACAAAAAAATTTACTTTCCTCCTCTTGTAACATTTTTTTCCGATTGCTTTCACTGTTGACACTACTTACCTTTTAGAAGGATTAGACCTTACTAGTTCATCATTCGACTTCTTCTCTAATTTCATCGCAGCTGTATAACCTGAGATTTGCGATTGAATATGAGTTATACATAGATCAAAAGATGATATTTCAACCATGAAGTTACCGGTATAGTTTGTACCTCTTGTGAATCTCCTTAGAGTGTTTGGTTTGGACATTGTATTCAACAACCCAGATCCTAAAAATTTATACACAAATAAATATTAAAGAATTTGACATAAACAAATATAAAAATTGAAGAAACCTGCATTATCTATACAACGTAAATTTCTCCTAAATCAAGCAACAACATATAAAAATTAAATAATTTAACAAAAGAATTAGAGAAAAAATAAAAACTTTAAGAAATAAACTTGTTTGATGATCTATACAACACAATTTTTTTTCGAAAATTATGCAATATTGTGAATTTGATGGTCGAAAAATAAAAAACCTAATTTTGTGGAAGATTGATAGAGATGTAGTTCAATAAGGATTTTAAGCTTAATTAGATTTTGGAAATAAGTTTGAAGCTTGAAAGGGTTTATACTTGAAGATGACATTAAGCGTGCGAATATGTATGCTCAGATTTAATATGACAGAGAATTTAGGCGTGCAGCCAATAATTAATTAATAGAGAGACAAAACGTGTGCTGCCTTTAATTGATTAATAGAGAGAGAAACGTGAAAAAAGACGTGCAAAATTAAAATGGTAGAAAGAGAAGCGTGTAAATAGGGGTGAGGTTGAGTGTATTGGGGGAAGATAAAAGAGTATTGGTTGATACGGGGGTGAGTAGTTATTGGGTAACCATATAATATGAAATTAATTAAAATCAAATCCCTATTTTTTAGATTTTGTTTTTTAAAAGGTAACAATATAATATAAAGTTTAATTAATATTTAGTTAATAATAATTTATTATTTATATTAAAAACATTAAAAGGTAATTGATTAATATTTAATAATTTATTATTTATATTAAAAACTTTAAAAGGTAATTGATTAATCAATAATAATTTAAAAGGTTTTGTTGATAAAAGGTAAGTGAATAAATGAAACTAACTATTTAAACATAATAATTATTAGTTAAATAATAAAATAAATTTTTTTATTAATATATTATTAGTTAATATGCTATAACTTGATAATAATATGCTTTAAATAGTTTATTTTTAAATATTTATTAATTAATATTTAATTATTATATTATTAATTGATGTGCTATAAGATTATAATAATATGCTATAAGTAGTTTATTTTTAAAGAGAATGATTACAACTTGATATTTATCCTCTTAAATGTGTGTGGGATGTTAATTTTACAAAATGTATTGTACATATCTTATAAATGTATTATTAGTGTGTTACCTAAATTATTCTTGTTAGTAACCGTAAAAAAAAAGTGAAATGTGCAATATGTATTATAAATGTATTATTCATGATGAATAAGAAATGTATTATATATGTCTTACAAGTTACTTTTGGTTTGTATCACTAAGAATGTGAGTAATGTTTGCAATATGTATTAAAAATGTATTGTGCATGTATTATAAATATATTATAAGTGTGTTACCTAAATTATTTTAGTTGATATAATTAAAAAGGGAGTGGAGTTTGCAATATGTATTATAAATTAGACGTAGGATGTAATATTCATGATTTTAATACAATTATGAAACATATCTAATACAACTTTAATACAAATGCGATATAATTTCATAAACTTCATTATTTTCGAGATTCAATCCAATATTTTTCCTAAAATCAATTCTAAAGTTAACCAAACCCTCTTAAAATTGAGATATAAACTCCAAACGATATTCTCAACTATTTGTAGGAACAACCTATCTAAACTAGTCGCAAACAAAAGAGCAGTCAATGATTCGTAAACTGAATAAAACTTGTATCAATAATTAATTAGACAAGTAATATAAGTGTAACAAATGAAGAAACATAAGAAACTGTCAATAATGAATTAAACATGAATAAAAATGTATTACATACATATTAAAGTTGAATTAGAAGACAAAATTAATAATAAATAAAAAACGTAACTAACGAAAGACAAGACAATAGACTAAATTAAATTTGTATTATTCATAAATAAAGCTGTAATGACTCGGAAGGTCATTTTTGGAAATTTTGAATATTTGCTTAACTTGAGTTAATTAATCGATAGTTTATGGGCTAAAGTGATAATTTATTTAAGACCCTATACTATTTAGCCTTTATTTAATAAAATATGTGGGTAAAACCTATCACAATTAGTACTTAATAAATTCATAAAAGGAAAAGGAGAAAGGAGATCGACGGAACGAGGACGAAGGGTTCGACTGCTGCTTCAGGTAAACAACTTATGCATTAAACGCCTTGTGAAAATGTCTTGTTTATCACTATACACGTGTACATGACATTATAATATGAATGGAAGAAGGGAATTTGAAACAAGAATTGGCAGTGGCATACATATTGAAATTGGATAAGCATATGATTAATTTAAATAGTCTAATCACTGTCCAATGATGACCTAATAATTGGATAATAATGCCTAATCATTGGACATGATTGCTTAGTGAATAATCTATTTAATTAATGTTTATAGTTGAACATTAGAAATATGTTAATCTGTAAATTGTTTTGAGGCACATATGATTTAGTTAATTGTTTAGTTATCACATTATGATTCAAGTTTTGACATATTAAGATGTGATATTAAATATTGAGTATAGTATAATTATATAAGAACTTTCACGGTTGTGGTGTTGGATAAATTATGACCTAATTGACTTGAAATTTAGAAAATATGAGATTTGACTTATTGGTTGGAATCAAGATTTAGTAACTTGATTATAAATTTGGGTGTATTTTTAGGTCAAGGTTAAACAAATAAAAATGTGGGTGTTGTTAATTCTAAAACTTTATTGTGAATATATACTTGAATAGATTCCATTGGTTCGGAAGCTCAACGGAAAGGGAAGGCTCAAGTCCCAGAGTGATTATTCGAGTGGTTAAGGCAAGTGGATTTCTAAACTCTTGTTAAGCGTACGAAATTCGTGTATTTCCTTGTGTGATGTTGAGAATGATTTGGAGACTTGTTGTTTATTTGTTGGTGTTGTATTTCTTGTTGTAAATTGTGCTTTGTTATCAAATGGTTATTTCCTCCTTTTAATTTGAGCATGTCATTTGCATTGTATTCGAGACATGGTTGTGGTAAGAGGATGATGTACTATTTTCGAGGGTCGTATCGCGCGCCGCGATGGATATTATATTTCGAGGGACGTATCGCGCGCCGCGAAGGTTACTATTTATCGAGGGTCGTGTCGTGCGCCGCGACAGATGCATGGACAGATATGTCCCCCATGGGTCCCGGACTGAGAGACAGCGGGTGTGTATCGTTAAGAAAGACATGCATCACGATATTTGACATTGCATCTCATGGCATTGCACATTTTATTATTGATGAACTTGAACATGTGTTTTGCTGATCTTGTGACTGTTTCTCTGTGAAGTTTGTGATTGTTGAATATTGAGTTGTTATTGAGAATGTGTAAACTGATAGAGTGTGGTTATTGAGTGGTGTGTTTGGTAAACTGTTAGGCTGTAGCGTGGAGGTTTAGATAGGGTGTAAGGAGTACCCGTATTTTGTTCACTTAACTTGTGTTTAGAGGTTTGCTTGTTGGGTACCGCGTGGTTTGGTACTCACCCCCTTGCTTCTACAAATTTTTGTAGGTTACGAGCCTGGATCTTTGTGATACCTTCTATTCTCTTCGTTTCCGAGGCATCTTGTGGAGGATTGTGAGGTAGCTGTTTGTCATCTCAGCGAACTTTCCTACTCCAGTTTATGATTTTGTTTTTACTTGAAAGACAACTTCATTTTAGACTTCTATTTTGTTTCAATTCTAATGTTTACATTAGAGGCTTGTGCACGTGACAACCTGATTTTGGGGATTGGATTAATATGACTTGGTTTCATAATAGGAATTGTTGTTGGATTGTCATTTACTTCCGCACTTTGTTAGATATTTGGTTTTAGGCTGACTTGTCTTGGTGGGATAAGACGAGTGCCATCACACCCATTTTTGGGTCGTGACAAAATGGTTTCAGAGCCCCAGGTTCATAGGTCTCACCTGCATACAAGCCGAGTCTACGTAGAGTCTCAAGGATCAGTACGGAGACGTCTGTACTCATCTCTGAGAGGCTATAAAGATTACTAGGAAACTTCCTTTTGTTCATTCTTTCTCATCGTGCGTAGTTACCTTCGTTAGTACTGAGTTGTTGTATACTCTTTTGACAGATGACGAGGACTAGAACTAATGTTACTGGTGGTAGAGGAGAGGCACTTCCCGAGGCAGTTGTTGAGGCCCCAGCTAGGGGTAGGGGTAGATCTCGAGCTAGAGGTCGTGCTAGTAGTACGACAGTAGCCAGAGGTCGTGGACGTGGAGCAGCACCAGTGATAGCTCGTGCTAGAGAGGTCTCTACAGAACCTCAGATTGATGGCAGGGAGGACCAGGTTCCTCCAGATCCTGTAGTCACACCTTTGCTTCAGGATACACTATTGAGGGTGTTAAGTGTGCTAGTGGGCTTTTCTCAGGGTGGTGGAGCGACTACCACACCACATGACTCTCGTACTAGAGAGGGGGCTCAGACCCAAGAGCAGCAACAAGCTCCAGTTGTTTAGGATGCGGTGGGACAACTACCAGTAGATCCCGCGGTTCAGAATGATATTGCACCAGCAGTTGGGGGTCAGTTGCATCGATGGTTGTTCTGACAGAGGATGAGCAGCGTAGGTATGAGAGATTTCGAAAGATGGACCCACCTCAGTTTCAGGGTGGGAAGAGCGAGAACGCTCATGAGTTTCTAACTACCTGCCTAGAGTTACTAGAGGTGGTTGGATTAGCTGAGTCACATGGGGTTAGATATGCTACACTGCAGCTTCGTGGACCAGCGAGAGACTGGTGGAGGACTTATTCGGGGGTTTTGCCAGTTGGATCTCCTCCAGTGACTTGGGAGCAGTTTGCTAGTGCATTCCAAGATCGTTTTATCCCATGGAGCGTGAGAGAGGAGAGTCGCTTGAGGTTTGAGAGTCTGAGACAGGATGGTTTATCGGTTACAGAGTATGAGGTGCGTTTTTGCCAGTTGTCTAGGCATGCGTTGGCCATTATTCCAAATGAGACACAGAGGATCCGCAGATTTGTGAGGGGATTGACTTTCTCTATCAGGTCAACTGTGTTTCGGACATCTAGGGAGGGGACTTCTTTCCAGTCCATTGTGAGCGCCGCCAAAGAGGCGGAATTGATGGAGAGAGAGGAGTTTGGGGACCCTAAAAGAGCCCGTATATCAAGACAGTTTCATGGTGCCTCATCTGGAGGTAGGGGATCACAGAGAGTGAGTGGTTCTTTTCAGCAGCGGGGACCTATTCATGCATCTATGCCGACATTTGAGGGTGGCCAGACATCTAGGGGTTCTTATGGCCCAGGTCAGGGCTCGTACGGTTCACAGCAGCGACCTACAGGGCGAGGCAATTATAGTGGGTTTTCAGGGTCCACACAACAGTTCCCAGGACAGAGATTTTGTTTTACTTGTGGAGATCCCGATCATCTAATGCGGAAGTGTACTTCACAAAGGGGTCGTGGTGGGCCTCCACCTAATTCTTCATTCCAGACTAGACCACCGGCACCACCGGGTAGAGGTCGTGGCAAAGTTCAGTCAGGTAGAGGTGATAGAGTTTCTAGTAGTGGTGTTGCAGCTCAGCAGAGTGGGGGTAGAGGTACCACCCAGGATGGAGGTGGACGAGGAGGCCACTGCTATGCTTTCCCCGGGAGACCTGAGGCGGAGACCTCTGATGCTGTTATTACAGGTATCATCCCAGTATGCCATCGACCTGCGTCTGTGTTGTTTGATCCAGGTTCTACATTCTCTTATGTGTCTACGTATTTTGCTGCTAAATTTGATATGATATGTGATAGCATGACTGTACCTATTCGTGTTTCTACACCCGTGGGTAAGCCCTTAGTGGTGGATCGAGTGTATCGATCCTGTCTTGTTTCTTTGGCTGGGTATGACACTTGGGTAGACTTAATCATTCTGGGGATGGTGGACTTTGATGTTATCTTGGGTATGGATTGGCTTTCTCCTTATCATGTTGTCCTTGATTGTAATGCCAAGACTGTGACTTTAGCAATGCCTGGTGTTCCGAGGGTTGAGTGGAAGAGTGTTAGTGGTTCTTATCCTAGAAAGGTCATCTCTTTTATCCGTGCTCAGAGGTTGGTGGAGAGGGGGTGTTTGTCTTACTTAGCTTTTATTCGGGATACTAGTGTTGAACCACCTCCCATGGAATCTGTTCCCGTGGTTCAGGAGTTTCTCGATGCATTTCCTTCTGATCTTCCAGGTGTTCCTCCCGATAGGGATATCGATTTTGCTATTGATTTGGAGCCGGGCACTAAGCCTATTTCTATACCTCCATATCGTATGGCCCCAGCAGAGTTGAAAGAATTGAAGGATCAGTTGCAAGATTTATTGAGTAAGGGTTTTATTCGCCCTAGTGTATCACCTTGGGGTGCCCCTGTATTGTTTGTGAAGAAGAAAGATGGGACTATGAGAATGTGTATTGATTACAGACAGTTGAACAAGGTAACAGTGAAGAATAAGTATCCTCTTCCGCGTATTGATGACTTATTTGATCAGTTACAGGGAGCATCATTGTTCTCTAAAATTGATTTGAGGTCTGGGTATCATCAGTTGAAGATTAGGGCATCAGATATCCCTAAGACAGCTTTTCGAACCCGGTATGGGCATTATGAGTTCCTAGTGATGTCTTTCGGATTGACTAATGCTCCTGCAGCATTCATGGAGTTGATGAATGGGGTGTTTCGACCATACCTTGATTCTTTTGTGATTGTTTTCATCGATGACATCTTGGTTTACTCTAAGACTGAGGAGGACCATGTCCGACACCTGAGGATTGTACTTCAGAGGTTGAGAGAAGAGAAGTTGTATGCCAAGTTCTCAAAGTGTGAGTTCTGGCTTACTTCTGTGACATTCTTGGGGCACGTAGTGTCCAAGGAGGGTATTAGAGTAGATCCGGCCAAAATTGAGGCAGTTAGGGCTGGACGCGACCTACTTCACCTACTGAGATTAGGAGTTTTGTGGGATTGGCAGGCTATTATCGACGATTTGTTCAGAGTTTCTCTACTATTGCAGCTCCATTGACTAGATTGACTCGACAGGATGTGGGTTTCCAGTGGTCTGATGAGTGTGAGGAGAGCTTTCAAAAGCTCAAGACTTTGTTGACTTCTGCTCCTGTGTTGACTCTACCTGAGGAAGGTGTAGACTTTACTGTGTATTGTGATGCTTCAGGAGTTGGTTTAGGTGGTGTGTTGATACAGAAGGGGAAAGTGATTGTTTATGCTTCTAGGCAATTGAAATCCCATGAAAAGAACTACCCTACTCATGATTTGGAGTTGGCGGCTGTGGTATTTGTACTTAAGTTATGGCGTCATTATTTGTATGGAGTGCATTGTGAGATCTTCACTGATCATCGGAGTCTTCAGTATATCTTTAGCCAGAGGGATTTGAACTTGAGGCAACGAAGATGGCTTGAGTTGCTGAAGGACTATGATGTGACCATTCTGTATCATCCAGGGAAGGCCAATGTTGTGGCCGATGCTTTGAGTAGGAAGACTCATAGCATGGGGAGTCTTGCATCTCTTAGTGTTGAGGAGAGACCATTGGCTAGAGATGTTCAATTGTTAGCTAACAGTCTTGTCCGATTACAGATCTCAGAGGAGAGTGATGGAATGATTGCTTTTATTGAGGCTCAATCTTCTTTAGTCGAGCAGATTCGTGCACACCAGTTTGATGATGTAAAATTATGTCTCATTCGAGACAAAGTATTGAGTGGGGAAGCTAAGGAGGCTGTCCTTGATTCTGATGGTGTCTTACGGATCGGAGGCAGGATTTGTGTGCCTAAGACAGGCGATTTGATTAGATTGATTCTTGAGGAGGCCCATTGTTCTCGGTATTCCATCCATCCGGGAGCGGCGAAAATGTATCATGATCTGAGTCAGCATTACTGGTGGTGTGGGATGAAGAGAGATATTTCAGACTTTGTTTCGAGGTGTTTGACTTGCCAGCAGGTCAAGTGTGAGCACCAGCGGCCCGGGGGTGTATCTCAGAGGATGCCTATTCCTACTTGGAAGTGGGACGGATTACTATGGACTTTGTTGTGGGTTTGCCTACCACAGTGGGTGGTTATGACTCTATTTGGGTTGTTGTTGATAGGCTGACCAAGTCTGCCCACTTCATCCCGGTTCGGGTAAAGTATACAGCAGAAAAGTTAGCCGAACTATATATCAGTCAGATTGTGCGACTACATGGAGTTCCTGTTTCTATCATATCAGATCGAGGTTCACTATTTACTTCTCACTTCTGGAAGGCATTACAACATGGTCTGGGTACTCAGTTAGATATGAGTACGGCATTTCATCCTCAGACAGATGGTCAATCTGAGCGGACCATTCAGGTATTGGAAGATATGCTTCGAGCGTGTGTGATCGATTTTGGTGCAAGATGGGATCGGCATTTACCCTTAGCGGAGTTCGCCTATAATAACAGTTATCACTCTAGTATCCAAATGGCCCCATTTGAGGCATTGTATGGTAGACGGTGTAGATCTCCTATTGGTTGGTTTGATTCGGCGGAGATGGACTCTTTGGATACAGACTTGCTTAGAGATGCTATGGAGCAAGTTCGTATGATTCAGTATAGATTATTGACAGCTCAGAGTCGACAAAAGAGTTATGCAGACCGGAGAGTTAGAGCCTTGGTGTTTATGGAGGGTGATCATGTTTGGCTTCGAGTATCACCCATGAAGGGTGTGATTAGGTTTGGAAACAAGGGCAAGCTTAGCCCTAGGTTCATTGGACCTTTTGAGATTTTGAGCCGAGTGGGAGAGGTGGCCTATAAGTTGGCCTTGCCACCTAGTTTGTCGGCAGTTCATCCTGTTTTCCATGTCTCTATGCTTCGGAAGTATATTCCGGATGAATCTCATGTGATTTCACTCGATTCCATGGAGTTGGGTCCAGACTTGGCATTTGAGGAGGAGCCTATAGCTATTTTGGATAGGCAAATTCGGAAGCTTAGGACCAAAGAGATTGCTTCAGTGAAGGTGCAATGGAAGCACCGATCAGTGGGAGAGGCAACTTGGGAGACTGAGTCTGACATGCGTGCCCGATATCCTCAACTTTTTGAAGCTTCAGGTAATTACTTACTTTATGTTCGAGGACGAACATGATTTTTAGTGGTGGATAATGTAATGAATCGGAAGGTCATTTTTGGAAATTTTGAATATTTGCTTAACTTGAGTTAATTAATCGATAGTTTATGGGCTAAAGTGATAATTTATTTAAGACCCTATACTATTTAGCCTTTATTTAATAAAATATGTGGGTAAAACCTATCACAATTAGTACTTAATAAATTCATAAAAGGAAAAGGAGAAAGGAGATCGACGGAACGAGGACGAAGGGTTCGACTGCAGCTTCAGGTAAACAACTTATGCATTAAATGCCTTGTGAAAATGTCTTGTTTATCACTATACACGTGTACATGACATTATAATATGAATGGAAGAAGGGAATTTGAAACAAGAATTGGCAGTGGCATACATATTGAAATTGGATAAGCATATGATTAATTTAAATAGTCTAATCACTGTCCAATGATGACCTAATAATTGGATAATAATGCCTAATCATTGGACATGATTGCTTAGTGAATAATCTATTTAATTAATGTTTATAGTTGAACATTAGAAATATGTTAATCTGTAAATTGTTTTGAGGCACATATGATTTAGTTAATTGTTTAGTTATCACATTATGATTCAAGTTTTGACATATTAAGATGTGATATTAAATATTGAGTATAGTATAATTATATAAGAACTTTCACGGTTGTGGTGTTTGGATAAATTATGACCTAATTGACTTGAAATTTAGAAAATATGAGATTTGACTTATTGGTTGGAATCAAGATTTAGTAACTTGATTATAAATTTGGGTGTATTTTTAGGTCAAGGTTAAACAAAAAAATGTGGGTGTTGTTAATTCTAAAACTTTATTGTGAATATATACTTGAATAGATTCCATTGGTTCGGAAGCTCAACGGAAAGGGAAGGCTCAAGTCCCAGAGTGATTATTCGAGTGGTTAAGGCAAGTGGATTTCTAAACTCTTGTTAAGCGTACGAAATTCGTGTATTTCCTTGTGTGATGTTGAGAATGATTTGGAGACTTGTTGTTTATTTGTTGGTGTTGTATTTCTTGTTGTAAATTGTGCTTTGTTATCAAATGGTTATTTCCTCCTTTTAATTTGAGCATGTCATTTGCATTGTATTCGAGACATGGTTGTGGTAAGAGGATGATGTACTATTTTCGAGGGTCGTATCGCGCGCCGCGATGGATATTATATTTCGAGGGACGTATCGCGCGCCGCGAAGGTTACTATTTATCGAGGGTCGTGTCGTGCGCCGCGACAGATGCATGGACAGATATGTCCCCCATGGGTCCCGGACTGAGAGACAGCGGGTGTGTATCGTTAAGAAAGACATGCATCACGATATTTGACATTGCATCTCATGGCATTGCACATTTTATTATTGATGAACTTGAACATGTGTTTTGCTGATCTTGTGACTGTTTCTCTGTGAAGTTTGTGATTGTTGAATATTGAGTTGTTATTGAGAATGTGTAAACTGATAGAGTGTGGTTATTGAGTGGTGTGTTTGGTAAACTGTTAGGCTGTAGCGTGGAGGTTTAGATAGGGTGTAAGGAGTACCCGTATTTTGTTCACTTAACTTGTGTTTAGAGGTTTGCTTGTTGGGTACCGCGTGGTTTGGTACTCACCCCCTTGCTTCTACAAATTTTTGTAGGTTACGAGCCTGGATCTTTGTGATACCTTCTATTCTCTTCGTTTCCGAGGCATCTTGTGGAGGATTGTGAGGTAGCTGTTTGTCATCTCAGCGAACTTTCCTACTCCAGTTTATGATTTTGTTTTTACTTGAAAGACAACTTCATTTTAGACTTCTATTTTGTTTCAATTCTAATGTTTACATTAGAGGCTTGTGCACGTGACAACCTGATTTTGGGGATTGGATTAATATGACTTGGTTTCATAATAGGAATTGTTGTTGGATTGTCATTTACTTCCGCACTTTGTTAGATATTTGGTTTTAGGCTGACTTGTCTTGGTGAGATAAGACGAGTGCCATCACACCCATTTTTGGGTCGTGACAAAAGCATGTATCATTTGTGTCTTATAATTATTTTAGCTTGTATCACTAAGAACATGAATGATGTTTGCAATATGTATTACAAATATATTGTGAATATGTTATAAATGTATTACGAGTGTGTTACTTCAATTATTTTTGTTGATATCACTGAAAAATGAGTGAAGTTTGTAATATGTATAATAAATGCATTGTTCGTGATTTTAATACAATTGTAATACAATTATGAAACATATCTAATACAACTTTAGTACATCGCAATACCGTTCCATAAACTTCACCTTTTTCGAGTTTCAATCTAATATTTCTCCAAAATCAATTATAAACTTAACGAAATTCTCTTAAAATTGGGATATAAACTCCAAATGACATTTTCAATTATTTGTATAAACAACCTATCCAAACTAATTACAAATTTGTAAAATTCCAATAATTAATTCAAAATTTGAATCTTTATAATGACCATCAATGGTGAACACTAGTTTCTATAATTTTAAAGATTTGAAATTTTGATTTGAGAACATGATATTATACAATTTTTGATTTTTCTATTACTCTTCTCGTTATGTTCTTTTTTGGTAAAATTAGTGAAATATGGGCAAAAAAATTGATTAAAAAAATATTTAAATAAATATTTAAAAAGAAGAAGAAGAATAAAGTAAAAAAAAAGGAAGAGAAAGATGACACAGTAAGAAACGACGACGGAGAAAAATAAAAAAAGAAGAGGAGGAAGAGAAATAAGGCAGAAAAAGAAGGGAAGAAAGAAATTAAAGCTTATAACTTTTTAACTCTAAAAAATTGTTATATTTAGTTAGAAAATTTTTATTGATATAAATAGTAAATATTTTTTAAATATTGCACATTTATGTGATTTATTCAATAATTAATCAAATTATATTAATATATCTGGTTGGTTTTAAAAGTGTCAAAAAAATATGAGAAATTGATCAATTCTAATCAGACCGAATTGATTTATGTTATTTTTTAAATAAAATCATGGACTTTTATTTAAGTGTATAATCACCCAGAACAATTGAGATAATATTTTTAATTTATGAAAAAATCAAAAAATTCAAATCGAACCAAAAAACTTGCATGTATGTAAATATATATTATATATTAACAACATGTTAAATTTAATATATAAATATATTTTGTAACATTTTTCCTAGGTCATAGGCCTGAGTAAACGATTTTGGTCTTTGCTCTTTAATTAGCCTTTATTTAATTAGGTTGAAAATTAGAAAACTCTATCAAACAATACAACAAAACATATGCAAATACTCCTATTAAATGTTTAAGATTAAACAATACGGCAACAAAGTTTTACATTCTTGTCTTCTTGGTGAAGAATTAAAGTATTTTTCAAGAACATATTTGCAAAAGAAATATTTTTATAGTAGTGTATTTTGGGATAATATTTTAAAAATAAAAGACTAGAATATTAATCGAACCATACCAAATACTGAAGAGAAATCGATATGATTGGTATGGTTTTAAAAAATCTAATTTTGGTTATATATTATGAAATACTCAAAAAAATTAGGATGATATAATTTTTTAACAATAACCGATCAAAGTGTCACATTAAACGATAGTTGATTTTTGATGATATATTTGAGTTTAGCACATTATGAAAAAAAAATTATGAATATAAATCAAACAAAATTTAAATTTTTACGTTATAAAAATATGATCACAGCCAATAAGTTTGTAGTAGTTGATTGAATTTCAAGGCACCCTATTTTATGAATTTCAATTTTATGACGAACTTAAATTGTTTTTCTAACATAATTTCTACTTAAAATTAAAGAATTGCATATTTTAAAATTCTTACTTTGAGTAAATCATAAGTTTTAATAATTTATTTCCGTATATATATAGCTTAGTATCGGTCAAAATAATAGATACATCCACTTTTATTACAAACTTAAATTATTTTCCTAACATAATTTCTAACTAAATCAAAGAATTGCATGTTTTTTTTATAATTCGTATTTTGAATCAATCATACGTTTTAATAATATATTATTCTTTCCATGTATAACTTATAAGTATTGGTAAAAATAATACATATATCAGATTTGCTTACAAATTTATATTATTTTCCTAACATAAAGTACTACAAACCTTTGAATTCTCCTATAAAACCTTAGGGTGAAGTCACTACTTTATTCATTGCTCCTTACTTCAATATAATGGCAAAGTTGAAAGCATCATTTTGCAATAAATTTTCCCTCATAGCCTACCTTTGTGGTATGTATACACTACTTTTGTATTCTCTTTTTTTTCATTATTACTATATCAAAAACAGTTTTCAGTGGCAATAAATATACATAGTATTATTAAAGCTTGTTTTTATCGATAGTAGTTAATTGCCATTAGTTTCACTGTCGTTCTAGGTATTAGATACATTTACTAAGAGTACTTTTAATTGTCTCTAAAAATTATTTTTGATGTAGTATATGTATTATATTGGTTCAAATAAATTTTATTTAATATGTTGATTGATTGATTTTGCAGTTATATTTTTGGTGATAACAACTCAAATGATCAAAGCAAATGGTTACGTATGTCAATCAGAAATGGATGGTGTACCATGTTATGAAAGTGACAAGAAACATGATTGTGAACCATACTGTAAATTTGTGTATGGAAAAACATTTATTGATGCTGAGTGCGTAGTGAAAGAACTAGGTGAAGATCCTATTTGTATGTGTTCATACTCGATTAACAAACCTTGTTAATCACACATTTATTATAATGCATCACTCTTAATATTCAAATTATATATATATATATATAATATATATATATATATATATATATATATATATAAGTTACAAATAAAAGTGTTTGTCTTTTGATATATCAAATATATGCCCAAGAGTATAATTAATTACTTCTTGTTTCATAATGTTAGAATTGTGCCCTTATACTCATATTGATTTCATAAATTCTATCGTTTGATTGGGAGTGATGACTGAGTGAAAGATTATATAAATTGTGGTATAATATGATCATCTTTTCGAGACTAAAATTGGATGTTTTAATATATTTTTTAATTAAAAGACGTGATTCTTTTTATTTGCCCTAACTTTGGTAATTCTTGATACCTATACCTGATGCTAGTGGAAGGTGAAAGATATTTCATAAAATTAATCGAGATGAATAAAGTTTTCATATTAAAAATATATCACAATCTTAATTAATGATACACTTTACCTTAATTAGATAAAGTTAATGTACTAAACTATAATGACAAGAGTACCTTTTTTTTGCAATAAAATATAAATATTCAAACTACAAAATTGGACCTACCTCGCTCATCAATATACCTCCAAATTTAAACCTTAAATTCATAAACTTAGTAGTCGTATGTCAATCTTTAATCACAATAGTAATTATGCATGTCAAAATTATAGAATAATCATGCATGACAGACAAACTTAGTACAAGCACACAAAAACATTATTGTAAAAGACAATTAGACAAGAGCAAATAATTTATAAGAATTCTATCGACAGGCAAAAAAACATTATTGTATAATTACAACCATAAAATAAGAATTTTACTTTTAAGAAAAACCTTATTCTTCAAAGATATTACGATAAACCATAATATTTATGCATGCATAAGATGAATAATTTTAAAAGAGTACATTCAATAGTGAAACATAGTCATTAGCATAATAACTATATATACCTCAAATCAAAACTCTAATAAGAATAAGAACCGTAAAAGAAATATTATATAAACAAGAAAAACAGGCAAAAAGCTCATTATAAAGTATATAATCACTTACTTGGAAAGAATATCAGTCTTAGTGGAAGAAAACTCACTGACTGTTATTGATCAGAGCTTCGATGAAAAGAGAAAAGTAAAAAATATTCACACAAAGCTTCGAGAAGAGAAGTTCAAATCATAGGTTGGTTTGGGTCGGTTATTAGTCAAAATCAAAATCAAACCAATTTAATCGGTCTTAGAATTATCAAAACTAAATCAAACCAAATATAATGCACATTAATATGTTTTGTTATTTTCGGTTTTGGTTTGATTTGGTTTGATTATTTAGTTATTAATCATACATAAAAATAAAAGAAACAATTCATTCAAAACGTGAAAAAGGTGACAACAATCCATTCAAACGAAAAAATAGTTAGAAGAATGTCATTACAAAACTTTCGATCATCAAATTTACTGAATAAAACTTCAAAATTCACTAATTTAGCATTAGAAGGAAGAGACAATGGCATTTTCAGTCCCACAAAGAATTTCGATAGACACTTATATACATGAAACCAATAACAAAATGTTCTCACCTTGTACATTTTTTTTTTCCAAAAGTAAATTATAAATAAATTGTGATGAAATATATAAAAAAATTTAAAATTGTTTATGAATATAAATATTATGTATGTATAATAATAAAATTTATGTATATAACTTGTTGGTTCGGTTCGGTTCGGTTATTTCTTTGTTTTTTTTTTTTTGAATAAAATCACAACCAAATCAAATATTATCGGTTCTTAACAATCTAAAAACAAAACCAAATCAAAATTCAAGTTAAACCAATTTATTTAATCAATTTGATTTGAATTGATTTTTATCTAAACCATGAACACGAGTTCGGAGCCTAAAGGGTGAAAAATGTTAACAAAAATTCTAAAATAGTATATAATTTATTTATTTTAACTAAAACGGTAAAATCGCTCACTAAGTAGCGATTTTATCTGTCGAAAAAAGTAAAATCGCTGCTACAAGAGCGATTTGTTAAATTTGACTTTTTTAAAAAAAAAAATTAAAACAAAATCGCTCCTTCGGGAGCGATTTTCAAATATATATATATATATATATATATATATATTATTATGTTTTGGCTATGTCGTTGTTGAGGCAGTGACTTCAGTTTAAATTTTTTTTTAAACTTTTTTTTTAAAAGTTTAAATAATTTTTTTAAAAAAAAAATCAAATCGCAGCGGTTTTTAATTAAATTTTTTTCTTTTTTTTTTAAAATTAAATCGCTAAAATAGATTTTAATTTAAAATCGCTGCCTTGGCAGCAATTTAATTTTAAAAAATAAATAAAAAATTTAATTAAAAACCGCTGCGATTTGATTTTTTTTAAAAAAAAAATTATTTAAACTAAAAAAAAAAAAATTTAAACTGAAGTCGCTGCCTCAGCAGCGACATAACCAAAACATAATAAAATATATATACATATTTGAAAATCGCTCCTTCGGGAGCAATTTTGTTAAAAAAAAATTCTTTTTTTAAAAAAAGTCAAATTTAACAAATTGCTCTTGTAGCAGCGATTTTACTTTTTTCGACAGATAAAATCGCTACTTAGTGAGCGATTTTGCCATTTTAATTTTAAAAAAAAATTATATACTGTTTTAGAATTTTTGTTAACATTTTTCACCCTTTAGGCTCCGGACTCCCATGAACACACCTAGTTATGAGTTCTCACAGTACTATTAAAATCGAGAGGTGATTTTAGAGTTGATAGAATTATTTGTATGGGTCCTGATGTTTTCAAGAGGGATGTGTCGTCAATCCACATAGAAATGGATGTGTATGTCAATTCCCCCTAAAAGGAAATGAATTTATTTTGAGTTTATAATTAAGTCTTCTCTGAGGAAAAGAGTTGAATTAGTTTATCCTTGGAAGTCAAACTAAATAAATTAATCCACTAGAAATTAAACTTTACTGCAATATATTTAATTAAATTTAAATAATTAATCTAATCATATTAACACAGATAGTTGATATGATAACATGTTTGAGTTTAGGGCATTATAAAAAAAATTATGAACATAAATCCAACAAAAAAAAAATTACACTATGAAAAATTATCTTCAACCAGTCTTTTTTTAGTTTTTTATTGAATTTCAAGATACCATTCGATTCTTGGAATTGGACCGCAAAATTTGAACCTACCATAAGTTTCAACAATAACATTTTTTCCATATATGACTTAATATTGGTCAAAATAAGAAATATATTTAATTTTAATTACAAACTTAAATTATTTTCCTGATATAACTTCTAATTAAATTAAAGAATTGCATATTTTAAAATTCTTGTTTTGAATCAATCATAAATTTTAATAATATTATTTCCATATATAGCTTAGTTTGGTCAAAATAATACACATATCCAATTTAATACAAACTTCTATTATTTTTCCTAAGATAAGTACTACAAACCTTCTGAATTCTCCTATAAAACCTCAGGAGAAGTCACTACTTTATTCATTGCTTTGCACCTTACATCTTCAATATAATGGAAAACTTGAAAGCTTCATTTAGCAATACGTTCTCCCTCATAGCTTACGTTTGTGGTATGTATACACTACTTTTCTTTTATTTTTTTTGTGCTATTACCACAATTTGTTTTTTCAAAAGAAGGATTTCAAGAAGAATGACTTGAGAACTGCTTGCATTGCTTTGCTTAATTTGATTTCTTGAACTTCAGTGGAGTTTATCGGTTATTCATATGTATTATTCTCATATTCTCGGTACACATCCTATAAAATTTTCAAAAGGAATACACAAAGTCAGTGGTGTATATATATTATTAGGTACGGGGGTTCAACCGGACACAGTATAATATATATGTGAGAAGCCCCTAGCTTTTAACAAATACTATATTCTGAACTCATAATTTGAAAAGTAGGATAGGGTTACTTTTCAGGTTGACGCTATCAAGTTAAAATTTCGAATCCAACTCTTATCAAATATCATATTTGAGATGACATTTTTCTAAGAAAAGAATAAACCTTCATGACTACTCATCAAAGAAAAATGAGAGAAGCAGCAATAGCAAAGAAAGGAAAAAGGAAAATCTCAAGTTTGAGATTCTTATAGAGCGCCTTAATTTTAGCAACACAAGCATCATCAACTTTTTCCATAGTTCTCCTGCAAAAAAAGTTCTTACATTTAGCATTTGCTCATGCTAGTTGTTTGCAGAGCTATGTTCTTCGGACCCTCCAAAATTACTGTCACGCTCATAGTGTTAGTAGGATTCAAAACACATCCAACAATACTTTTGAAGAGTTTGAGTTATATAGTTGCAAATAATGTAACCAAGGGATGACAAGTTTTTTAGGCTCACATCCAATAACTTCTTTTGCTCCTCGTTGCAGCGTTCTAGGGATTTCACAACCAACCAAGAGCACTTGAAATCTTTAATATCCGTCCCATTCTGATAGTAAGACAGATCGTTAAAAAATCTCTACATTTTCAAGTTAAAAGAGCTATGTTTTATAAGAAAGCTGGTAGTAGACTAAATCCTTAAAATTGATCACCTAGCTCTTTTAACTTGAAAATGTAAAGATTTTATAAAGATATATCTTACTATCAGAATGATATGGATATTAAAGATTTTAAGTGGTTTTGGTTGGTTTTGAAAGCCCTAGAACACTACAACGAAGAGAAAAAAAAGTTATTGGATGTGAACATAAAAAACTTGTCATTCCTTGGTTACATTATTTGCAACTATATAGCTCAAACTCTTCAAAAGTATTGTTGAGTGTGTTTGAATCCTACTAAAGATATGAGTGCATCAGTATTTTTAGAGAGTCCAAGCAGTGTAGCTCTGCAAACAACTAGCATGAGCAAAATGCTAAATGTAAGAACTTTTTTTTTTGCAGGAGAACTATGGAAAAGATAATGATACTTGTGTTGCTAAAATTAAGGCGCTTTATAAGGATCTCAAACTTGAGGTTTTCTTTTTTCCTTTCTTTATTATTGTTGCTTCTCTCATTTCTCTTTGATAAGTAGTCATAAAGGTTTATTCTTTTCTTAGAAAAATGTCATCTCAAATATGGTATTTGATAAGAGTTGGATTCAAGATTTAAACTTGATAGCGTCAACTTTTAAGGTAACTCTATCCTACTTTTCAAACTATGAGTTCAGAATATAGTATTTGTTAAAAGCTAGGGGCTTCTCTCATATATATTCATGCTCCGTACTGAAAATATTGTGTTCGGTTGAACCCCTATACCTAATAAGCTATATACGTACACCACTGACTGCGGTGTTTTCCTTTTGAAAATTTTGTAGGATGTGTATCGAAAATATGAGAATAATACATATGAATAGCATGATAAACTCCATTGAAGATCAAGAAACCAAACTAAGCAAAGCGGTGCAAGCAGTTCTCAAGGGTTTTTTTCAAAAAAAGGATTTCAAGAAGAATGTTTTAGTGTCAAAAATTTATTTCAGAAAAGATTGAGGTTCAAGATGGAATACATATCTATAAAGTTCATTTGTTTCAAAAACAAACTCCTGCACACACAATTAGATTGAACCTTATACTGAAAGATGCTACTTGTTCTTGTCGTAAGTTTGAGTTCATGAGAATCTTATATAGGCATATGCTTATGGTATTTATAAAGAAACAAATTTACTCACTTCCACCCTGTTATCTATTGAATCGATGGACAATGTATGCAACGAAAAAAAAAGTTCATGGCATTTCAAATGACAGATCACAAATGAATAATTTGAAGTCTTTCTCTATATGGTTCAACAATATTATGATGCATTCTTTTTGGTCTCTCTGAATGAGCAATACGGTCTGGAAGATATTTTAAATTTGTGTATCAAAGATTATTACAACTATATGAAGAACTTGATGAACTTCTTTACGAGGTCGAGAATGATAATATATGTGATGGTTTAATTAACTAATTAAATGTGGAACTAAACACAAGTGAGCAGAAACAAAACACTATCTTGATTGACCCTTTATGTGTGGTAACTGAAGGGCGTCCAAATTTATTGTAAATGAAAGATGGTCTAGAGATCTTTGAAGGTCAAAAAAATGTTCTTTTAAGAATCAAACAAGTCAAATCAAAAGCTCAAAAATGGCAAGCCAAAGGACAAAGGTAAAGGCAAAGACAATGGAATGAGATAATCTCACTTTATATAATGCAACACTTTACGTAATGCGATAATTATTGGTTATTATTTTTTTAATTTTGATACTTGATGTATAGTTCAAGCTCTATTGAATTGGGATCTCAAAGCACATTACCACTACTTAGTACAACCCCTAGTACAATTCCTATAATGGTAAATTATTCTTTTGATACTTTATGTTATGTGTTTATAAAAAAATATTTTCATTTACTTCCATATATTTATCTAATAAATTGTACTTTTTTCTTTTTTTAAAAAAACAATCCCAATCATATTCGTGATCATTTCAAGGACAAATAAACCATGGATATCATACCTTTGCTCTTATCGTGTTCCTATATATTTATAACGTATTTGCACATCTATATACATGTTATAATGACCTTTAGTACTTTTTCAGGATCTAATGAGAACAACTTCATATCCGTATATGCAAGATTTATGATTTATGATTTATGAATGTTAAACTTGCCTTAGAGCTTTGAGACTCGATCTTCAGAACTCATGAAGAGACAAACATCTATAATTTATTTTCTTTTTTTATTTCTTTTGGTAGAAAATAGTTCTAGGTTGTAAAGTACAATCTTTTTCCTTTCAAGATTTGATCTTTATGTGTTTTTGAACACGTCACATTTGCATATTGCAATATCTATTAAGAACAAAGAAAAAGATCGAAGGTATTTGAAAATGACAATACACTTCCAATAACTTAAACTCTACAGGCAAAGTTAGCTTTCAAGATTTGATCTTTTTGTATTTTTTGTCAAGTTGTCACACTTGTATCTAGCAAAATCTATCAAGAACAAAGAAAAAGGCCAAAAGGGTGTTTGAAAATGACTAAAGAAGCAAAATTAACTTGCAAGATTTGATCTTTTTTGTGTTTTATTAAGTTTTCACATTTGTATGTAATAAAAATCTATAAAGAACAAATAAAAGGGCCAAAGGGAGTGTTAGGTTTACCTGATAGTAGTGTAAAGGTGCATAGAACTTATAAGTCATGTTTAGAGATAACTCAAATATTATCTTATATGTTTTAACTTGTGAGATTATACTGAGTATAATGTTTTTATAACATTTGACATATAATGAAACGTAATGCAATCAAGTGAAAATTTTACTACAACTTCTGTTTTTCTAAAAATTAAAAAGTGCAAACCATCTTAGACAATTTAATTAAGCTCAATGCTTTCGAAAGTTCAGATGGAAGAATCCCAAGTCCCATGAATATGGAGTCTGAGACAAAGAAATAAAATTTCGATAGTTATGGAGTTTGAGAGAGAGAAAAAAATTAATAAATTTTAAAAATAAATAAATAAGATGCTTAACTGGGTTTGGTTATTACCGTTTAACTTACCTAATAGTATAAAAAACTTTACGGTACTGTCAGTGCACACAAGTTAATCTCTTAATCTTATTGATCAACATTATGAGGGGCCAGGTAAAATTACTTTTAACGCAATTCCATCACATTTTGTTCTGCAATATACTATTCTTTAATGCTACTTCACCAACAAATTAAGCAAGTCATTATAAGTCATCTTGAGGCTTTTTCTTCTTCATGGTGGATTTTTTTTATTTATGAAGAGATGCTTTTGTGAATAGAAATTTTGTTACAAGTTGGAATGACATGAAAAGTTGTATGAGAAAAATGTTTGTAGATACACTTGATAAGTATTACAATTTTCAGCAAAAAAGCAAGTGTGTGAAATAATATATGAGGAGCTAGAGCATACTAATTTGACCTAATGTCAGTGATCGAGAGATAAGTCTTATGGTAAAATTTATAAAGAAAGTACAAAAATTATCATGTTTGTATTGTTTTTGTACTTTATATGAAGCTTATCACATGACATGTACTCAAGGTGGAGGGACAGTAAAAAGAGAACAAAATCAAGACTGTAATCTTATTTTTCTTCGTGGGCTAAAAATAATTGAGCAACTTATAAAAATGACTATAGTTTTAGAGTTATTGGATTAGAGTAGCAATGGAGTATTATATTTACCCAAAATAACTACAGTTTATATCTAAATCAGGCTTCGTTTGTGTTTATTAAGATTAAGATCTCTTAATCTGAATATACATTTGAATATTAAGATTTGTATTAAGAGCTAAGTGTCTAGATTTGAATACACATATGATTATTAAGATGTGGTCTCCAAATCTAAACACTGAATGGTTATCGTTTGTTTTTAATATCTGAATGTGCATATGAATCAAATTTTATATTAATAAAATGTTATAAATAATCCATGAATAGTATTTTTTCACTCAAAAACCTTGATGAACATCAATATGCTAATAATATTATTACAATAGTTTTCTTGACAAACATTAATACACCCTAAGAAAATTATTAATATAAAAAAAACTTGTAAAAATTATGAAAACTTATTAGTTGAAGAGAAAAAAAAATTGTTTGATTAATAAAAGAAAGGAAGAAAGTTTGTGGGTGTGAAAACAAAAATCACACAAAGAATGAGAGGTAATATATATTATTACTTTATAACTTATTAAATAATGATGAATGTTGTTAAGACTCTCATGCAGATCTGATCAATTCAGACCTTTTTAGGTCCATTAAGAGGCTTTTTTGAAAAAAGCAACAAACGGATTTAATTGACTGAATCTGAATCATTCAGATGCAAACCTTAAAACCAAACACATTTAATGAGTTAATCTAATTGATTAAGATTCAGACCTCCATTAAATGCAAACAAATTAGGTCTAAATCTTGTTGTATTCAAAGTATTTATAGGTTTTTTTTAATTACAATATATGATACACTTTTAAATATATGCACTAAATAAGGAGTTTTTTTTTTGTTATTATAATTGTCTGCCCTTTAATTACACTCTTTAAACTCTCAACTTCACATTATCAAATCAACAAGAAATAATGATCTATTCAGAGCATGTAGATTCCTATCGGTTTAACATTTTGAAACGAAGAAATGTACGAAAAATCATATTATTTGATGAAAACCTTTCAACATCTATAGTGTGAAATTAGGTCTTAGGTCTAACTCACACCCTAAAAGCTAGCTTAAAATCTGATTTAAAACTTAAAATCTGGTTTCTTGTGTAGTTGTGTGCATTAAGTGTATTGTGTGTACATTTAACATGTTAATACAACTAATGAATACACACGCGAATAGTATAGGTATACAAATGATATGTATACATAAGAATACACAATTCACTAACATACATTGGATAAAACAGGCTCAATATATCCACATTTTAAACTTATATTAATAATTCAATACATGTGAACAAAATGCAATAGAAGTATCCAAGTGTATAAGTATTCTAATGTATAATGGTGAAACAAAAACCTTCAACCAAAACCCCATAAAAATAGATGAAACGTATATACAACTATAACCTTCGATGAAAAAGAAAAAAAAATCAAAACTAGAAGAGATTCGATGAATCTGAATCATAAAATAGCTCATGAAATCATGCAAAGGACCGTTGATTGTAAGAAATATTGGGGGATAGAAATGGTGATTTTGGATACACTGAAAGAGAAACTTTGAAGGTGGAAACCAGGGAAGTGGAACACTAAAAGGAGGTTGGAAAAACTTAATTATATGTGTAGAATTGTATTTACTATTTAATAATTAAATATATTCTTCATTAAAATATAAAGTATAATATAGCTATATGCCTTTAATATGTAATAATTGTATTTTACTATGTTATGTAGTTTTTCCATGTTTAGAAACTTGGGACAAACCTAAAGGTGTAAAGCAAGACTTACATAGGCAAATTAAAGTTAGATTACAAGGATTTAGGTAAAAAGAGCTAAACTTGAAACTCCATCTAAAATAAAGTGTTTTAAATGTGAAAAATATGAGCATAAAGAAAATGAATGTTCTAATAAATTAAAGACCTATCATTAAAAGATTAAGATATAGATATTTTGTATTATTCGAATTAGGCAAATGTGATAATTGATGCCCTCAATCGCAGATCGATGGACAACTTCTCATACTTATGAGCCAAAAAGAGATATTATAAATGACTTCATATTTCAGATGTTGTACGACTCTAATAGTTAATAATTATGGTGAAAGCATATAATTTTCATTATTTTATTCAATCATGATCAATGAAGACGTATCATGATTTTAAGAGGATCCAAATTGAATTTGTGACTGAGTGTACCAATTGTCAGTATGTAAAAATTAAACATAAGTGTGATGGGATAATACATGATATGACTATTCCACATGTGGGAAGTATTCAATCATGAATTATGTTACACAATTAACCTATTTGCGAAATACTTTTGATTCTATTTAGGTGATTGTTGACAAACTAATAAAATAACCCATTTCTTGTCACTATACTTATATGAACGATGATTATGTATAGTTGTATTTTTGATATATATAGTCAGTCTCCACGTTGTCCTAGTATTAATCATTTATGATTGAGGAGCACAATTTATAACTACTTTTTAGTAGTCATTCCAGAAGGACTCAGATGATCAGATCGAGCGTACAATAGTTAAAATACTTCAGAATATCTTATAAGTATGTGATATAAAATTCAAGAAAAATTGAGAATGATCACTTACCTCTTATTAAGTTGCATATAATAATAACTATCATTTTAATATTAGGATGAGTCATGACGCCTTATGAAGTTTTGTAGGGACGAAAATGCACATCCCCTATTAGTTGGTTATAGGCGGGTAAGTCATGATTGATGGACTTGATTTAGTACACCTGACAATGGAGCAAGTTAAATTTATTTTGATTAGTTATTGACGAACCATAATCACTAGAAATCATAATGAGGACCAAATACGTAGCTTCGGTAAAGGTCTTTGGAGAAATAAGAACATTGAAGAAATGACAAGAAAAGTTGAGAAGGATATGAGATCTAGACACCCAAACCTCTTCCAAGCACTAGAGTGAGAATATGCCAACCTGAATATCGTAGTCCGAGGTGAGTTACCCCTTTCAGTTAAATTTTTATTATAATTTTTGCTTAAGACATTTGTTTATTAAGTTGCATCTTGTTGGTATGTTGTATCACTTTGTGAGACATTTGGGCGGACTCCTCTACTTTTCTCATTTTATTGATATACCGTCATGAAAAGGATCATAGAAATTATTGCTAAAATTCGGATCAAATGAGATTATCTAATTCATCCGTATGATTCAACATATTCGAATCGATCAAAAATTTTAATTCTATCCCAATTATTCATTTTCAAATAATATTTACATTATTTACAAATATTTATTATAATAAAAAAATAGGTTTACCCCTCATTAATAAACTTAACAGATACAACTCTCTTTTAACAATTTTTCCTAACAAGTCATAATTATCCAATTTCAATTGAATTAATCGGCCAAATTTTACTACTTTGTGTGAACTTAAGTACCCATTTTGACCCTAGTTGTGAGTGTTTTTATACATGTAATGTACTTTGGAAGTACCAATTTTTTTTGCTATTTTGAGGTATGAAAAAATTTAAAGGGCATTTTTGTCATTTCAATTATTTTATCTCAAAATAAATTATTTTAATATTTATTTTTTCGAAAAACAAAAATAACAAGTAAGATGTAAACAACCAATGGTAATAAGTTCTAAAAACCTAGCTACCCCACCCTAAAATGGTAATAAATACCAAAATAGTTATTTTAGCATTATTGTTCCACCATAATAATAATTTATCTCAATTTTATTTTATTTGTCTCTAATTACTTATCTATTTTTTTTTTATCTATTTCTAGTTACTTGTTTATTTTGACAAATCAAGAAATGATAATTTTTAAATTAATCATGCCCTCATAATTATTTTTAAAAATAGAACTTTTTAAAAACCTTAAAATATTCATTAATTCACTTTATAATTAATAAGGGTAAAATGATAAATTCACTAGGTTAATAATTATTTTCTTCCTAAGTATACCATTAATTCAAAAATAAATAGATAATTAAGGACAGAGAAATAAATTATTAAATTCGAGATAAATTATGTTGAACTTATCAACCAAAACAACGAAATAAGTGCACTTTAATTAATTCCAAAGACTATTTGGTCTTCACATCAAACAACCCTTAAAAGTGGCTCCGTTCAGATTGTTCCTGTTCCCAGTTAAAACTTGACCCTGCCCCGAAACGTCTCTGGTTGAGCGGTCAAAGTTCGAACCGAAACCAAGAACGGATCCTAAAATCCGACTGATTCAGGCCCGCCAATCTCAAACGGCGCCGGTCTTCTTCTTCTTCCGGCGAATCGACAGAGAGAGCACCTTCCTCCATCATCTTTGGCTAAATCCAGTTGTAGGTTACGTTCTTTCCTGTCTATAACGTGGGGCAAAATCCCTAATCCATTTTTCTAATTATTGTGAGCATTGCGACGATTTAACTTTGCATATATCCATGTTTTGCCTTTGAATTATCAGTGATTTGCGAATTCCAGTGTTAGCTGTTTTTTTTTTTTTTGAGCTTACCTGTGAAGTCTTAAGTATTGGATTTTATGGTTGTTTGGAGTTACCTAATAACGTGATGGATAAAAGGAAAGAAAGAAAGAAATACAAACAAGAAATGAACTGCTAGAATGACCCTTGTGTTCAGTTGCAATCGAGCAAAGGTGGCATTAGGTGAGTTCTTTGCATCTGCTAAGCTTTGGTGAGCTGAGTTAGTGGGTAAGTGTGCTTGTAAGAGGTACCATGTACCCAAGGTGTGTGTAAGCTGGTGCAGGAACCACAAGTATAACAAAGAAAAGAATAAAGACAGAGCTAGGTTATGTGCGAAAACAATTTTTTTTTTTTGATAATTGATGTTCTTTATTCCAACCTGAAAAACACAGGACTGGCTGTTTCGGCTGCAAATTGATTATAGTTTTCTGATTGTATAGCCCTTTTGCTTTGCAAATTTGGGAGAAATAGTCTTTTGTTGATAAATAATGGACTAGAGTATCTCTATGTCATTCATCTTAGTGAGATTTGAAAACTACAGCTTTATTATGTGAATTCAGAAACTTTTCCTTATACTTAGGAACTTATTGAGAAACAGAGAGTTCTATTAGATCATAGAGGGGTTCTCAGACCTACCAAAGGTATTCCAGATTACCCTCTAGTAGGATCAGATTTACAGAGGCCAAAATATTCTTCCTTTATGCGTGTTTTGAAGGCTGAACTAAAGGAAGTTGTAGTTCAATTTGCTTAAAGTTTTTAAAGACCAAATTCAGCAATTATTTGTCCTGGAATGAATATAGTAGATGAGCTATAGATCGAGTTTGGATGGATCAATAATCCCAGTGGGTTATGTTTGTGCGGAGATAGTTTTCTCGGCTTCAAGTAAATGGAATTGCTCACTGTTGAGAAACTGGTCTGGTAAGGTGAAGGTTCATGTTGTTGCCAGACTCTTTCTTTCGTGAAGGGTTAATGGGGATTAACTATTAAGAAAGGGATAGGGAGAAGCACATATTTGCATTAGTGTAGGAAGAATATTTGGAGTGGTGCCGGGGGATGCTGATATTGGGAAGGTAAGAACTAAGAAAAAATTTGACTGGTTTTCAGATACTATCACGTGAAGATCTTTGTGATCTCCATGATTTTTTTCTCTTCTTGGTAATTCTCAGATCACTATATGAGAGAATCACCTTTTCTTGGTCAAGTCACTGCATGAGAGACTCACTTATTCATATTTTACTCTAGAGACAAAAATGTTATGGATCTCTCTCTTTTGTGAATCAATCTTGATTGTTAGGGAGACAATGTTCCTGTTCTTTTTGAGTAATTAATACCGTTGAATGTATATTATGGGCAACCTATTCTTCCTTCAGTTGAACTCTAGCTTTTTGACGACTGTTGTATTTTTACTAAGCCATTTATACATGAGTTGCAACATATATTGCTGTGGTTCCCCTTGCTTTATAAAATCAAAGAACACAGATTTTATCATGCTATAGCCACTGGTTCCTTTTCCTTTATAAAATCGAAGAACAAAGATTTTATCATGCTATAGCCACATGTGTATCCCTTTCGCTTGATGAAGAAGCTGCACACGAGTTGCCATGTTAAGCTCCATTCACATTTTGCACCTGGTAGTTCCAGTAGCTTTCTATTGGTTCTTTGCTTATCAAAAAGGGTTGTAACATGTAATCTCAATCTCTTTATTATATCTTCTTCTTGAAATGGTTGTTTGGTTGCATTTTTTAGCAAGGCTATTTATATTCATACGTTGATATAGTGAGACTTCATGGCTATGTTTTTTCAAGTGAGATGAGAATGATTTTTCTGAATATCTCTCTCCTCCGCAACTAAAGAAAAGAGAGGAGTAGGAAAACTCATGTATTATCTGAAGGAGAAAGCTGAATCAGAATTTATCAATTATATTTCTGTCTGTCCCTTGTTGCCTATTATATCAAGTACTTAATGATTCTTTTCTCACACAATTTTCATTTCTGAATTTAGTGAAGTTGAAAGAACTATGAATATACATTTGAATACTTTGTGACAAGGATGCCAGGCATACCTTTAGTGGCTCGTGAAACCACGTAAGATATTTCCTGTGCCCTGCATTTGAGGTGTTATATTTGTATTGTCAATAATTACATTTTAAGGGACTCAAATGCACCTAAGAAGCATGGATGATGATTGTTATATTATAATTTTTGGAACAGGAATTACACTTGCTACTGCAGTTACTCTACAGCCACGGATTCAATGTGCAGGCAAGATTCTGCTACACATTTGTCTGCAGAGGAGGAGATTGCTGCTGAAGAAAGCCTCTCAAGTTATTGCAAACCTGTTGAACTCTACAATATTCTCCAACGCCGTGCTGTTAGAAATGTAATGTACTTACATGAGGAGATAAATTTTGCCTATTTATCATCAATGCTAATGATTTTGGTGTCAATTTCCAAGTTGATGTTAATGTTCTTACAAATATTGTTGCTTTTATTGGTTTTGTTTATCTGCATCGAACATTCATTTTGAATGTCAGTTAAAGTCTTTATGGTAACAAAATAACAGTATTATCATTCTTCTCAGCCATGATGTTCTAAGTAAACACATCTTATGTCAGTTCCAAGTGTTTTATGGAAAAGTATGCGAAAGATTATTATCTTTCTCTCAGCCATGCTTTTGAACTGATGTTTTAGATCCGGGCTTCTTTTTTTTGCTTGTTTCCAATTGTTATGAGATTTAATTTGTTTGGTCTCATCACGTTTATGACATGCTAATTATACATTCATAATCGGCATTTTGTGTAAGATGTTTCTAAAGACTGTAAAATTTCTTGCAGCCTTCATTCCTTCAAAGATGCTTACAGTACAAAATTCAAGCAAAGCACAAAAGAAGGTATATATGATTGTGATTGCTTTCACGCCCAATTTTTCCTTCATGCAAGGTTATGTCTCATGTACTCTATACTAGATGCTCTGAGGTACTTTTAGTTGTCATGTGATATTGTCCATGTTGCTTTGGAGTGAAATCTAAATTTTTGTGGAGACATGACTTTCATTACTTTATTCCATTGGGAATGTTTGTTTTAATTGTCTTAATTATGTAGTCCTTTTTTTTTGTGACAATGGCTGTTCAGTCAATATTTATTGTATTAAATTTAATGAATTGTCGAGAATCCGGTGATCTAAATCAAACAAGTTCCTAGTGACAAGATGTCTTCACAGTTTGATTCAATGATTAAACTTTGTAGTACTACTAAAGTCTAAACATTTTTCCTTATAAATTTGTTAGTAAGTGCTTACACATTTAAGACTTGTATAGTAGCTTGTATGATATGGTGGTTTCACCAGTGTTATCGAAGGCGAAAAGTGCAAAAAAGCTCTAAGGCCAGTTGAGGCTTTAAGAGCAAACACACACAAAGCATGAGCTTTAATGAAAAAGGCGCAAAGGGAGAAAAAATTAATATATATATGTGTAGTCAAAGAATTATAAACATGAATGATGAATGACAAATATATGACCAAAGAAATTGGAAAAAAATTATGATAAGTGAAATATCAATTGTTTAGTATCATTTCTCCAGAAGAGGCTCATAGGCATGGAAAAGCTTGCCTTGAAACCTCGAGGATGACACCGAAACACATATAAAGCGAGGCGAAGTGCTCAACACGTTTTGAGCCTCGCTTCATGGCCTAATCACACTTAAAGCACGCCTTTTGACTACACTGGGCTTCGCCTTACGGCTGCTAAGTAACTTCTTAAAAGACAGATCTAGTTATTGCTGGCAAGTTTTCTAAATTGCATGCAAACTACTGTTTGAAATAGCTGATGAAACTACATCTCCTATGTGGTTTGCAAGCTATTGCATAGAAGTGGGGTTTTTACCCTGTGCACATTTGGGTGTAGCGGCTGCGGATTTCCCTTGTCATAAAAAAAATAGCTGATGAAACGTAATATCGTTCACTATGTAGTTGGTGATCAATATCGTACGTGTTACTCTTATACCACCCCATAATTCATCAAATGTCAAAAAAATTAAAATCATATAGGTGCACAAGTTTGAAGCAAAAAAGCGAAGTGAAGCCCACAACTTTTTAAGTGTATGCACAATTTACATATTATTAAAAAATAGCAAAACTTATATGAAATTTGTACACTAACAAGCAAATTTCAATTAAAATAACTAATTTTCGCATCCAATATAAAGTACCTTTTACTTAACAAAAATATTCAGCTCCTCAAATGTGATATTCAATTACCTCGCTGCGAAGCTTGGTATTTAAGTGGAGAAGGGTAGAGGGCCTAGACCTATTATCCATCAAGTTTTGAACCTTGTGCCGTTAGACCTTCGGAATTCCCAGTTTAAAAAATGTCTTTTTGAATAAAATACCTTATCCCAAAAATTCCTACTTCTGAAAGGTGAAATTCAAGAAGCAACCTACAAGCCTGTTTGGATTGGCTTTCAAAGTTAGTTAGACCTACTTTTAAGTCATTTTTAGCTTTTGGGAGTGTTTGACAAAGTTAAAAGTAACTAAAATAAGTTAAAAATGACTTGAGAAGACCTTTCGGGGTGGCCCAGTGGTTTGAGCTTGGAACTTCCATGTTGGAGGTCTCAAGTTCGAAACCCCTTGCCAGCGAAAGTAAGGGGTTTGCATTCTAGGTCGAGCTCGTCGCACCAGGCTTGCCTAGTGCGGGTTACCTCTCCTATGTGGTTTGCAAGCTATTGCATAGGAGCGGAGTTTTACCCTGTGCACACCCAAAACGGTAGCGGCTGCAGGTTTCCCTTGTCGTCAAAAAAAAAAAAAAGACTTGAGAGGAGTTAAAAGTAGGTATTCCCTTACTTTTCATTTTTAACTTAGAAGTTACTAAAGTTTTGACTTTTTTAAAACTATTTTTTTTAAAGTTAAGCCAAACAGGCTCTACTTCTTGCCGGGATCAATTTGTGTGTAATTGTTTTGAAGCCCGAACTTCGCTGAAATGCATGGGTTTGCCATGAAGAGATGATCTCTCACTTCAACACTTGAAGCAAAAAGTGATGGCAGTGTCTGTTACTTACAATAAGATTGTTTCAGAGGTGATTTATTACCGTGGATAATTTTTTTAGGATTCAAATGACAATATCTGTGCCAGCAACTGTCAGCGATGAATCACAGGTCCAGAATTTGTTTCCTTTGGGTGTAATTTTGGCAAAGCCTCTATCAAGTGCTGCAGCTGCTGAGGGAGTAAGTTCTAATCTTGTGCAAGTACATCCAGTGACTTTTAATCTTTTATGCTGTTGGGTACCTTGCTAATGCCATTTGGTTACAGCATTCTGCTGTCTATCAGTTTAAGCGGGCATGCATGTCTACCTCATTCAGTGGAGTTGATGGGATAAATCGCGCTCAAGCAAAATTCATTCTCCCTGAAATGAATAAACTCTCTGCTGAAATAAGGGCCGGCTCTCTTGTCATCCTGTTTGTCAGCTTTGGTAGGTAAAGTGTTTCTGGAATTTTATTTGTTGAGTTCAATATGAAGGCCAACTATGTATGGTTTTTTGCCTTTGCAGCCGAACTTGCCAGAGATCGTGGGGATATATCTTCATTTCCATGTAAGTAATGAGTTTGTGTAGTTACAGGTGTCAAATAAATTTTATCTGGCATTTATGATTGCTAGCCTTTTGAACCTCAGCAACTTTTCATTTTGTTTTCTTTTTGGCTATTTGTATTGATAATTTAGAAAAAAGTTAAGCATATGTATATTGTTCAAATATTGCAAGTCTAACCATCTACAATAAATTTTTTCCATATTAAAGTAGAAAAGTTTAACCATCTATAATGTGCCACATCTGTAAACATGTTTATTCAGTTGTGAGTGACCTATTTCACAAGCTTGAAGTAAAAGAGAAAATAATATAATGGCAATGACATAGTATTTGCAGTTTGGTAACTAATACATAAGTTCTCTATGTTAATTCTTTCCTATTCTTGCCTTCAATAATTTAGAAAGCATTTTCTCCTGGTTCGACATGTTTAGCTGATTGAGGAAAGAGAATTTCGGAATTCCCTTCTACATGTCCTTTATGCCCTTATAAAAGTGATTCTTCTTCACACTCTCTTCCATGAACTCTATCTATTTACTTTTCCTTTCCTCTCAGTCTATCTCTAGGACCTGACAAGATATAAACACCTTTAATTTTAATGCTGTCAGGAAGTATCTTCTAACAAGCAAGGATTGTGTGAAACCATTCCTAAACTTAACAGCAGCACTAAATCCTTTGTGTATCTCAATCTAATGGGTTCACAGCAAACTAAAAAATATTGAATTCATAATTCTAACGGTCATTATAAATTCATGTTTGTGGTTTGTTGTTTATAATATAAGTTACACAGTTCTTTTCAAAAAAAGAAGAAAAGGAAGTACATCACAAAGTTTAATGTTGTATCTGGAATTTTGTCAATAAATGGATCTGAAATAAGTCCACATTCTTTCGTCAATGCTTGGGAAGTTTGAATAGGCACTCATTTGCTCATGAAAAGAAAAACCACATAGAGGTTGTTACTACATCAAATTGTGTAGTGTTACGTTGTCTGCATGTCTTATTGCCTTTTGCTTTGTACTTTTTCATTTTTCAGTATGTTTGGTGACCTCGCTTTTCCATATTTAGTTGATTTAAGTTTTTGATCTTTTCTTCAGGTTTCTCATGATCCATCATCTTTATTGTTCTAATCTTATTTTCGAAACTGTGGTAGTGAATCTTGAAGGGCACTGCTTGTTGGGCAGAATGCCGATGGAATTACTTCATTTGTTGTGGGACAAGTCTCCCAATTTGAGTTTAGGGGAGAGAGCTGAGATGTGGTCGACTGTTGACTTGAACCCTTGTTTCATGAAGGTACGCCTTAGCTGAAGTCGCTGAATAGAAGTCTATATGACTTGAACCCTTGTTTCATGATTGATACTTGGTGGATAATGGGCCTACCCCTCTACCTTTCTCCACTAAAAAATAGTAGTAGTATGTATTGCTAGTTTGATATTGCGTAGAGCTTGTGGTTTCAGAGCTTTCTTCAACCAAACACCAAGAGAAAAAGTTCTGCAGTTTGTGCAAAAAAAATGAGAATACTACTCCAGAGGTGCTTCTCAGATTTTGCAAAAACTAAAAAGCTTTTCTGTGTCGGTGTTTGGTTAGTAATTACTTGAAAATAATTGAAATAAGTTTTTCCGTAAAAAGTTTGCTTCACTTTCTGGAAACAAATGCCAGCTCAGTAAATTGAAGTCCTGCGTCTGGTGTGGGTGTTGCAACTGCCCTTAGTCAATTTATTATGCTTCCCTTTTCTTAACCAAAATCAGAGCAAATAGATTTAAGAACCAGCTTTGGTTTACTTAAAAATCTGACAAATCTTCTATGCTAATATTGATACTGGATAGGATCTATCTCATCTGCTAGAATCGATATGGCTTCTCCAAAGTATTACTAAATTTTGGATTTGTCTTTTGTTGATTAAGGAAGATATGTCTCATCTTTCCGATGTTACTCATATACGTTATATTTAGTAGTTCCATAGGTGAAAACAAGGAATTTCTGTCCTCTCTTTTGTTGATCATAAGTAAAGGGTTTGATAACCTAGCAGCCGGACCTTCACATATTTGGTAGAGGCTGATTCTTCTGGATAGTCACTTTTCATATAGTGTTTAATAGTTAGAATCCATCTATAGTGGCCATTGCCAGATGTTTTGTGGAGGCTGATTTGTGGATAAATGATGCTGGATGGGCATTGCTGAAGTACCTTTAATAATTCACGCATGTTGTTCTGGTGTTGATACATGCTCACACTCACACATAATGAAACAAGTAATATTGATACATAGTCAGACATAACGATTAGGGAATATATAACTTGTTGAAGAAAGGAAGAAATAAAGAAAAACAAGAGGAACCATCTTCTCTGATAGCTATTGTGTCTTCATCTGCAGACAAGCTCTTTGGACAAAGACAGACACATTTCCTTTGAGTATCCCCGCAGTTCTGCGGCTCTGGTATGTCATTTTGTACTCAGTGCTTATGTCCCCGAGGATTTTGATAAAAGATTTTCAATCTTTTTGCTTATATAATTCAATTTCTTGGATGCTGTAATGGTTGGATTATGAAAGGCGACAATACAACAATTACAAGTTAAAATTGCTTCGGAAGAAGCTTTTGCAAGAGAAAGAACACGATATGATTCATTCTCCTATGATGACATTCCTTCAACTTCATTGGCTCGAATAATACGGTGAAGCACTATTTCTGCACACATATTTCTCTATTTTGTCCTGTGTATTGCCTTTCTTGTGTTTGTCGTTTTGTGATGCCTTCTTTCCTTGCTGTACAAGAAATTATCTGTACTCTCATTGTTGACAGTAATACTTCCATCATTGTGTTAATTCTTCATCCCAACACATACTTGCATTCAATTTATTGCTCGTTTGAGCTTGTGCTACTAGATAGATTTGCGCTTTAACTCAGATCAGCATTCAGGGGCATACTGCTCTAGCAAAAGTTAGCTGAGGTCAGTTCCTTAAAGTTATACTGGTATATATCTATCTAGCTTGTTAGATTAGCTTCCTCCTATGTTCCCAGCAAGTTTTTGTGCATGTTTGGTAAACCTTGTCATTCCCATCCTTGCTAGCTTCACTTGTTGTAAATGATTCAACCTATTCAACCCAATTGATCGACCCTGTGAGTCCATCTCGTTTTCCAATGTGAATGTAGTGATGCAACTTCAAGTCATGAACATGCTAAATATCGAATGGTCTATTGCACTCTGCGATTTTGAAGATAGGTCAAAATGCTGTTTATGTTTTTCTGCCACATGTACCCTTTCAAGTTTCATTTTCTCTTTTAGCAAACAACATTTCCTTATTTCTTTTCATTCCTTTAGTTCTTGAAAGTGTGCATTTAGCTTGATACTGAAATTGAAGAGGTTCAAAATTCATTATGTCCATTGTAAAGTAGATATGTAGCTAATACTTTTGCTTTTCGCGCTTTCTAGGTTGAGGACAGGAAATGTTGTTTTCAACTATATGTACTATAACAATAAGTTGCAGAGGACAGAAGGTAAACTTAATCCTTCTTACTGTAGTAAAGCTGTGGCTTGTTTGATGTCATATTTGGCTCCTTTTATTTATTTTTACGATATTGCTACCAATATCTGTGTTTCTCTGGGTGGTTGTTCCTTGTGCTTTTGACCTCAGGTCAGACTCAATGTTGTCTAGTTTTGTTTTGTAAAGCATTTTCTTTTATTTGGATGAATTTAAAATGATTAAAGCAGGGTTCTTTTCCAGTTTAAGAATCTGCTCCATTTTGTTCTTTTCTTGAAAATAACTCTTCTTGCCTAAACTATGTCCTGAACTCATCTGATATTTTGTTACTTGGATATCTCACTTACTTTGGTGAACCCTCCCTTTGTTGTACATGGATGCTTCATGTTGTTGGTCATGTAAATGCAGTCAAGTTGAAATTTTTAGTACTATCTCTTAGGCACAGCTTTAGATTCAGGGCATGTAGCAAAATAGTGACCCGTATATCCATTTGAAATAAATTGTAAGAGCGATCAACTAAAGGTCTCCAACTTGCTACTTTGATTTTAGTCTGTGTCATGCATGTCAGCCAATCTGTTTGAATTGCCACCATCCTACATATATCAAGATGTATTTTGCTATTGGTGTGAGAGCAGCTAATTGCTTTTAGAATGGTGACATTGATGACATTTCCATATGTGCGGTATTCTTTGATCAAATTCCTTCCGTATAAATATTGTTTGTGCAGTTCAAGCTACTTAGTTTTTTTTCCCTTCCTGAACTTGCAGTGACAGAGGACTTCACCTGTCCTTTTTGCTTGGTAAAATGTGTCAGTTTTAAGGTAAAGACTGGGATAATCTTAGTTTGTTTCTTTGATAAAACTGAGCTATATGGATCCAGTTTGAAGTACTTTTGGCGAGAAATTTGTTTTGAAGTAGTTAAATAATTAGTTTAATAATTTTGTATCTTTGCTTTTTTGCTTTTAGGGTTTGAGATATCACTTATGCTCATCCCATGATCTGTTCAAATTTGAATTTTGGGTTGGTAAACTTCAACACGCTTCAAATAAAATTTTAACTGCGTATTTCTAAGTTGTCAAATTAACCTCGTGCCATTTTTAGGTAAATGAAGAATATCAAGCTGTAAATGTGTCTGTGAGAAGTGAGATGTGGAGATCTGAGGTCAGCATATTTTCTTTTTACTTAGGGGTGAATCATATATGGTCTGTACTCTGTAGTATTTGCTCCTCGCACAAATCTGCTGCAATACAGAGTAGTATTCTCTATATTCCTGTAGGAGATGGATGGATGCTTAACTCTTGTAGGTATTTTGATTTCTGTGATCATGTCTGCAGTTGACCTTCTAGGAAGCTTTACTTGGTTCTTGATGAAAGACAAATATGTAGTTTAATGGTGAATATCTTTAATATGGTCATGTATTTTATTTGCATGTTACTTGGTTAAATTCTTATGTCCTCTATAATTTTGATTAGGCAAAGGTCTGATTTTTTTAGTTGATTATTGGTTTGAAAAGTCAGTTCTGTATAATTTAATTAATTTCTGATACTTAAAATGCTTGACTACTCTTACTAGTCATGCCTTTTCTTCTGTGCAAATTAACTTGCTCTATGGAGTGATCTTCAGATTGTTGCTGATGGTGTGGATCCTAAGCAACAAACATTCTTCTTTTGGTATGTAACTATCATGCTCCTCCAATTTGTATTGTGGCTATTTGATGCTACTTCAGAAGTGTGTTGTGATATTCCACTGCTTTATTTGTAATTTTTGCTCAGTTCAAAGCCACTAAGACGGAGGGAACAGCCAGATTTAGTTCAAAATTCAAAGCATGTGCACCCACTTGTTTTAGATTCAGATTTCCCTTCAATGAATGATCTCAATGGAAGGACTAATGGTAATGATAACTCTTCTCTTTCTTTTTCCCATTGCATTCCTTGGATTATTCGATGTGTTGATAATTTTCAGATGTTGGAACTCTTTATTCAAAGTAGTTATGTGTTCCTTGGTAGGAGTGGTAGAGCATGGTTTCTTAATGGATGCACATAAGTGAATATTACTTGTTGTCAAAGTTCATCAACATCCTCCTTTCTTAAGTTGAAAGGTACACAGTTGCTGTCTGAAAGTGCAGCAATGTTTGATTATTGTAGATGAGGAAATATCTAGATGATCTTTTCCTTGCACACTGTGCAATAAAATTATAATTGTCTTGCCTATGGCAAAAGCAGCAGATGTTCCTTGTCCACACCCCTCACTCGATGAAGATTTGGCAAATTATAATGGTGGAATTTGTGTGCTACTGGTTCTTGGGGATTCTTGGTTATCAAAAACAAATCCTAGCAGAATAATGATTTTATGTGTATATATTATTAATTTAGAACCCAATAGCTAAAAAGGGCTTGCGTTTTTCTTTGCTGAACCCATATATTTTAAATCCTTGATCTAACTCTACTTCTCCTTATAGTATTTCCTAGGAGAGTTGTGATCTTTTATGTACCTATGGAGTTTGGACACTCTTTCAAGTTAGAAAAGGGTTTTAGTTTTTGCTAATTTATGAAAAGAAATGCAAGCTGCTTGTTCCAGCGTTTTAACAAGCAGAACTGCAGCATGCCACAGTTCAAGGTGAATGCAAATCATCTTGAGGCATAACTGGGGCATATCATGACACACATGGCTCAATTGCTTGGGCACGTCTTGATGCATTACCTGAGTTCTGTTCTACCCTTCAAAGTCCTAAGTAATCCTGGACTCAAACCCACAATAACAATCCAAAATGCAAGAGTTTTAGTATCTGCAAAATCAATTTTCGTTGTAATGCCCACCAATTTACTTACTCAGATTCTCTGTTTGCAAAGTTAATTAGCAAATTGCTTTATGGAATAGAGGAACTCAACAAGTTACTGAGTGCCATAATCTAACGGTATAATCTGTAAAACTGGTCTCATTCTGCTAGCCCAACTGTTAAATGCCATCGTTTTCTGTTTGCCTATAGCTCCACGGATAGTGATTGAGTTTCTTTTTAGGAAGGGAGGGGGAATTGACTTCCTCTGATCATGAAGAGAAAATAGGCCTTTTCTTCAAAGCAGCAGTTTGTTGTCATTCGAGACTTCAAGTAGACAGAATGTGGGTTTTATTTCTTTAAGGTGGCAAACTAGGGATTTGGCTATATATTACTCTATATAATAAGAGGAGCTTAGGATCAGCCGGTAATTTGACCGTTTGCCCTTCTCCTTCAGCTTCCTTTGTACACCTTTAGTATTTTATCCATTTAATTTATTTGTCCTATTTTTTTCTTTTTATATGTTATATATTTATTTAAATAGTACTAAAAATCAGCTTAAACTATTAAAAATTTGGTTAGCTCTCATAATTTCACTGCATAATTGGAACTGAGAGAGTAACATATATATTATTTAGAAATTACAGTAAGAGTACAATTACAATAATTAACAACTTAGAATATTTGAAAAACGTATTAAGATGTGATTAACTTCTGAAATTTCACATGTGCTACATAAATTTGTACAAAGGGAGTAGCATATATTATTTGAAAATTACATCAAGAGTACTATAATCACAACTTAAAGTATTTAAAAATATTAAAAATTGGATCAACTCTCCACATAAAAAGGGACAGGGAAAATAACATATATTATTGAAAGATCAGAAAAGGGTCAAAACTACCCTTAAAGTATATTTTGGCTAAAAGATATCTTTTCTGTCTTACTATTGGATCGGATCCGCACTTCTGTTTAGCAAATGAAATGTGGTATCTGATGTGTGTACTATATCGACACATAGACCTCCACATGTGGACACCCACCCCACATATTAAAAGACCCAACGTTTCTAATAGCCCTAATTTCACCTCTTCCCCTCATGTCATCCCTTCTCCTTAAAAGACCCAAGAAGTCATACATGTGGAGGTCTAACTAACTATTATATAACGATTCAGTGGCTAGCTACTTATACATGTGGAAATCATATAACAAATATCTATAGATGCTAGCTACTTTGAAACCCTAACGGTTACTTTGTAACGCTAACAGGGAAGAATGTTTTTGAAGATTTTGCCAGGAAGCTTTTTGGAGAAAGGGATGAAATGAGGGGAAGGGGTGAAATTAGGGTTATTAGAAACATTGGGTCTTTTAGTGGGTGGGGTGGGTGTGCATATGTGGAGTTATACCGTATATGTGGCAATGTAATACACATCAGATGCCACATTTCATTCCATTAGACAGAAGGGCAGATCTGATAGTAACATTAGAAGGGTATTTTTGAGTCAAAGTATAGTTTTTAAGGGTATAATTAGTCTATCTCGAATAGTTGATGGGTAGATTTGGCTCTATTCCGTCTAAAGATTACGTTAATTAAGAGTACTACTACAAGTCACAATATTAACAATATAAAATTATTTTTAAAAAAACATACTAAAATTTGGTTAAGTTCAAAATTCATGTGCCACGTAAGTTGGGACAAAGTGAGTAACATAAATTAAAATACTTTTTAAAAATTGATCAACTCTCAAAATTTCCCATGTACTATATATATCACAATAATTATCAATCATAAACTGGATCGGGCAAATAACATATATTATTTAAAAATGATGTTAATTAAGAGTACTATAAGTCTCAATAATTTACAATTTAAAAAGCATACTAAAAATTTGGTTGAGTTCAAAATTTCACGTGTGCCACATCAGTTGGGATAGAGTGAGTAACATTTTTAATTTTTTGTAACTCCCAAAATTTCACATGTGGCACATATACTACAATAATTAACAACTTAAAATATTTTTAAGAACATATTAAAAATTTGATTAACTCCCAAAATATCACATGTACCACATATTATTTGAAAAGTACTTAAAAATCACATAAAAATAATTAACTATGTCGGGCCCAGGGTTGCCTGGGCTTTTATATGTAGTATGTATATATAGAATGTAATGTGATGGAATTCATTTGCTTAATCAATTCTGGTAGAATTGATTTGCTTTAATACCAATAGTATATCACACTGATAATAGGTATACTGGTGGGGGTTTGAGAGGGAACTAGCTTTTCTACTAGAAATATCATTTTATGACTGTAATAATACAGTGTAGTAGAATTTATTTGCTTGATTGTTTTCTGGTAGAATTGATTTGCTTATATAACAATAAATATATCTTATCGGTATATGTATACTGGTGAGGCTTTGAGAAGGAATGATCTTTCTACTAGGGAAGTCATTATATGATGGTGTAAGAATATAATATAATGGAACATTCTTTAAAAAAATAAATATGATATAATGGGATTCATTTGCCTAATTGTTTTCTGGCGGAATTGATTCTGCTTATATAATGATTGTATATCATATTGATATAGGTATACTTGTGGTGCTTTGAATTAGCTTCCTACTGGAAAGTTCGTTTATGATGGTGTAATACAAAATTATATTGGGAATATACACAAAGGTTCCTCTAAACTAGCCTGCTTAAATTTTGTGGGGGTGGGGGGTCCTATGGCTCTGTAGTCGTTTATAGTGGTACAAAAATCACCTTTTGTGACTGGCACTGGTTTGAAGAAAACCAGTGCATGACACACACCAATCACGCTTTGCCATGCCATCCACCAGAAATCATTATGAAAGCCACCAAAACTCAAATCAAAGCACCACCAAACAACAGCCTCCTGTAATCCATGTTCTCTTCACAAAATTCCCTTCAATCCCCCATTTAGTTTTCCAATTGATAAATTTATTGGAATCAGCATCCAGAATTCACCACCAAATCAAAATCTGAAAATTAAGATCGCCACAAAACCACAATCTGAAAATCTAAAACATCAATAAATCACCACCCAACCAAAATCAGAAAATCACCAGATTTACCAAAATGGAATAGTAGAGAAAATTGTTGGGGTGAGTAAAAATAACAGAAAAAAGAAAATTAAAACCACCGGCAAATCAAAACTATAGGAAATCAGTTTCTTGACTTAGCTTTCTTGAGAGTGTTGCCTTTTGGTTTAGGGGTTGGGTGAGCGGGAGGTTAATCATGTCCAAGTCTGACTACCATTTCTTATTGTTTTAGCCTTTTGAGGGCGGAATTTTATTTCCTTTTTGTCTGAAACCTTGGCATACAAGTCTGTTGGGTTGATATTGAAGCACCATTGTTACTGATACTGATTTTTCTGCTGTTATATATTTATCAGGTGTTGCGGACGCTGTAGAGTGTGATCCATCAAGTTCCAATGGTGCTAGTGTTCCCTCATCCGGTAACTTGTATACAGATCCTGATTCTGTTCAGTCAGCATCAGGAAGCACTCTTGCACCCCCAGCACTGCTTCAGTTTGCTAAGTCAAGAAAGTTATCAGTTGAGCGCTCTGATCCCAGAAAGTATGTTCAATGGCACAATGTTAAGTAGCATTTTTACATAACCAAATGTTTTTGGGTGGAAAAGATTTCACTGCTGAAGACTTCAGTATTGTGTCCAATAATTCATCAAAATTATCTGATTTTGTTGGCTGCATTAGGCATTAAGCCCTTGAACTTCACTGTGGATTATTGGCTGTCTAATCTGGAGCTATTATTTCCCTTTGTTGACTACCTCTTTGGGCCTATTGCAGTTATGGTGTTATTTATGGAAGGCGGGTGTAAACGTGCTCCCATGTTTTGTAAATTTGAGGTTTTTATGCCTGTAGTTCTGAGAATTTTTGGAAATACCTGTGGGAGATGTACATACTCCCCCTTTAGTTTTTCTCAATAATTCAATGGTGCCTTCCAAATCTGTCTTGCCATCTTATTTTGTGACCAGTAGTGTCACTGTATCCAACCCGGGCCTACTGCAGTTACTTTTTGGCCTTTGTAACTCTTGGAATTATAGGAAGTACCTCGAAAGATCACTACCCCTCTAGTTTTCCAAAGTATTCAACAGTGTCCCCCATATTCAAATGTGATCTTTCCCATTGATTTAGTGCCAATGGTTATGGTGGCTTTCTGTTCTGCCTTCTATATAGCCTTAATCTGAACTTTATCAAAACCTCAACCATGATGACCATTTTACTATGTGCATCCGATGGAGTTGTTCTTGACTATCCTTTCTGCAAATGTGATGGTACACTTGTATTTTGAATTTCTTGTTGGTTGGGCTTTACTTCCCTTTTTGATGATGCAATAAACCCTTTCCTTCTCTTTCTCCGACAGCTAAACAAATCTGAGCTTATATGCTACAAAATTAGGATTGGTCCCATGTATCTAGGTTAAGTAGGGTAGAATTGATTATATTGGAACTGTCCAGTGATGTATTTCTGTATTATCTATTTTCGATGTCTTGTTGTTTTGCATAATGTCTTAGATGTGAAACTAATTGTGAGAAAATTGACTACACCCAGTTGTATTATGGTTTAGCTTTTGTAGTTCTTAGATAAAATTTCTGGCTTTTAATACAATTTTCTTTCTCTGTTACAGTCGTGCACTCCTGCAAAAAAGGCAATTCTTTCATTCTCATAGGGCCCAGGTAATTAATCTCTTACGTTATGCTCGAGTATCTTGGAATTTCCATTTGGTTTCCATTTGGTTCCTCATAAGCCAATATAATGTGAAATATTAAACAAGCAGGATTATTTTGCATTTACTCTATGTATACAAATGTCTTAAAATCTTACAGAGTTGGATGTTGCACTTTAAAATCACAGTTAGTGGTCTTTATAAAAAAAAAAAAAAAAGAATAAAAAAAATCACATTAAGTGGTCCAAAATGTGAAGCTCTTGGCCAAATCAAGTTGCTTAATAGATTCTATATTGGTACGGAAGCTGAGTATCCTATCAGGGATGATAGATATCCTCCTTGCAAGTATATGTAAGGGCCTTTTTAACATAATATATACAATCAACAATATATACTTGGTATTAGAAAGGATCAATTGGTATCTCAAAGTCATTATCCAAGAAGGTGTGTGCTGGATATGACAACGTATGATGATGTTCATTTATCTAGAAAAAACATGGGATGCCAGTCGAGATTTTAGTGATTATTTGATTTTAGTGTTAGAATTATTGATCATGTGTGTCATCCATGATGTTTGAAAGATGAATTAGCATAATTCCCCTTTATTTCTCAAAAGAATTAGTCATTGTCATTCTAATTGTAGAACAATTTCTGTAGCTTAAGTAGTGAAGATTAACCTGTGGTACACATGGTAAATTTGGAAGAAGGAAAAAGAAGTTCCTGTAAGTGTCCTAGTTTGTCAAACGAATTGTGGATAGATATGCATCCATAAGATACTGAAATGACTACCATTATTGGTATTAAATCAGTAATGATTCGTACAAGCTAAATCTTCGAATCTTAAACTAGGCAAAATAAAGATTTTAAATTTAGTTTATTCAATTTTTTCCTTCTAAAGAGATCTCTTTTCATCCAAAAATTGGCTCCAGTTTGTTACATTGTTTTCTTCACATTATTGAGGTGAACCATTTTTGTTAAAAAATACGGGGGAAATTGCATTGAATGTTTCAAAAGTAGATATATCCACTTAAAAGACATAGTATTGGTATAAACTGTCTCCGTTCACTTTTACTTGACATGTTTTGCTTCTCAAGAGTCGAGTAAACTGAATTAGATTAATTTAATATTTGAAAGTTAAAATTTAGGTGTTCGAAAACTATAAGAAAAATACTATAGTTTGTATTCTTCTTATATTAATATGATGAATAAACATCTTAAATGAAAAAAAGGAAAAAAATAAAATTAAAAAAGACGTCTTTAAATGTTGGTCAAAGCCCATATACAATCAAACCTAGTTATATCAACAATGATATGTGTGAGAAATATAGGAGAAAAATATTATTGAATAGTTATATCTACAATATTACATAGACCTTATTTATAGATACTACAATACAATCCTTTACCAAGCAAGATACTATTTACTATTCCTATTTCTATTACTTTTTCTATTCTAAATAAGGTTGTATAAACCTATTCTTATTCTAACACTCTCCCTCAAGTAAGTGCATGCAAGTCATGTACCTAGCATGTTACAAATGTAATTAATATGAGGACCTATGAGGGGCTTGATGAGACATCTTCAAGCTGATCACTCGACTTCACAAAATTGTCCGTCAATATCAATGTGCTTGTCTTAAGAAAAACTAGGTTTGATGCATAGTGCCAATTAATATCAATGTGCTTGGTGTTCTCGTGAAATACTTAATTTGATGCATAATGTCGATAAAAAACAGAGTGATAAAATTACAGTGTTGAACTTCCCAAACCAAGCTTAAGAAGTCTGTATCAGACGATAGAATGATTTGAGTAATCAACGTACAAGGCTACTTAATTCTCCATATAGACTTCTTCACAATGTAGCGGTTGTCGGAAAGTGTTCAAAATCTAGTATAAAATATATGTACCGTCTTGCATCCAATAGATGAGTCTATCAAACAAGAAAGTCACTGAAAAATTGCCCAGAACATGCTGATGCGTCGCAAAATTAGATTTGATGGCTGAAAGTGGTCACAACTTGAGAAACAAAATTATATGGGTAGATTCGAAATGATGGCATAACCCTACTGTGAAAGAGAATCATATAGGTAGGATCCAAATGATGACACAACCCTACTGAAAAAATAGAAATTATATGGATAGAGTCGCATTGACGTCACAACTCTATGAAAAAGAGAAATTATATGGGTAGGGTCGGAATGATAGCACAACCCTACACAAGTCAGATTTGAGGAGTCACTGAAAAGATGAATGGAACTATGCAAATCAAATCTGAGGAGTCAATGAAAAGACACTTGCTATGCAACTCAACTATGAGAAAGTAGTTCCGAAAAATCCACGATACTATGCAAATTAAATATGAAAAGTAGTTTGGAAAGATGCATGGTGCTATGCGAACCGGATATGAAAAAAGTAGTCGCCAGAAAGATGGCATGTTGATACACAATAAATATGAAAAAGTAGTCACTGAAAGGATGGCACAGTGCTACACATATATGATATGAGAAAGTTGTCGTCGGAATGACGAAACGGTGCTACACAAATAATATATGAAAATGTAGTCACCGAAAAGATGACATGGTGCTACAAAAATTAAATATAAGAAAGTAGTCGTCGGAATGATGCCACGGTGCTGATACAAATTAGGTATGAAAAAATAGTTACATGAAAGATATATACGCTATACACGTCCACCGGCAACGGAAGCTCTTTGATTGCTTACCAAGATCGTAGATGCTTTGATATCATGTGAGAAATATAAGATAAAAATATGATTGAATTCTTGTTTCTTTATTATTACGTAGAGACCCTATTTAAAGATATTACAATACAATCCTTTAACAAGTATGATACTATTTAATATTCCTATTCTTATTCTAACAACATGGATTGTCGATACAGTTTCTTTTACAAAATTACCCTCTATAATAGCCATTTTTTTAGTATTGTATCATAATATTTTATAAGAAATATATTATGTTCAAAATAAAATATTAAAATATTTGTGGTTATCATCATTAAAGTCACGACATAGTAAATTTCAAGTACAACTTGTATTTAAATGGTGTCTATCAGTTGTGGTATTATCTCTTCATGAAGAATGACAACTAATGTTTGCGTTTTTCATATTCATAATCTTGATTGTTTTGCATACTTTTGCTTATAATAGCTAGATGAGCTAAACGTCTAATGTTAGTCTACATATATAACAACACCTCACTACAACAAACCATGCAATTTTCTGTCAAATGCTGCCACTATAGAGAGGTTTGACTATAGTTGACTCTAAGAAGTGACAAGTAGAAGTGAAGGGATAGAGTATAATTTTTGGATTATACCTGGTGCCATCTTGACTGTTGGTGACATGTATGGTGAAAATTGCTTGTGTGTGATTAAGTGGCTTCTCTGTTGCTTATTGCGTTTTGGAAGGAGCTGAAGGATTTGTATGGTTGACTAAAGTTTCCAAGCTAGCAGTTGGCTCCTTATTCTGTAGAAAACTATTACTTTTGTCTTTAATCTAAATATATTTGGTGTGGGCTGTCATGCCCCAAACCTACACCTTGGGCATGGCTTACACTTAGAACCATTGATGGTTCCATGCGAATTCGTAGCCCGACTTACTATTATGTTGAAGGCTATAACAACAGTGTGGAAGCTTTGAAAATTTGGGCATGCAACAACTTTGGGAAAACAAATTCAAACAATGTTGTAGATAGAAATTTTAAATAGTAAAGATGTTTGTAAAAAAACTGAAGCTTTGACTCAAATCAACTGACTTGTCTATAAAGCCTCTAATGAACTGAAGATGGGTTTCGAGACACGATCCCAGCTACCTGAATACTCTACTGAAATGTTTGATAATTACTAAAACTTAAGATGTACTAGAGTCGCCATCAAAAGCTGGATGAAAGTGGGGTCCTAGTGATGTGTTTGCTGCCGATCCTAAATACATGAATCTGTATGGCGTTAGTACATGAAATGTAAAATATGTTAAATAACTAAATAAAACAATCAGCTTAAGACTGAAAATATTGAACTGGAATAGTAAATTTGAAGATGGACTGTAAATTTAGTGTTATCAAAGGTGAAAAGCGCAAAAAAGCTCTAACGTCCGTGGGGGCTTTAAGCGCAAATAAAGTGTGTGTTTAATGAAAAAAGGCGCAAAGGGAGAAAAGATTACAAATATATATATGTTTAGTCCAAGACTAGTATTTAGAAATATGAATGGCAATTATATGACCAAAGAATTTGAAAAAAAATCATGAAAAAGTGAAATAACAATTATTTAGTGTTACTTTTTCATAAGAGGCTCATTGGCAAGGAAATGTTTGTCTTAGAACCTTGATGACATTCAAGCGCACATAATGCGAGTCGAAGCGCATAACACGTTTTGAGCCTCGCTTCAGGCTTTAATCTTTGATAACACCTGTAATATAATCAACAAAATAGTAAAACATGCAGGTGTACTTGAACAACAATACTTTGTAGCTCTCTCTCTCTATATATAATTGCAATATTAAAATAATATAACTTTTTTCTTGGGGAGTCTCTCTAACTCATAATTATCATGTGAGCATCGTGATAATACAATGTCTTGCCCACGTTATCAGATCCTATCATATGATGGTGACAAAGTTCTGGCATATAGATTATTTGAACCCTTACACGATTCAATGCTCCATACTAGGGGTGTCAAATGGGCGAGTTGGGTTGAAATTGAAAATATTACAGTGGTTGAATAGAAATCGGGTTGGGTCTTGACCCACCCAAGTTGACCTGATTAATCTCAATAATTTAACATATTGATATTTAACTTCTATAATCACAATTTGAATTTCTGCTCAAGTTTTTTTTGTTAAAAAAGTAACAAATGGATAGATAAATCCTAAAAGATATTAAATAGATAAAAATTCATACCTTCAATATAGGAACATATCTTAATAAAAAGTTTTAAAACGGGTTGAAATTGGAGATTGAGTTGGGCTAAATTGAGAATTCTCTTCAAATGGGTTAAGCTTGAATGAGTTGAGATTGAGCCTAATTCAAAGTATCTTAAGTCCAACCCATAAAATTGTGGCAGGTTGGGCGGGTTAGCTATGTTTGGGTTCATTTTTGACACCACTATTCCATACTACTCCCGAAATATGTACGAGTTCTCATTAACTTTGAAGTTGTCTCACTTTAGGGGAAACACTAAAAATTTCTTTCTTTGAGATCTTGTTCAAATGGTTCTTTAAAATTATACTTGCTTTAAGTTGATTATGCTTTTTTTGAAAACACGTCTTTTCTTTCTTTGAGATAATGCTTGTGAAGCTACATATACATTCTTGAATCACTTTTTTGAAATAATGCACTTGAAGCTAAATATACTTATATTAAACTCTTTCTTGAGTTAAAAATACTTTCAGGAAATAGTTCTTAAAAATCGTGAAACTTGCTTTAATCATGAAAATAATGCATGTTAATACTAAAACAAGGTTTTCAGATAACTTTAACTAAAAGGGGTTTAGGTTGCAGAGTAACCATGAACCATCAATCAAGAATCACTAATGAACATGAAATACATCACCTAGTTTCAATAGTAAAGTTCAACAATAAGATTTTTGTATTAGAAAGAACTTGTATTCATGGATTTTGGGTAAAAATCCTAACTTTGATATTACTGATCGAAACTAGAGATGTAGCGCGTGAGAAAGAACTAACCCACTACCTTAAATGCTCCACAAATCTTAATGAAGAACCCTAACGTGATAAATTATGACCAATTAACCTTTTCCTGAGATTCTCTTCTTGAAAACCCCATCCAAGGGTTGAGATTTCTATTAATAATTCATGATTAGAAGATGAAATTTTATTGGAAAGCTTGAAATCCTTAGAGAAGGAATGAAGAGGATGAGATGAGGAGAGAAAACCACTTCTAGGTCTTGAAAGAATGGCCAAAGAAAAAAAAAGGGGGTAAATCCGACTTAAAAGAAGGTTCCCGTCGATACCTTGTGTGGAACGAAGTCCCTTTTGCACTTGGCATTGTGCGAAGTACACAATACTAAGTGTGAAACACACATGATTCTAGTGAGTGTCTGGTGTTGTGCGATCCATGTGCCTTTCACACATGGATCATGTGAAATGCACAATACGAAGTGTGAGCCACACCTACTTCAGTTAGTCAGTCAAATTGCTACCTTTTGGTAAAATCATCCTAACTTTCTACTTTGAGATAGGATTAGTGAGCGGTTAGTGGTGCTGGAAAGAAGACTCGAAGACCTTTCATTTGATAGGTTATGATCCATGTAACTCCCCATATTCTAAGAGATAAGATTCTTTGAAGTTGACTTAGTAACAACTTATACCGAAACTCGATTGGTAAAAGAAGCTTTCAACTCACCTTTGTGCTAGAGGATTCTTATGACCTTAATTCTTCTCCATATCACTTCACACACTAAAGAATTGACCTAACACTTATGTACAATTAGAAATTCTAGGGGTTTTGGTCTATATGCATAAAAAAATGGTTCAGATCTTAGCTTGGAATTTGCAGAGTGTTTCATGGGCTTCAGCACGTAGTGTCTTGTGTAATGGGATACTTCAAATTTCTTAATATGGAACCAGCAATGGCTTTGTGGTATCAATGTAAATACTTTACAGAATGTAGCTGAAAGCAACTCTACTTGTCACTATATTTTAAGTATATCAAATCATTAGTTGCTGCTTAACATGCCTCAAATCAATTTTAAGTTCAGAACTAACATCATGAGATATTTAATTCATTGTAATTTCTTGACAGTTATGTCCACAAATTCTAAATTCAAACCTATTATAAATCGATAAAGTAATTTAAAATTTATAAAAACAATTAATTAGAAGAATCGTAGACATTAACAAGTTGTCAACCTTTTGTTTATGTACTTCTATTGGTATAAGAGTAAGTTATAACCCTCATATCCGGAATCCATTGGCGTTACTAATCCAGATTTGTGGCAAGCGCTCCCCGCCAGGAGCTTATTCATTCCTAGGGCTTGAATCTGAGACCTTTATTTAAGGGTGGAGTGATGTTAATCCGTCCAACTCCTTGGTGTTAACTGTTAGATTGCTTGCATATCTACCAAAGGGGTGTTATAATTCAGCAACTTAAATTATTCAATGATCAGGTCTTTAGTCTCTTAAGTTTCAATTTTATCAAAAGCCCTATTACTGAAGGCTTTGCCATTGCAAAGTACTTCTGACATTTGTAGTCTTACACTGGCACATAGGGTTCATTGTTGGGGGCTTCTTGCAATGTTAAGTTTATAAATTCTTTCCCTGTTTACTTCTCATCGTTTCGGTTTAATCAGAAAATTTTCATTTGAGAAAGGTAACTGAACTGTTTAAAAAGTGATGTGATAAGATTTCTTCACTTGCTTGGGTTATCATTAATGGGATGTGTATACTCTATGATGTTACTTGAATTAATCGAAGATCTATTGTAATGGCAGTTCAATAATGGTTTCCATTGTAGTGTGTGTGTGGTGGTTTCCATTTGAAATAGCCCCAGGATTTGGGGTTTAGAGGTGAATTATCTTGCTGAATGTGACAGAGTTAAATAGATTTTGAAATGTTTGTCTACTTGCATGAATCTTAGTCTTTGGAAGAGATGAGGTAGCCAATATATTGTGTTAGAAATCTTTGAAGCAATCGAGAGTCCTTTAACTTATGTTTCTAATGAAAATTTTTATTTGGGTGAAGCCCATGGCACTGGAGCAAGTTTTATCGGACCGAGACAGTGAGGATGAAGTTGATGATGATGTTGCAGATCTTGAAGATCGAAGGGTATGCAGCATAATTATATAAATTCGTCTTTATTGTACTCTTTGTTCAAGTTAATTGGCCGACTTTTTGGGTTAGTTTGTCCTGATTGTCTTGACCCTTCAAATAAATGTCAAAAACTTGTTCTTTCAACATATGTGAAGTAATCATATGTTCGCCTTAGTGTTATATCATATTGAACTTGCCAACTTTCATCCATGATAACATCTATTTTAAGAATATTGTATTAAATGAGTTTATTATGCCATTCAACATTGTACTCTTCGTTTTCAAATTTTGTTCAATTGGGTCATGCAAAATTAGAGTCGAGTGTAGTGGGTATCTTAAAAGGGTCTTTTGGTACACCAAACAGGACATAGAAAGAATAATATTGTTACAGTGTCGGGATGATTGGCTGAACTACTATCTGATTTTTGTATACCAGCTAATGACCAGATTGCTTCTGGAGTTGTGCAGTAACATCTTCTTGACAAGCGGATCAGATTTTTTTCTATGAACTCCCTGTTCAACAAGTTGATATTTTGATTGCATAAGTGCTGCACCTGTTTATTCTAATAATTCCGTGGGCATCTTAACTTGATTTTCACAAACCTAAACACTAACAATTCAATTGTCCAACAATTTTTTTTGGCAAGAAAACAAGTATTGGAGAAGAAGAAATTATGGCAATAGCATTGGTATGATAATTCTGATAAATGAAGGACAACATGTTGAAAATGAACAATTTGCAGAAAGAGATTTTAGTAAAATGGTGTAAATAGAGCGAAGTGCGGCCAAAGAAAAAGAAAGAGCTACAGAAGTAGTGTTAGAATTTTTTTATTGCATTTGCGACTGCAATCCCATCTAGTCTCACTTCAATTTCTCTCTAATCATGCAACCTAAACCTGCAATGCATGTATTTAGTCTTACATCTACTTATTTGAAAACTCTTACTCTCTAAAATGTTTCTCTATAGTTCAAGCTTTTGGTTGACACCCTCGCGAGTTTCACCATCAATATATAACATACACCATGAGACCTCCATTTGTATGTTGGTAGCTCATCCAATATTGGGGTAAACAAGTAGGGACTCAATCCGTATCCCCTGGTGTAAACTCAACTCACTATTAAGGGAATTCCTTTGTATCACCTATCATTGTTTTCATGCTAGTGAAGGCTCCTTCGTGCATGTCCTTTATATGTCCTTTATGTCATTTATACGTAATATGGATTCCTTTTTTCTTAATCACCCACCAAAGGACTTTGCATGGTCCTTTATTGAGTTCTTTCTCTAGATTAATAACCATCATGTGTAGGTATTTCTTCTTATCGCGATAGATTAACATCAATCTTCTTAGTTAGACTATAACCTCCATAGTAGATCTACCAGGCTTAAATCCAAGTTGGTTCTCTTTCACTCTTGTTGTGTTTCTAAGTCTACACTCTATCACTGTTTCCCGTACGTTCATCGTATGACTCTTGAATTTAATGCATGATAGCTTGCACAACTTTGAATATCTCCTTGGTTCTTATAAATCAAAACCAGGGTACTCTTCCTCCGTTCGCTGGGCGTCCTACCACTTCTTAGTATATAATTGAATAGTTTTGTGAGCCATTCCAGTCCTACATCTCCAAGGCGCTTCCAAACCTCTATAGGGATACTATCGTGGGCATGATCTTTTCTAATCCTATCTTTTCTTGGCATCCTATACCTCTGATGTTCTAATTCTATGAGTATACCTAAAGTTTCTATCTTTCACTAACGTGTGTAGATCTTGAATTCTCCTGGTTCGTGTTGAAATATTAATCAAAGTAATATCTCTTTGATTTCGTTATCTCCTGTCAAAAGTTGTTGAGAATCTTCGTTAATACACTTCACCTGGGTTTAAATCCTTGCCGTTCGTCTCTCTTAGTCCTGCTACTTTAAACAATTCTCTCTTCTTTTCGTGTTCCTATCTTTTGATACAAGCCATTTAGAATCTCGTGCTTTACTATAGCTTTCTTAGCTTCCATTGCTCTCTTGTATTCTACAAAAGCTTCTCTGTCCACTTTTGGTAAGAGAAGTTACAGAACAACTGGAAGAAATCAAATGCAGAATATTAAGTAAGATATTCGAATAAAAGTGGAGATTGGTACTGTGTGTGGGGGGGGGGGGGGTTAGGAAGATCAATTTCATAGAGGGTGAATGGAGGCAGACCCTCATCAGTAAGTTTGGGAAGGAAGATCAATGCAGGGTCTTTTTTTGGTGGGGGTGGGGGGCTTGAGACGGTTCATTGTGATTGAGGGGCTAGAGCATGAGGAAGGACACTTGGGAACCCCCTCCAACAGGAAAATCCAAAATATGCTAATAAAAACTAATTTGACAGGCAGTCCAGGCTACTAAAACTGGAAAAAGAACCATGTATTCTATGGGGATTATCATAGGACCAAATGTCTCTTTGAATATGTTGGTATTCATTTTTCTTTTCTTCGCTTGCTCATTCTGGACGGCCATACGTATTAGATTTCTCTATAATTTTATCAGGGAGTCATATTGTCCCATGTATACTAGAGTTTTCAAAATTATCAGCAAGCCGTTGCGTCCATATGTCTTGCTGCCGATGCTGTTGTAATTTTCTTAACAGTTGTGAGCTTGGATTCAGAATCTCCCCTAAATCGTAATGGCATAAACATTTTGATAAGTGGTAAATTTCATTGCTCAACTAAAACCAAAGTCTAAAACATTATTCTAAAAAAAAGAAGAAAAAAAAGAAAGAAAAGATCTAAGCAGTTTATAAAGATCGCTTTGCTATCTATTCATATAAAAATGGTACTTTGAAGGGTTTGGATGAATATTGACCTCTGCAAACTAACTTGGGGAAGTGTTCTGATCTATGGTTCAGACTTGATGATAAATGTTTTCTACCAAATACTTGCTTGACACTTGAAGGAACTGCGTAGTCTCAACATGAAATTACACAGAACCATGAAATTCTTTAAGCTGCTTTAAAATAATACATTTGAGAACTACGTAAGGTTGTGATCCAAACTGTTCCCTCCAACTAATTCCCCTTCAGAACTGCTGCAAAATTTAGTCAACTGAAGGGGCTAGATTTTGATTGTTGTAGATATCTAAATAAGTCATTCAACTAACTTCAGACATGTTACAGATGCTTGATGATTTTGTGGATGTGACCAAAGATGAAAAGCAAGTGATGCATCTGTGGAACTCATTTGTTAGAAAGCAAAGGTACTGTCTTATTTCGTGTCTGGTTTTATTTCTAATATGGTTTTCCTTAACATTATTAAGATTTAAGGGTACTGGGGTATGGAGATATGTGCATCTTCTGCTCTTATTTTCGGTAGGGTGAAGCGGGAGGTCTGATGAAGTAATAGATGGTGGGTTACTTAGGAATGTAGTAAAAGTGCAATTCTCTGCAATTAGCTTCTCCAACTGTTCCCGAAATATATGGAGTGATACAAATGTAAATCTCATTTTCTTCTTTAACAACCTGCTCCAGGTGAAGTAGATGGAGTGATGGACCAGTCCACTTCTCCCACCATCCCAATTTCTGTGACGCTCTTTCCTTTTTTTAGTTCGTCTAAAAAAGAATGCCACCTTTTTATGTTTAGTAACAGTTTAACTTTATAGTTCTTATTTTACCTCTAATGGGATGAGTTATAGCCACACAAATATTTATGGCTTCTTTAGACTACAAGTTCCAAAAATCTTCCTTCCATTCTCAACTCAGTCAAACACCTTCACATAAATTGAAACAAAACGAGTATTATTTAGTGAGTGGATGCCATTTGTTAGGATTGAGCTAGCTTTGCTAGTTTCAATACAAGAGTGACATCACCTTATACCTTTATAGGAAAAACAAAAACAATAGAAAAGTTCGTTGCAAAAAGAAAAAGCCGTCCTGGAAGGAAAATGGTTCCAGGCTGCATATGGTGGTGGACTATTTGGGAAGTAAAGGAACTCAAGATGTTTTGACAACAAAAGCAACCCCATCCAGAAGATGAAGCATAATTGTAGCATTTTTGGTGTTACGAAAAGTATATAGTAGATACAGGGATCTACAACAGTTTCTAGAGTCTCTTAAGATATTTTTGCCAACTAAATCCGGATTTGGCTTGTGATTATGACCTCTCTGGCTTTGGAATCAATGCAAATGTTGCCTTATCAAAAGAAGAAGAAAAGTCTGTCCTTGATCTGATGCCTTTTGAAATAGACATTTCATGACAACTGGAAAATTATGCTATTAAGTGTTTTGGGAAGCACATAACTTGCTTTCTCTATTCTTATTAAGTTACATGAATTTCTCACTAATATAGATTGTGATGTAGTTGGGTGTCTTCCTGCTTCATGCTCAAGCAGATGGGTAAGATTATCTGATATATGTTATATAGAGCAAAACACATAATTATATAATGCAATAAAGGGCGACGTGTGGATTTTCTCTTGCTGATTTACTTACATGCAGGTGATAAATAATAGTAAAATGATGCGTGTTTGAAAAGTTTGGTTGCTGAATCCCTTCTTGGTATAACGTGTAACATGTTTTTGTCTATGTGTCAGGGTGTTGGCAGATGGTCATATCCCTTGGGCATGTGAGGCCTTTTCAAAGCTGCATGGTCAGAGGTTTGCCCAAGCACCAGCCACACTATGGTAACTAATCTATTTATTTACCTATGTCAAGATCTGTCATTTATATGTGATGCTATCCAGTCCATACACTTGTATTGTGCCTTTGCTTTAGTGCATCCAGGATCCTGTATATTTTCCAGAAAGAACGACCTTTGTTTTCTGTTAAACACTAATAATATGTATTGGAGAGTTGGTCAATCACAGTGCTTATTTGGAATTTCTGAGTTTCTTATTTACTTTTTTGGGGTGGCTCATTTATCTTTACTTAATGTATGACAATATAGCGAAGTGGTTAGCAAATTTATTGTTGGCATCACATAAATGCATGTTTTCTCGGATTTGATGAAGCAGGAATAGTAATTTCAGCAAACATCTAGACATTTAATGATGAACTGGTTTTACTTCAGATTGCTGATCTGGGTTTATCTCAATACGTGATAATTGTTCACCATATACAGTATCATGTTGTCATGTACTCTAATATTGCTCATCATTAGTGTAGCTTTTATGTTTCGTCTAATGTCTACTACAGCAGGTGTTGGAGATTATTCATGATGAAGCTGTGGAACCATGGCCTTGTTGATGCGCGTACAATTAACAATTGTAACCTAATATTAGAGCAGTTCCAAAACCAAGACAGTGATTCTACTAGAAGCTGAATACCCGTTTGACAATTTGTTACCATCTAGCAATGGATTTGGTAGAGATGCAGCTTTTGTGGCTGGAGCTGCATCTCGGAATTTTCAACATCAGTTTGTCTAATGTTATTGTGGCTAGATGACTCTTCTGTCTTTTAAGAGTAAGATATGCTAAAATTAATGTTTTATAGGGCACATATAGAGGCATCTGTTGTTCTAAATTGGAAATCAATGATTCACATTGTTCAGAGGCTATGTTATATCTTGAATCTGGTTCTTTTTACAATCTCTGACTCTCTCTTTACCCTACAAGGAGATCATGCTTTATTTATAGGAAGTGATTGAATCTTTTCTATATAAAAAATAAAATAAAATGTATACTATGGTCACATCTATTATTTATCCTCACTTAAACCAGTAGTGTTGTTTTCATTATCTTTAACCTTACTGATCTAAAACCCTTGTGTAGTCTGCCAATTAGATTCACAATGTTCCTAATTCTTGTTGCTAGTGTTGCTGGTGGAACGAGATTCACAAGGTGATGAAATGTTTTGAGACCTCATAAAGAAATTTTTCATCCGGTCAAGAATAGAAGTGATCAGATTATTCGAATTGTACAGTATTTATAAATCTCGTTGACCTATTATTGATCGCAGTTTGATCACTTTACTAGTTAATATGACACCTTAAGATTCATGCGTTTTACTTTTGGATGTAGAAGTCTTGTATGACTTACATGTGAGTGATTTTGTACTTGAAAATGAACCAATGAGGACTATAGGGGATTGACAATCTATTTGCCAAAAATTATTAGGTTTTGTTCTACATCCTTAAAACTTCAAGCATAACAGCCTCAAGCTCTCTATGTTTAGTTTGCATGCTAGGACGTAGGCGGACAAAAAACTGAAGTATACAAACTAAGTATCTTACTAAACTATATAGCAATAGTTTATATTTTCATCAAAATAGCAATAGTAAATCCAATTCTCTCTCGATACGTTCCTAAAAAAATAATTTGATTCGGGCGGATTCTTCCCCCAACTAACAAGAAATTTTGACGGTATTTGTATGTGTCTAAAATTTCGTTCCTGAAAAACAGCAAACAAATAATAGCAAGCAAACAATAATATTTAAATTTAAACTTATGCGAAGGTTACAATCTTTATGAAATTTTTAATAAAAAAGATGTAATCCTTGGATTTTTCTCTTCACGAATCATCTTGATTTGATGGAATACTTACGATTCACGAATGAACTTATTTGATGGAATATTTGCGGTTCACGAATGAACACTCAACAATTGGAGCAAAGACTTCTTTGTATGCAGATCACCATTGAAGAGTAACTATGTATATTTTTGTATGTATGTATTTGTGTGTCTTTTTGTCAGAAGACCTCTTTATATAGGCGGGCTTAATTTAGGGTTTTGGGGATTGACTTAATTTAGCGTTTCAGGGGTATTTTGGTCTGAGCAATTTTTTATCCCTGGGCCTGAAGAACATGAGTTTGGCTTATCTTGTCAACTTAATGGACTGGACCAAGTGATTTGGACGTGATTTAAGTCATACAATTTTGACATAGATATTAATCCGACTTTATCAACCAGTAATTTGACTTGGTCAGCGTATGATGATTTAGGATTTAACCCAAATTTAATACGAATTTATCAATAAAACTTCACTGCCTACAGAATTATAACATATGAAATTGAGCACAGTTTTGCAAAGAAATAGCCCACTTGTTTCTGGAGAAGAGATGGGAAACATGCTCAATATCATTTGATTGAATAGTTGACTCAGCCCCTTGTTTGAAGAAACTTTTTTTTTTTAAAAAAAAAAACACCAGTAATTAATATTTTAAAAAATAGTGCAACGTTTAGATAAGCATCCAAGATTTTCTCCCCGTTCCCTGATTTTCTTAAGTTCTTTTACATTTTGCTTCTTACTCAGATTGATTACATATTCTTTCTCATAAAAAAATGTTGTTTTAATCAAACTAAAACTCTCTCTCCCCATTTTGTTCGATTGTTCGATTATGGATACAAATAGTTTTTCAATTCTAATTCAACACAAAAGACAATGGGGCGCAACAGGTATGTTTTTTATGATCGTTATCTTGTAATCTATATTAGGTTGGTATATGTTTTTGTTTTAAAGACAAAATTAGGTGTTTAGTAGTTGAATTTTACTTCAAAATCTTGTTATATTGGGATGAATATGATTGGTGCGTTTAAGGTCCTTCCTTTAAAAAATTACTTTTATGGATTGAGTTGTATAACTAAATACAAAATCTGCTATTATTTTTTGGTATTTGATGTTGTTTAATATATAGGCTTTTTTAGTTGCTTATAAAAAGCAATGTTCGAGATTCTATTTTGGTAAGTGAGTTTGTAAAAGTTATGGTCTATGTTGATTCGCGTACAAAGATAAAAATCCTTGAATAGTTTTTTAGTACATTATTAGGTCTAATTGATAGTTTAGTTGGTGTTTTATCATTTGGTGTAGTTGGTATTGTATATTGTTTTATAATAAGCACCAAAATTCGTTGATTTTTTTGGTATAATGTTATAGTTTAGTTAGTATATAAATCATAACTTTCGTGATAATTTTTAGGTACATCGACTCGTATGGTTGATAGTGTGTTTTGGTTTGTCTATAGACAACAAACTTGCTATATTTTTTTAATGAATTATTTGGTGGAAATGATGGTCTATTTTAAATTGTTCGTAAACTTTAAATTTCATTAATAATTTTTTCGTAGAATGATTTGGTGTAATTGATAGTGTATATTATTTTTTTAATAAACATCATAATTCGTGAATATTAGGTCTTAAACACCAAATTACGTGATAAATTTTGGGTTCATATATTAGTGTGGTTGATGGTGTGATTTGGGCAGTTTACAGACAACAATTTGAATAATTATTAAAAGATACTTATTGTTTTGTGTTGGTATACTCTATACCCAAACAATAAAAGAACTAGAAAGCTAACTTTTGTTCATAAACCATTTAAAATACCCACAAGAAAAACATTATATATATTAATCTGTGTAATTTGTTTACAATGAAAATATCATTCTGATATATGTAATTCTTATTTATTAATTTCACTAATTATCTTTTAATCTAATAGATAAGAAAGTGAATTGTATATTGAAGGAGTGACATATGATGCGAAAATCAAATATAAAGGATTAATTATTATTATAGCATCACAATTGGGTGTGGACACGATCATATTTCATTTAGAACTCAAGTATGTTCTATATCCTGTGAATCAAATGGAAAAGATTAATTAGTAAAGAAAAGGATTAAAAAGGAACATGTTCCCTTAAGACAATTTTCTATGAAATATCTTGGATTTTGTTCTGGACAAAAATGTTTTTGTTATATTTTTGGATTCAGTTTAATTGGTATTCTCGATCAGTTTTATTGTTTATATTATGTTTGATATAACTAACAGATTTATCATCAAAATATTGTGTTTTATTGTGGTGGTAAACTATTTTTTTGTTATGTTACTTAGTTGTTTTTTAGATGGATTCAACGTGAGTTTGATATATTATCCTCAAAATATTGTGTTATATTTTGTGCTTTTGTTATTAGATGATTATAAATATAGCCATAATATTTTGTTTTATTGTGATGGTAAACGACCTTTTTGTTAAGTTAGTTAGTTGCTTTATAGATAAATAGAATGTATGAAGTTTGTATATGTTACGACACTTTCAACTATTATACACCACCAATCCATTATGAATATTACGAAACAAGCACATTTATTGTGTAACACAAATGTTACGAAATTTAATAATTTTTATGCTTATATATGTTGTGTTTCATCGTGGGTTCATACTACACTTTTTAAGTTTAATAGTTATATTACAAATTCACTTACTGAGGTTGGTATTTAACACCAACAATTCACTCATTATATCAATACCTAAAATTACGGTGTTAGCGAACCATTCGTCGGCAGTAAAGTACATTTGGAATACTGGATTTAGTAGTAGTAAAAGAAGCCTCCAAAAATTGATTTAATCTTAAAATGAGTAAGGCACAATAAGAATTATTTCACACTATCCTTTCTTTTCAATAAATTGAGGGATTTCCTCTCTTTTTAAGATTAAATCAATTTTTTTGGGACTTTTTTTACTACTACTAAATCTAGTTTTTCAAGTATACTTTAATACTGTTCAGTGGTTCGCTGACACCGTGATTTTAGGTGATAAAATTGTTCTATTCAGAGATGATATATTCCATTAACCTCGAATACTTGAAGGGAATGATTTCCTAAAGGAGATACTGTACTTTCAATGAGCTCGATTTTCTTCTTTAAGAAAAATATTTTGTATATTGTTTTTAATATCTTTCTAATTTATCTTTTCTACTAGTTTTAATTTTCTTGTTTTGAAAATATTTTTTAAACTTTGTTGTATCTTACCAAGTTATTCAAAGTTTTGTTTTAAGTATCTTAGTAATACAAAATGAATAACAATCTGAAAAAAATTATTATATCGTTAGAATTTCTTGTATTCTAGTGTTTGAGAGAAACACATCATGAAAGTAGAAGATTAATGCATTACTTCTCCAGAAATTGGTATTTTGTTTAGCAAGGTTGAAGAGAGAATGTACTAGAAGAATTGGTGGTATTTCGCTTAAAGATTACACCAGGTAACCTTCTTATTAATTTTTCTAAGGAGGAAAATAGTTTCTAAAAGTTAACAGTTTTGATATTTATCGTGTATGTTTTTGAAAAAGGATCTGCAAGGCATATGATTTTTGAATGAATTTTCCTTGGCAAAAAGTGTTGCTTTTAAAATTCTTTAGTTTGCAGATTGAGAGATGCACATTTTTGTTTAAACTGTCAAAATGTTATAGTTGGAAGACTATTTGAAATGTCAAAATGTTATAGTTGGAAGACTATTTGAAAAGAAAAACATATCTACGTTATAATTTAAGAAAATGTTTAATTTTGTAGGGAGACTAAAAAACTTTTGTAGTTTTGTACTCCATGTGAAATTTGATTGTGTATGATTTTTTTAGACTAATAATTTTTATAGTTATCTACTCGGGATAAATTAGACTATGCAGTTGGTTTGAATAATATGAAAACTTCACCTAATAAGTCAGTGTTGTACTTTTGGTTTCTACAAACTTCATTGTCAAATAGAAATAAATTGTACAATTTCTTTTGTCTTTATTGTTTTTTAATATTAAGTGGTATTTTTCTAACTGTGATAGAAAAAAAATGATCAATGACTTAAAAGTGCATGATTTTGTGCCTGCAATAGGTGCCTCTATGGAAAGAACTTTGACACTATATAAAGATTGTCAAAGAGAATTGAAACATTATAATTCTTTCATAGAAATGCTGCCAATGACATTTTGATAGTTTGGTAAAATATGTGGAAAAATTATTTTCAACTACTTGAATTTTTTTTTTGAGATCATATTTAAAATGTGGGGATTCTTTTCTTATGACAAAGATAAAATTTGATTTAGTGTCTAAATTAAATTTGGAGCACAAGATATGAATTTCAATAATATTTTATATTATGTTATACCCGCAAAATTCTTGGAGTATATTTGATATTGTGATTGTTGAGTTTCTCTTTTACTAATATATGGTAGGACTAGTATGAAACTACCAAATTATGTGTATACTTGTTCAAATGATTGAGTTCTTTATGAAAAAGTGTCACTTAAAATATTGTGATTTTTCATGAAAAGACATGTCTATTAAGTATAACTATTTGTATAGATATGAACATTGATGAATAGTCATTTATCATGTTATGTAAAAGAAGCATTTGAATTACATTGCCTTTACTGGACCAGTGAAACTTTGTTCATGGGTAGTTGTATATCAATCAAATTGAAAGTTATGAAAAGGTCCTTCCAAAAAAAACAATTGACAAGGTGACACTCTAAACAATGTTTGTATCACACAAATTGTAAGAAATAAGAACAAATATTTTTTAGAAAAATCTAACTCGTGAAGAGCTTTTCAAACTCAATATTTTATTTGTTCTTACTTGCTTGAGTCAAACTGTTTGTGAAATGAACATTTGAGACATGTCAATTACAAAACCTTGTAAGAAAAATGTTAACTTAGAAGTTTTTTTCTAAATTTGGTGCAATAAAAAAAATGTCAAGTTTGTGCTTGAGTCAAACTGTTTGTAAAATGAACATTTGAGACATGTCAATTACAAACCTTGTAAGAAAAAATATTAACTTAGAAGTTTTTTTCTAAATTTAGGTGCAATAAATAAAAATGTCAAGTTTGTGTGGAATTTAAGTATGCTGATCATTCTTACAAATTTGTTGAAAGGAATTCAAATCCCTTAGAGTAGAGTTACACTGACATTTGTGTTATGAAGTCAACATCATCTCGTGGTGGGAAAAAGTATCTCATACCTTTTATTGACAATTACATTTGATACTGTTATGTTTATTCGCTGAATGGTAAGGATGAAACAATTGAAACACCTAGACAATATAAAGTTGAAGTTGAAATCAGTAGGGAAAAAGATAAGAAGTGATAGGAATGGAGAGCATAAATATCTTTTTTTTTTTAAAAAAAATATGTTTGACAAATGAAATTATCCAGCAAACTGTTTCCCTATTCACCTCAATCTAATGGAAAATTGATTAATGAAAGAAATGATGGCTACCTTACTTATATGTTAAGCATTATTATGAAACACGTGGAGAAGCTATCCTTATTGCAAAATGGGAACAATAAAAAGTTGTCTTTTCCAAAAGAAAATAATTTTGTTTGTTCAGGACACAGTCTATTCCATATGATAAATGAAAAGAGAGAAAATCTAACTTGAAATATTTCAAAGTATAGGTATATCTAGTCAAAGTCCAAGTTCCTATTCCTAAAAGAATTAAAATAGAACCTAAAACTGTGGGCTGTAAAATTAGACTTGAGTAGTCTAGTGAAAGGTCTAAAAGACCTCAGAAAGAACAAAAGAAGAATGTACTTAATAAAGAGACTTAGACTCGTAAGGACATCTACTACCTTCGGATCTGATTTTATAACCTTCCTATGTCTTATATGGACTCATTCTTTTGAAAAGATGGTATTAATAGTGAGATTGGTTTAATTTTGAGCAATCCTATTGAAAGTTGGTTGATCTTCTTCCAAGAAATATACCTTTGGATTCAAAGTGAATCTTCAAAAGGAAAATGAAAGTTGATTGAACTTTTGACAAATATAAAACAAGACTTTTTTGTCAAAGGTTTTAGAGGAAAACAAGATCTTGATCTTGTCGTCACATATTCATCATTAACTAAAATTACATTCATTCAGATGTTACGTTAATATTATTAGGTACTGTATATGACCTCCGAATTCATCAAACAAATGTGAAATGAAGAATCAAAGAAGATATTTACATGGAACAACCCAAAGGTTTGTGGTTCCTGGTAAAGAAAAGAAAGTATGAGAACTTGTTAAATCACTTGATGGACTAAAAAAAGCACCCAAACAATGACATAATAAATTTTACCAAACCATGTTGACAAATAAATTTAAGAATGATGGAAGTGATAAATGTGTTTACATTAAAATCATAAGGTCAATGTTTGTTTGAATATTGACGACATGTTGATCATTAGTTGAGACACTGATAACGTAAATACTACTAAATGTATGTTAAAAAGCAAGTTTGATATAAAATATCATAGACTTGTTGATGCAATCATAGGTATAAGAATCCTTAGAAATCCATAATGTTTAGCATTGTCACAACCTCATTTCATTGAAAAGACACTTGATTAGTTCAAATATTTGGATTTCAATATTGTCAAGACTCCAATAAATGTGAACTTTGCATTTCAAAAGATTGAAGGCGAAAGTGACTCACAATTGGATTGTGCTAGAGTGTGTGTGTGTATATATATATATATATATATATATATATATATATATATATATATATCACGAAGTGTTCACGATGAAATATAATATGTGTTATTAATGAACTGAGTCGGTTCACAAGTGACCCCAATCGAGCTTATTATATGACAATGAAAAGAGTTTTGGGGTATTTAAAACATACTCAAAATTATGTCGTGCATTATAACAATATCCAACAATATTGAAAGGATATCATGATGCGAATTGGATAACTAGGATCAAATGAAGTAAAATCCACAAATGGATATGTATTTACTCTTTGATGGAGGAACAATCTCTTAGAGATCTTCTAGAAAGATATGTATCGCTAGCTCTACAATGATCTGTGAACTAGGTGCTCTAGATAAGAATGGTGAATAAGACTCCAAAATTTCTCGATAGGTGTTCTTTTTTGCCCCAAACCTTTAGCATCAATATACATGCACTTTTATTGTCAAGATATAATAGGTAGGGCATGGAGCATGAGTCTCGTCCTATAAGGCATAGACATAATACCGTTAGAAAACTACTCTCTAGTGAAATTATCACAATTGACTATGTAAAGTTGAAGGATAATGAGTTGGATCTACCTTAAAAAAGGTCTAACTAGAGAGAAAGTTAAAAGATAATCTAAGGGAGTGAGTTTACGACTTATAACAAGTCATCATGGCGGTAACTCTACCAACATACTAGGGATCCAAGAGCTAGGTTCAAGGATAAAAACAAAGTTGTGATTGATGGTTCAACGTTCTCAACCAAATCAATTCATTCTCATGATGAAGACAATGATTAGGAACAAATATACAACATTAAAGCTTGTGAATGAGTTAATAAAACTTAAAGTTTTTAATAATTTTCCAAGTTTGACAGATTTGATCAAATAGTGTATCTACGTGATAACACGACTAGAAATCACATACGTGAGTGTGAAGTGTAAGCCAGTTCAAAGAAGATAATTGTCAAAGTTCATCTCTCTATATACTTGTGAAACTAGGATGTGTTCATGGCTGAAACGAACAAAACCATAAGAATCATAAATGGTAAAGGGTTGATTGTGTAACATATAGTTGTCTAGCTATACACATAATCTTGACGGTTCAAAAATATCAAATCTACCAACTGACTGAGTATATCCGACATATGTTCACTATAGAAAGTTCAAAGGGAAACCTACTTATTCAAATGTAATTAATTTTTGCTTGTAAAATACACACACTTGTCCGTTTCTTTGTCTTGGAGTCATTTCCCATTTATATGGGGGATCGTTGGGTTTTAAAAGGTGTGAATGGAAAATGGAGAGTTGCGACTTTTATGAAGAGTTGCGACTTGTATGAAAAATTGTGATTTTTGTGAAAAAATTTTACTTTTATGAAAAGTTGTGTCTTTTATGAAAAATTGTAAATTTTATGAAATGTTGTGACATTTCCTGTAAGCACAATAAGAACCTTTTTTGAAACTATCCTTTGTTTTATGTAAATTGAGGTATTTTATCTTATTTAAGAGAATTAATTTTATGGACTTCTTCTTCTGCTAATACTAAATCTAGAATTCTAAGTGTACTTTACTGTTGTTGAATAGTTCGCTAACACGGTAATTTTAGGTATCGATACACCGATGAGTAAGATGGTATCCTCCATCTGTTTCATTCTTATATTTTATTTGATATACCTAACAGTTTTTATCGTCAATATGGTATATATTCTCAAATATTGTGTTATATTTTGTGCTTTTGTTATCAGATGCTCATAAATATATCGTCATAATGCTGTGTTTTATTATGATGGTAAACTAGCTTTTTGTTAAGTTGATTTTAATTGCTTTAGTTGAATTCAATCTATGAGGTTTGTATATGTTACAACACTTTCTACTATTACCAATCCATTACGGTTATTACAAACAAACACATTTATTGTGTAGAAGAAATATTACGAAATTTAATCAGTTTTGGTGCTTATATCATGTTCAGTTTACTCACTTACTTTTAATTGTTTATGTATATGTTGTCAAAATGTTGTGTTTCATTGTGATGTCATACTACACTTTTTAAGGTTAGTAGTGATTTTACAGATTCACTTACTGAGGTTGGTATATAACACCAACAATTCACTCATTATATACCACCAATTATTACAAACATTTGTGAATATTACACCAAAAAGTTGAAATATTGTGTTTCATTGTGGTGTTTATACTATCTTTTGAAGGTTATTTAGTTACTTTTAAGTTTTACTGTGCGATACTGTTTATAATACATAATAATCCTGCCATTACATACGCCAATTAATATAAATTCATGGTATGAAGGGGCCGCTTAATGTGATTGAGGGCATAAAATAAAATTTTAATTCGAGGCCTAAAATATAAATGAATATCATATACGTATTTATTCAAAATTTATTTTTTCTTACATTATTTAGATGTAAGTTATTAGCATTTTAATATTATTTTTTTCAGATATTAATTTTAGGTAAGATTTTATCAATTCAACAATGAAAAACATATTTTCAGTGATGCAATTCATATATGAACTGTTAACGTAATTATATAAGTAATAAGTTGACAAATATTGAATAAGGATAAGTGCTAGAACCATAGAATTTGACGTAAGAAGTTGATGACTCGGTATACCACATTTTAATATGCTTGTAGTAATGTTTGAAACTAAAATTTACAAAGAAATAGAAAAGAATTTTGTAATTCACTTTCTTCAACTCTTTTCACTATTAATTCTTATTTTTAACAAAGTACAAAAGATATTGCAATGGGTAAAATAATATATTTTTTAAAAAATAATATTTTTTTTGTCATAAATAATCAATTTTTTTCTATAGAAATTGTAAGACATAATTTATTCTTGATAAAAACTTTGGGGGCACAAAATTTGGGGGCCTAAGACAAAAGCCTTATTTTTCAAAGCATAAAGTCGGCCCTGATGATATTATCACAAAGATATCAACAATGTATTATCAAATTAATATGAATTCATGGTATAATACCAATGTATTATATATCACCAATTAATATGGATTCGTAGTATTTTCACCAATATATTTATCAAACTAAAATGCAATTACCAACCTTACAAATATTTCTCTTTAGTGTAACGACCTGTTTAGTCGTTTTGAGCAGTAGAGTTTATTCTGGTAATAACTGTCTGGGTCGACGGATCCCACGACGGACCGTCATGGGCACGACGGGCCGTCGAGGGGGTCTCGTTCCAAAACACTTAGATTTTGGAAATTTGGGTACTGAGATCAACTCTCTGAACTTCGCGACGGAAGAGCAGTACAGACCGTCGTAGGCACGACGGACCGTCACAGGGTCTTAAATGAAATTGAGTCTCTGAACTCTGTGACGACTCAGCAGGACGGACCGTCGCAGGCACGACGGACCGTCACAGGCTGCGTAACCTTGACTGGGTCGGATTTCTGTTAAAAGTTTTAAGGGGTGTTTTGGACTATTCCTGAATGGAAGTGGGAGAGAATTGCAATGGACTTCGTGGTTGGTCTTCCAAAGACAATGGGTAAGTATGACTCTATTTGGGTGATTGTTGATAGGTTAACTAAGTCTGCTCACTTCATTCCAGTTAAGGTGACTTACAATGCAGAGAAGTTAGCCAAACTCTACATCTCAGAAATTGTTCGATTGCATGGGGTTCCACTTTCCATCATATCAAATAGAGGTACGCAGTTTTCTTCTAAGTTTTGGAAAACATTGCATGCTAAATTGGGTACTAGGTTGGATCTTAGTACTGCATTTCACCCTCAGACCGATGGTCAGTCGGAGCGAACGATTAAGGTTTTGGAGGATATGCTTCGTGCATGTGTGATAGAGTTTGGTGGTCATTGGGATAACTTCTTGCCCTTAGTAGAGTTCTCATACAACAGTAGCTATCACTCAAGTATTGATATGGCCCCATTTGAGGCACTGTATGGGAGAAGATGTAGGTCTCCCATTGGGTGGTTTGATGCATTTGAGGTTAGACCTTGGGGTACTGACCTTCTGAGGGAATCGTTAGATAAAGTGAAATGCATTCAAGAAAATCTTTTAGCGGCTCAAAGTAGACAGAAAGAATATGCAGATCGAAAGGTTAGAGACTTGGAGTTTATGGAGGATGAGCAAGTCTTGCTGAAGGTTTCGCCCATGAAAGGGGTGATGCGGTTTGGTAAGCGAAGTAAGCTTAGTCCGAGGTATATTGGTCCATTTGAAGTTTTGAAGCGCGTGGGGGAGGTAGCTTATGAATTAGCCTTGCCCCCAGGGCTCTCAGGAGTGCACCCGGTATTTCATGTGTCTATGCTGAAAAGATATCATGGTGATGGAAACTACATTATTCGTTGGGATTCAGTCCTTCTTGATGAGAATTTGTCTTATGAGGAGGAGCCTGTTGCTATTTTAGATAGGGAAGTCCGCAAGTTGAGGTCAAGAGAGATTGCATCCATCAAAGTTCAATGGAAGAATCGACCAGTTGAAGAGTCCACTTGGGAGAAGGAGGCCGATATGAAAGAAAGATACCCACACCTTTTCACAGATTCAGGTACTCTTTCTCGTCCTTGTTTTCCTTCTTGTGATCGTTCGAGGACGAACGATGGGTAAATTGGTATCTATTGTAACGACCTGTTTAGTCGTTTTGAGCAGTAGAGTTTATTCTGGTAATAACTGTCTGGGTCGACGGATCCCACGACGGACCGTCATGGGCACGACGGGCCGTCGAGGGGGTCTCGTTCCAAAACACTTACATTCTGGAAATTTGGGTACTGAGATCAACTCTCTGAACTTCGCGACGGAAGAGCAGCACGGACCGTCATAGGCACGACGGACCGTCACAGGGTCTTAAATGAAATTGAGTCTCTGAACTCTGTGACGACTCAGCAGAACGGACAGTCGCAGGCACGACGGACCGTCACAGGCTGCGTAACCTTGACTGGGTCGGATTTCTGTTAAAAGTTTTAAGGGGTGTTTTGGACTATTCCTGCTTATGATTATAAAGTTAGTGGTTTAATGTTAATAATTCAATTACTTGGGGGTTAAAGGAGATAACCTTGAATTAAATAGTGGGTTACTTTTGTCATATTTTATACTTAATTATATGGTAATTAGAGTAAAAGAAAAAGAGTTTGAATAAGGAAAAATAGAAAGAACAGAAGAGGGGGACGAACGAGCGAGAGAAGAGAGAACGAAGAGGAAAGCAAAGACCTTGAGGAGTAGCTTGCGTGATCACGAATTCTTCGGTGGAGGTAGGTTATGGTTTATGCTATTCCGTAGTAAACTTTTAATAGCGAATGATATGTATTGGGTAGTATTGTAAAGTCTTCTATATGCTTAATTGTATGCGTGCATGATGTGATTATGTAATTGTAATGGGTTGGAAAGATGAGGTTGTGAAGCTTAAACCTAAAACCCTCTCTGTTAATGATGATGCCTTGGCATAAAAGAAGGCTTGATGTTTCTAAAAGAATGAGGTTAGTGGATCGGGTGTCACGTTCCGACACTAGAATAGTATTAGTGGATCGGGTGTCACGTTCCGGCACCAGAATAGTATGGATCGGGTGTCACGTTTCGACACCAGGATAGTAAAGGATCGGAGTGTCACGTTCCGGCACCAGGATATTAAAGGATCGGAGTGTCACGTTCCGACACCAGGATAGTAAAGGATCGGAGTGTCACGTTCCGACACCAGGATAGTATGGATCGGGTGTCATGTTCCGACACCAGGATAGTAAAGGATCGGAGTGTCACGTTCCGACACCAGGATAGTAGTAGTGGAGCGGGTGTCACGTTCCGACACCAGGATAGTAGTAGTGGATCGGGTGTCACGTTCCGACACCAGGATAGTAGTAGAGGATCGGAGTGTCACGTTCCGACACCAGGATAGTAAAAAGAATAAATCTTGAATTATGTTAATATACTCAATTTAAAGAACCTGTTTCCCAAATGAGTATGGCGTGGAGGCTTGAGTCATCATAGATGTGCTTGGTTTTATGGCCAATGGTTATGGTACTTGTTGTTGTCACCTGTTAAGTGTTATGGCTGATTTTATGTTATTATCTGATATATAATGCTTTCTATTCTGAGTTGGCCGATGATACCTACTCAGTACTTGTGTTTTGTACTGACCCCTACTTGTATGTTTTTCCCTTTGTTATTTGTGGAGTGCAGCAAACGTACTGTCGTCTTCAACTCAACCGCAACTCTAGCCAGTCTTCATCACGTCAGATTTTAGGGTGAGCTATTGTTCCTAGCTCGGACTGGACTCTCTCTCATTCATGTCTTGATGTCCTTGAAGTTTGGACATGGACCATCTGTTTTCTTATTTTAGCTTCCTAGACACTCTTAGATTTAGTAATTTGAGGATAGAATGTTCTTGTGGTGATGACTTCCAGATTTTGGGAACAATAAGTGATAAATTTTAGAAGTTACTAATTGATTTCGTTAATGAGTTTTAAGTCTTCCGTATTATTTTCTGTTTATTATGATTGAAATGTTGGGGTTTAGATTGGTTGGTTCGCTCACATAGGAGGTTAAGTGTGGGTGCCACTCGCGGCTCATTTTGGGTCGTGACATTTAGATACATAGATTAACTCAGAAAGGAAGAGAGAATAATAAAAAGAATGAATAAGAAGAAAACGTGTTACTAGTAAACTTTTATTGAAAAGCTAGAAGGTAACGAAAAAGTAAAACCATATTTATTCATTTAATACGATGATTATCATCCCCCATAAAATAGGTACAAAATCCCAAAAGATGATATACTGAAATCGAAAATAAATAAATAATTAAAATTGAAAATAATTTAATTTGCTATGTTTGTAATTTAGAAACTTTGTTTATAATTAAAAGAAGTAACTGTATATATTGTTAATTAAAGTATTAAATAGTATACTTTTATAATTTTATGCGAAAAAGGTAGAAGTATCCCTCTGTTAGATTCGTAGACTATGTGAACTAACCATGTGCATGCATGTCAAGGATTTGGGGATTGGTCTTGGCATGTATGTGGGCTAAATAATGCAGAAAAGGTTCAAAGTTATTGGGTGTTGGCAAGGTAGCTTGCACGTGCAAGAATTATGTGTGGGCAGACATCGTCAGCAAGACAAGGCAGTGTGTTGGCTTGACAATGCAAGACTGTGGGACTTGAAGATGTCAAGACAAAGGAATTTACATGGATTGCTGAAATAAAACTAAGTGTTGGAAGATAGCTGAAATATTCAAAGTGTTGGAAGTAGGCTGAAATATTTTAACTGCTGGAATGTAGGCTGAAATATTCTAAGTGTTAGAATATTGATTATTTCGGTTAGGATATAATTGAATTTGAATTATATTCGATATGTTAAAAATATAGTTGTTGGATACTTAGTTTAAATCCTATAGTGACAAGTGGTGGAGAAATGTCATTTGTAATTGTCACGTGTAACTGCTTTGTGCAGAAATTTTATATAGGTGGAAATTTTGTCTAAGGCATGGAAGTTTGTTTCTGTCCTCAGAAAAATTCTTGAAGTCTTTTCCTTTGTGATTTGATATTAATAAAAGGTTGAGAAGAGTTTCGTACGTTGGTTGTATTGTTACTTTGTTTATTGCCTAAGAAAAAGTAAGTTAAGTATTTCTATACTTAGCCAAATTCATGAGAGTGTAAGATTGAAGTTTGTAAAAGTTGTAGACTTCTTGGAAGTGGTGTTAGATAAAAAAAATTAACCCTCTTTCAATTGGTATCAGAGCGAGGTAGAACGATGGTGATGAACACAAAACTTTGGGAAATAGTGCGTAAAGTTGAAGCCTTCGTTGGGAACACTGATGAAATAATGGATGACCCAACATTGGTGGATCTTCTGACGCAGATTATAAACTTGAGACTGGACGCTGACAAAGTTCGAGGAAAGTTGGTGTGTTTCACAAAGATGTTTATGAACACATGGCTGAAATCTTGAATTTTCGTGAGGCTATAAAGGTACAATAAAAGGGCCTATAGAAGGATAATGAAAACCTTTGTGCAGAGATCGTTGTATTGTGTTGGGATGTGGAAGCATTATGTTCAACTCATGGAAAATCGTCTAAGGTTAAAATTCCAGAACCTAAAGCCTTTGGTGGCACAAGATCATCTGGGATATAGAATAGTATTTTATTACTGCAAGGGTACCTGAAACAGACAAGTTGAACATTACTACAATGCATTAGACGGGTGATACTAAACATTAGTGAGGACTCGAAATGCAGATGATGTAAGTGCTGGACGATCCAAAATCAATACATGGGATAAGTTAGTGAAAGAATCTTCCTAGCAACGCCTCTTGGCTTGCAAGAGACAAGTTGAAGAGACTCAGGTAGGCGGGTTCGGTGCGACATTATATTAAGGAATTTACCTCTGTAATGTTAGACATTCAAAACATGTCTGATAAGGATAAATTACATAACTACATTTTGGGTATGCAAGGTTGGGCTCAAAACGAACTTCAGAGGCAGAATGACATGGATTTGAAATTAATTTTCCGTCAAATGAACCCCTTTGTACAAAGGTGGCTCCGCCCCCTGAGCTAACCCTACTGGCATGATCATGAGCATACTAAAGATAATAAACTTATGCAGTAGTTAAATCATAATTAAAATGAAAAGATGCGGAAATATCCATATACCATAACTAGATATTTGAAATTAATGAGTTAGATAGAAAGAACATATTAACTCAATATTAAGTTGAAACTAACTATCTCTGAAATAAGTCTCTAACTGACTAGAAATGCTGGGACAAGCCCCAACTAAGTCTAGCAAAAACTGAAACTAAAGGACTAAATATTGAAAAGAAACTCATGACTATTGTTCTCGAAAGATGAGTAACCACCACTAATTCTGCTTAACTGGAGATCGGAAATCGATCTAAGCGTGATCTAGATTGTGAGAACCTTAACCTACATCACGAGAAGATATAACGCACGTATGTGTTAGTACTTGAAAGGTATTGAGCATGTAGGATAGAGTAAAGCTGAAATAATACATAACTGAACAAGCACAAAACCAAGCATAATATTCCGAACATGATATACTGAATTCTGAGCTAATTGGATGTAATGGTCAAATTTATAACATGCTGAGACTGAATATACTAACTGAACTGTAAATATGGTCAATGCAATAGAGTTTGACTGAACTATGAGAGCTACTAACAACCGATAATAAAATCACATGAGCTAAATATGGAGTCCGATGTATACGCCCCATCGAGAGGACCCAATATACCATGCCAAAGGTATAAAGGCATGCTGGCGTGATCACTAAACTGATGCCCACAGAGTGGACTTACAACCTACTTGACTAGTAGTTCTGGGACTATTTGGGTACATTGAACCATAGTCCAACTTAGTATTATGTTACTCTCACTGAATTAAGTGATTAACATATTATGACCGAATTTCTGTAAATACTGGATAGCTCAAAACTGAACATGCACATTAAGAATGCAACAATAAATCTGAACTAAAATAATACATAGCGAGAGTTCTGAAATTAATTCAATAAACTGAGTAATAACATGGTAATCTAATTTGGAACATATAACTAACTAATTCATGGTAATTTTTTGAAGTTCTAAAAACCCTAAGTCTAATCATGATAAGGAAATCAAGAATCTGACTGATATCTTGGACCCAATGGGTGAAAAGTAACTCACTAGTGAAATCCAACATACCTAGTGATGAAATCTACGAAAAAATCTTTAGGGCTTAACTGATAGAACGTTGTTGCGTTTTTGAACTAGGGTTCTTGACCTTTTTCTCCTCTCATTCTTTTTATTTTCTAAGTTTTGATAAATGGTTTGACTTGAGTAAGTTTTAGTTATGTTTTTCTAGTCTTAAATTGACTAAAATCTCATGATTTAGAATTTAAACGATGTATCTTAGGGGTTAAACGAACTAGAAAAAGATCAAAAGACTCATGGAATAATTGCTGTTGGAGAAATTGACGACCTAGATTGACAGGCCGTTGTTCAATCGATGTTCCGTCGTTTGAGTATGTTCAACAGGTCTTCACTAAAACGAGCATACTTTTTACTCGGAGATTGGTTTTTAGCAACTCGGCGATGTTGCAAAGATGATTCAATTATCTATCATATCATAGGTCATATGACATCTTATTCATTTTCTGCTAAGAGTTATGACTATTTGAAGTTGCCCCAATCAGTAATTTCCCTTAACTAACCGCTAACTTCACCTACGGTCAGACCTACGGGCCTTAGATTGAATGACGACTTGTGTTGGTCATCCGTAGTTCATGTCAGAGGTTGGGTAACATGAGTCTCAATCTATGGACACAGACCATGGATTGTGGTCTGACTTACGGACCGTAGGTCTGTTTGTGGGTCAAGACTTAGTCTATTTTCTGAGATGAAGGGGTTGTAGATGTCAACCACGGACCTACAGTACAATCGTAGATCAGACTATGGTTCGTAGATGGTGGCCGTAGATTGCACCTGCAACTTCTGAAAAACTAATTTCTGGTCTATTTTGGATACGGGGTGTTACAGGTTTGTCTTTCAATCATATTATTTTGGTTAATAATGTTGAGTGGACGTCTAAGACTTCAAATCCACATGCTTCATTGATTCATATGGAAATGAAAATAAAAGAAAAATTGTGATGGCTATGGTTGATACCGGGGATACTCATACGTTTATTAATGTTAATAGTGCTGAAAAATTAGGGCTTAAGTTGACTAAAAGTCCTTCCTACGTCAAAACAGTGACTGCTAAGGCACAAGACATTGTGGGTATGGATTATGTGGTGTCTATGTTGACTGAAAATTGGGTGGGAAAACATAATTTGATGGTGATGCCACTAGGAGATTTTGAGATGATACTTGGTATTGATTTTCTGAAGAAATTCTAGATTGTTCCTTTTTCACATTTAGATGAGATCATGATTATAAGTGAAAGCAATACTGGATTTGCGAAAGGTGGTCATCCCTTTGGAAAAGTCAGTAATGTTGCAAATAAGAAGGATAGAGGAATGATGTTGTCTGCTATGTCAATTGACAAAGGTCTGAAGAAGGGTAATGAAACTATACTTATTGCCTTAGTCGAATTGAAGCCTAATAGCTGTTGGAAGTTTAGTTTAAATCCTATAGTGACAAGTGTTGAACAGATACTATTTGTAACTGTCGCATGTAACTGCTTTGTGCAGAAATTTTATATAGGTGGAAATTTCGTCTAAGGCATGGAAGATTGTTCTGGCCTTATACAAATTCGTGAAGTCTTTTCCTTTGTTGATTTGATATTAATAAGGGTTGAGAGAGTTCCCGTATGTTGGTTGTGTTGTTATTTTATTTATTGCCTAAAAAAAATTAAATTAAGTATTTCTATACTTAGCCAAATTTGTGAGAGTGTAAGGCTGAAGTTGGCAAAAGTTGTAGACTGCTTGGGAGTGGTGTTAGATAAAAAAATCGAGCCTCTTTTACCCTCCTAGACTATGACCCAAATCTCAAAGAAATATCTTAACTAAACCAAAATCCTATTACCACTTGAACTCTTTTATTTTTTTGGTCACTTTTTGACTTGCGTGGCATCCGAATATCTCTCATGCGCCTCAATTGCTTGGAATCACGAAATATGCCATATAAATAAAAAACTATACAAAATTACAAAAAATGAATTCAGGAGATACTTGTCTTCTCTCTAATTTTCACACATACAATTTGTTGATTTGAACATTTTAGTTAGTTCAACACTACTAAGCATTATATTGAAATTTCTAAGGATGCACTTCCAAGACGGAGGATCAGATAATATATATATATATATATATATCATATATTATTATAAGTGGGAAACTCCAAAGTGAAAAGTTGAATCATCATTTTATTCTACACTAAATAAAATTATTATAAAAATATTAATTAAATATTCTATCATTAATGAAGAAAATCATCATATTCAACACTACACCATAATGTACACATACATGGCATATTTAAATTTTAATCAAAATCAATTAAATATTTGGGTATACAAAGAGGTGAATTAATATACTTGTAATTGTCATTTATTTCAACATTTTCAATACTTAAAAATAACTTTTCATGTTACTAAATTAATCCAATGTTTGTAAGGTCTTTTCAACTTCCAACTATAGTTATAGAATTTTATAAATAGTCACTTCAGTGAAGCATGATAAATTCATTGAGGTTGGAGTTTCAATACCACATGTCCTCTTATTCTTTTTCATTATTTATCTTTAATGTGTCAGTTAAAAGGATTTCATACAAGGACCGGTAGATATAGTTAAAAATGTTATTGGCATGAATAAATGAAAAGTGTGTGTGTGTTTGTTCAAGATTTAAGCTGATAGATCTTTTTTTCCTATTGTTTTTATTTAGTTAGTTACGTTTGCGTATTATTCTATTAAGATGTTTGATGTTTCTGATTTGAAGAAGAATTGAAAGTTGTGTTAATTGCAAGAATATTATGACTTGCTAATTTCTTTGATTTTATCTAATAGTAATATTTCATTACTCGTGTGAAGTAGAAATCAAAATAAATATGTTGATTTCAATTCATTTGTGAAATTGTTTTTTAAATAACCCTCATGAGTTATAATTATTATATCACTCTCTAATTAGTTCGAGAGAAGAGTATTATAAAGGATCTAATTTCATGTAGCAATGATAGTTTTATCCATATTGGATCTTAAAATTGTCGAGTCTAAGTCTCTATCTTTATCAATTATCTTGTCTATGCCAAAAAAGAACATTATGAAACTTGGATTTTAATTACCAAAAAGTAGAAAAATAAAGAGTTACAAGATTTAAGAGTTGAATAAATTGCAATCTTTTGGTCTTTCAACAATTTCAATAATACCAACTTCTTACGAACCATTCACATACAAAAGAAAAAAAAACATAATTAACAATTAATTAAGTAAACTAAGAATATAATATTATATTATCGTGTGTATATATGTTAGGAAAAAGTTAGATTACAATTCTATTCCTACATTAAATTTCAATGTTATCAGTTATTTAATAAACTAAATATTGAGTAAATCATCATATTAGTACATGAATCAATCATTTATGCACTTTTTAGTCAATTTTATAATTAAGGATTTGTGTTCTTTTTATTAGGATGATATATGAACTTTCAATTGTAAAAATAATGATCTTTTTAGTAAATATCAATAAATTTGAAGTGGAGAAAATATGTAATTTACAAAACAAAATTTATATAAAATTTTTTGGAATAAACGTGCAATGCAGTTTCTGGAATTAGTGTGTGTGTGTATATATATATATATATATAAAAGAAGTTATTTGTCCTCTTTTTTTCCATGTAATTTATTTGGAGATTCTATATTGATAACATTTTTTATTATGATCGTATTGGATGAGATATGTGATGTGTTAAAGCTCTAATTTCTTTTGTTGGAATATGATTGAAGTTCACTTTCGAATCTAGAAAATGTAAACTAAAGTAGTTTAGAATTTTATCAAGAAAAAGAACAAATATGTCTTTTTTCCAATAACGATCTTAAATTTTGAAAAGTCTACTTATTGAATCGTAATTTTTTCTAAATATAATTCACTTAATATGAACTAAAGAAATCGTAGTCCAACTTGTAACTAAAATTGTTTTTATTGATTTTTTTCTCTATTAGTTTTGATAAACCTAATGAATAGCTCTAAAATTCTAAAATTTCATATTCTTTTAACTCCTTTTTAACATTTGATAAAATTTCAAACTCCAGCACGTAAGAAGCTTTCCCGCTGTTTCTATATTAGAGTTGGAGGTTAATGTAATAGCATAGTGAGGCTGTAGCAACCTTTACACTTTCCTGGTATCGAACATATTCAAATGCTATCATCAATTACTACAAGTTGGTTGTGTCGTAAGCATACAATCATTGGAGGGATCATTCAAATTCATCACTATCATCAACACTTAAACTCAACTCAACATTATGCTTCTCTTCTCCAATCTTGCATTGCTCGAAAAGCAGTTCAGCCTGGAAAGCAGCTCCATGCGCATCTATGCCTCACGGGTTTAGGCTACAATATCAATTTAGCAACAAAGCTTGTTAATCTTTATTGTGTTTGTGACAAATTGCCGAATGCCCATCACCTGTTTGATAGAATTCCTAAAGGAAATATTTTTCTTTGGAATGTCTTGATTCGTGGGTATGCTTGGAATGGACCATATGAGGCTGCAATTTCTCTGTATTATCAAATGATTGATTATGGTCATGTGCCTGATAATTTTACTTTTCCGTTTGTACTTAAAGCGTGTTCGGCCTTGTCTGCTATTGAAGTGGGGAAGGATATACATGAATATGCAAAGAGAACGAAGTGGGATAAGGATGTTTTTGTGAGTGCTGCTCTTATTGACATGTATGCTAAATGTGGTTGTGTTGGTAGGTCGAGGGAGGTGTTTGAGAATGTCATTGAGAGGGATGTAGTTGTTTGGAATTCAATGCTTGCTGCTTACTCACAAAATGGTCACCCTGAGGATTGTTTGGCTTTATGTGGTGAAATGGCGTGCGGAGGTATTAGACCCACGGAGGCGACCTTGGTGACTGCAATTTCTGCTTCTGCTGATGTTGCAGCTCTTCGACAGGGGAGGGAGCTTCATGGGTATAGTTGGAGACAGGATTTTGACTCTCTTGACAAAGTGAAGACAGCACTTGTGGATATGTATGCCAAGAGTGGGTCTGTGAAGGTTGCTAGGATCTTGTTCGAAGGACTCCAGGAGAAAAGAGTAGTTTCTTGGAATGCTATGATCACTGGATATGCAATGCATGGTCATGCTAATGCAGCACTTTGCCTGTTTAATGAGATGGTTGGCAAAGCTAAGCCGGATCATATAACTTTTGTAGGTGTTTTATCAGCTTGTAATCATGGAGGTCTGTTGAGTGAAGGGAGGATGTATTTTGATTCAATGGCAAAAGATTATGGAATTGAACCAACTATTCAGCACACTACATGCATGGTTGATCTCCTAGGTCATTCTGGTCGCTTAAATGAGGCTTATGGACTAATCACACAGATGAAAGTTATGCCAGATGCTGGTGTCTGGGGTGCATTTCTTAATTCATGTAAAATCCATGGTTATGTGGAATTTGCAGAATTGGCATTAGAGAGGTTGATTGAGCTTGAGCCTGATGATGCAGGCAATTACGTGATCCTATCTAATATTTATGCCCAAGCAGGTAGATGGGAAGGTGTTGCAAAGCTTAGAGAACTAATGAATGAAAGAGGTGTAAAGAAAACCACCGCGTACAGTTGGATTGAAGTTAAAAACAAAGTACATGCATTTCTCTCTGGGGATACATCTCATCCTATGTCTGACGAGATTTATGCAGAGCTACAGAGCTTAGGAGCACGAATGGTACAAGCTGGCTATGTCCCAAACATTACGCCAGTTTTCCATGATGTGGAAGATGATGAGAAGAGCAGAATGGTGTGCAGCCACAGTGAAAGGCTAGCGATTGCTTTTGGACTAATTAGTACACCCCCAGGGACAAAGTTGTTGATCACCAAGAATCTCCGAGTTTGCGAGGACTGTCATGTTGCGATCAAGTTTATCTCAAAGTTAACAGAGAGAGAAATCACTATCAGAGATGTCAATCGCTATCATCATTTCAAAGATGGCATCTGTTCTTGTGGAGATTATTGGTGAAATGGGTTCAGGAATTTGTGATGAGAAATCAATTGCTTCTTGAAGAAAAATTGGCTTATCTAACTGAGTAAAGTGTAAATCATGATTGTTTTGTCAAAAAGCAATAACTCTTTAATTGTGCCCATGTTCTTATTCTCAATAAAGAAGCAGCTCCAATTGGTTTCAGCAAAGAGATATTGGGTTTGGCCAATGTAAAGTGCAATCTTGTAAGGGCCATGGTAAGACGTTGAAGAGAACTCGGATTCGTTCCTGCAATTAATTTGTCGCCACTCCTCACTACACGTCAAACATCATCTATTCTTGAAGATCATACATAGATTTTCCATACAGCTTCAAAAATACATCTCTATGTGAGATAGTTAATGACCTTATCATTGGTGTCTCTCAGTGGTGAATTACATTTAGAATTTGAAACTGTAGCCAGCTCGTACACGGACATGTTTTTAATAGGTTTGCTGATTCTTTTCATGTATAGGTAGAGCCCACATGGTCAAAAAACCAATTCTTCTATATTCTCATCCAAATTATACATCTCAAACAGTTGGTTATGACCGAAAACCTATATACTTTGAATAACATCTTCAGTCTCCAAGCAAACGACTGGCCATGTTATTTAGCATTAGCTACTAAATCAGGTATTATTTGTTCAGCACACTATTTCCTTCTTCATTTAGCCCTTTGCATAAACATCGATACATTTGTATACTTGAGAAATTTTTCATAGATAAGATCATTATAAACAAGGGAGTGGTTAAACATTTTTACAGCCCAAAAAACAAAAGCATATAGAAATGGGAGTGAGTTATTAAAATAACATATTACATAGTTATAATGTGCTAACAATTTAATTATTAGCTTGCTTTAATATTGTGCTAATTAACAATTTAACATCCTTTGCTTTCCAGGAGCCTGTTGTATAAGGAAGACTTTGATTTCCCAAGTTTAATCCATGATCTTCAAAACGATGCTCCCCCTTCGGTTGTTGCTACTTTCTTCACATTCCTGGTGGTGATCCACCGCGAACGTAACAAATGGTTGTACTTCAATAGTCAAGAACATTTTCGTTTTATCAGGACAGAGCAACATGTTTGGATGCAGCAGTCTTTAATCAGACCAGACCAGTCCAGCAGGTACGGTTAATTTGGTTAATTTGACTTGGGACGGTGTGGTTCTACCTGAGTGTCATCCCAACAAATCCGTCAATCCTCAGACTTAGTGCAGAACTTGCATAAGCTACATTGTTAGTTTACACACACAGCCAACTTTTTTCGGCAACAACTTTTATACATCTTTATACAGTATTTATACTTGTAAATAATGTATCTACCTCCCTTGTATCCAAGTGTATAACACAGAGAAAATTTTCAGGTTCAGTTTTTGAAGATATGAACTCAACCTAAACTGAATCGAATGAAAAAAACAGGGGTGATGTAGTGCCCTATTTTTAAAGTCTCCTTGAACTGTAAATTGTATGTCCCGCCCCCATCCCCGATGCTCCATAGATGGAGATGCTAGTTATTTACCGTGATCTTTTATTTTGTAGATCTAACCATGCCATATGGTATCATGAGATGAAATTGACGTTTTATTTGGACATGTAATATGAAAATTTTGTATTCTGTATTTTTTCATAAACATAAAAATCTCATAAGTTGAAAAACTATTAAAATAGTCTCAATTGTTTATTCAATCTTATCAAATAAATAAAAATTTATAAAATTGCATAATAAATTATCACAAATCTATTTGTTATCCATTTAAATAATTGTTCCATCTAACTTCAATTAAATAAAAAAATTTGAACATAAATTGTAGTGTACTAGTCTTTAATATAATCCTATCACATAGTATGAACAATTTTTGCACGTTGAACTTGCATCTCGATCATGTGACCGAGAAGACGAACCACCATTCTTACTTTGAGCCATTTATTGGACAATATCATCTGCAACTATATTTTCATGTTCATAAACCATAAATATTTCATCACTTTAACAATCGATTGGTGTGAGTTAAAGTGACTATATGTTGGAGAGAATAATCAATTTTATGTCGGTGAAAATAATAGATTTTTTAAAGTAATGATGTAATTATAAATTTTATTTACATATGAAATAAATGGTTAGCAGATATAATTGTGAGATTGTTTTATTAAAATATAAACTCGTGGATCGAATTCTATATTAAAATATCTCAAATAATGATATAGAATTACCATATAATTTCACATCATGATTTTTGAATAATATGAAATCACATTCCATGATACAAAATCATGAAATAGAATCGGCGTAAAATTACATGTTTAAATATGATTCCATTTTATAATACTATATCGTAATACAGTATCAGATGACCAAACGTCTACTTAGTATAGAGTGTAGACACGCTATTATAGGTGCACAATGACTCTCGAGACAGAAATCAAGACAGCTTTCAATGTAGCGTTGGGAAATCAAATTTGACTCTTACAGAGTTGACAATAAAAAATTTCTGCTCATGGCTAATAAAAACAATATCTCTGTGCCCAAACCTAACATGTGTTTTCATCCTTAAAATATTTTAAAAAAAATATTGCGTCCACATCCAATGAAATAGCTAATGTAATTGAGATATTTCTCATACTGATATAATATTTATTATATTAGTAATATGCTTTCATAACTTTAAACTGTCAGTACGTAAAGTTAACTTTTAGATATATTGTATTTGGAGTATTCCTTGCCTTAACCCCCCATGTGCGGCGCAGATGCTGGGTTACAACATCTATTTTTCTCTTAATTTGAAACCTAGGGCAGAGCTACTAGTTTGTATGCTCGAATTCAGTAAATTTTATTCAAACAGTGTATTTATATTGACTAATTAAATTCAGTTGATTTTACTTAAAGTTATTACTATAAAAGTCAGAACTTATAAAGTTGAAACTTTAGTTTCGTTAACACTTATCAACGCGGTAACCAGAAAACAAATTAACTCGGTAAGCTAAATAACTCTCCTTAGGACTCATAAACTAGTATTTTAGTGTTAATCAGGGAATCCAAAGTCTTCATTTTTTCAGCAGCCATTGTATATATATAGAGAGAGAGGTGTTAGCCAATCAATCTACTTGTCTGTTTTTGACTCTTAACTGATGGCTGATGAAGAATCAAACTCCAATATCATCGATTCTTCGCAGTCATCAGAAGAAAAGGATGATGCTCTAATAAACGAGCTGCCAAGTGCTCTGTTTTGGGATGCTATGGAGATTAGAAAATGGAAAGGGTTCTGGTTCGAGCCCGGCCTAATCAAATGTGCTATGAAATTTAGTTCCTCCTTCCAAGCTGGGAATGACGATGTCTTATTAGCATCAGCTCCAAAGACCGGTACGACTTGGCTCAAAGCTCTTTGTCTCTGTATCTTGCACCAGAATCATAACATCCCCGAAAATGAAGATCTGTTAACTAAAGACAATCCACAATTTCATGTTCAGACCGTTGAATCATCCATTTACTCCACAAAACCAACTCCTGATCTGTATTCCACGCCATCTCCAAGACTTATCCACTCACATTTGCCTTTCCATTTCCTTCCAAATTCCATCATCAATTCCAACTGCAAAATTGTTTGCGTAGCCCGAAACCCAAAGGACACATTGGTCTCTCTATGGCATTTTTTCAATTCCATTTTCAGGGGAAATCAAGAACCTTATCCCCTGGAAAAGGCGGTTGACGAGTTCTGCACAGGGGTTCATCAATACGGTCCGTATTTTGAAAATGTATTGGGTTATTGGTTAGAAAGTCAGAAGAGGCCTGAGAAGATACTGTTCTTGAAATACGAAGAGATGATAAAGGACCCCAAAGAGCAGGTGAGGAAATTGGGATTGTTTCTGGGGAAGCCATTCGAGAAGGAAGAGGATTTGGAAAAAGTTGTGTGGAGGTGTAGTTTGGAGAGATTGAGGAACTTGGAAGTGAATAAAAATGGCTCTGTTATTTATGGAGTTCCGAACGGTAGTTATTTCAGGAAAGGGATTGTTGGCGATTGGAAGAATTACTTGAATCCTGAAATGGAAGATCGAATTAATCAAACAACACATCTCAAGTTTAAAGACTCTGGATTAGAGTTCGAGGAATTACTTGAATCCTGAAATGGAAAATCGAATTAATCAAACAACACATCTCAAGTTTAAAGACTCTGGATTAAAGTTTATGACTTGATATCCCTTTCTTTGTTTTTTCTTTCATTTCTTTTCTGTTGTTCATAAATACACGCGGAAGAAAAAAACGTAACTCTTTGGTGTCATAAGTTACCTTTCTATCTTCCTCGCGTCTGGCATTCCCAAAGGGATGCTAGTTAAAGAGTAGGTCCCTATTAATGGGGGTCTATGCTCTTGTGAGTTGTATTTGGTTTCTCAATTTTGTAGCTTGTTATAAGTAGTTGCTTCTATTTCTTTTTCCTTCTCTTCCCCCTTTTATTTATTTAAATATTAAAAATTACGAAAAAAATAGATCTTTGTATTATATTTACTAGTGTCAATTTTGATTAGACAGACAAATCTACTATTGTCCAAAGCGAGTCAATTAACATATTTTTGTCAAATATTCTAACTTAGCAACTCATGTGGATCATGTTATATTTTGTGTTGTATTGTATTTGTAGCTTATTTTCATTTGCGATATTTATTCTAGATCAACTCACCCAAAATAGTTTCTTCAAAAGTCGCAAGAGCTTTAGAGATTTTATAGACAATTCTCATAGAATCACTACTTGCCCTTTTGCAAACCAATGTGTTACCTTATAAAATACTTTTATGACAAAAATTGAAATGTTAATTAAAGAATGTACCTAATTATATTCGTTTTTGTCACGACCCAAAACCGAGCCGCGACTGACACCCACACTTACCCTCCTATGTGAGCGAACCAACCAATCTAAACCTTAACATTTCAATATAATATCAACAGAAAGCAATGCGGAAGACTTAAACTCATTAATAAAATCAATAACTATTATTATCCCCAAAATCTGGAAGTCATCATCACAAGAACATCTATCCTCAAATTACTAAAGCTAAGAGTATCTAAGAAGCTAAAAATACATAAAAGCTAGTCCATGCCGGAACTTCAAGGCATCAAGACATGAAGAGGAAGATCCAGTCCAAGCTAGAAGCATTAGCTCACCCTGATATCCGGAGTAATGAAGACTTGCTAGAGTTACTGTTGAGTCGAAGATGACGGCACGTTTGCTGCACTCCACAAATAAACAAGAAGAAAACATAAAAGTAGGGGTCAGTACAAAACACGGGTACTGAGTAGATATCATCGGCCAACTCAAAATAGAAAACAGTATATATTAAGCAATATCATAAAATCAACTAATATCCTTAGCATGCAGCATTTACAGTTACCATAACCCTTGGTTATAACACCAAGCACATCGATGAGGACTCACGCCTCCTCATCATACTCATTTGGGAATTAGGTTCATTAGATTTGAATATATTATCATCTTTCAAGATTCATTATCTTTATTCCCCTCGTGTCGGTACGTGACACTCCGCTCCTCATATACTATCCTGGTGTCGGAACGTGACACTCCGATCCTCATTCTATCCTGGTGTCGGAACGTGACACCCGATCCATATTCTATTCTGGTACCGGAACGTGGCACCCGATCCATATTCTATCCTGGTGTCGGAACGTGACACTCTGATCCTCATATACTATCCTGGTACCGGAACGTGGCACCCGATCCATATACTATCATGGTACCGGAACGTGGCACCCGATCCATATACTATCCTGGTGTCAGAACGTGACACTCCGATCCTCATATACTATCCTGGTACCGGAACGTGGCACCCGATCCCCTAATCTCACTACTTTCGTTCATCAAGCCTTCTTTTACACCAAGGCATCATTATTAACAAAGTAGATTAGGGTTTCTTTTCAAGATTTAGGATTCAATAGCTTCATCATGCTTATTATATCACAATTACGTAATCACATTCATGCAAGCATACAATTAAGCATATAGAAGGGTTTACAATACTACCAATACATATCATTCGCTATTAAGAGTTTACTACGAATAGCATAAAAATAACCATAACCTACCTCCACCGAAGATTAGTGATCAAGCAAGCAAATTCCCCAAAGCTTGTGTTTTCTCTCTTCTTCGTTCGATCGATCCTCTCTCTCTCTTGTTCTTTCTATTTTCTTTATTCAAACCCTCTTTCTTTTACCCTAATTAGTATATAATTAAGAATAAAAGATGACAATAATAACCCACTAATTAACTTAAGGTTACCTCTTTTAACCCCCAAGTAATTAGACTTATTAACATTAACCCTCTAACTTTATAATTAAAGCAGGAATAGTCAAAAACGTCCCTTAAAACGTATAAAGAAATCCGACCCGGACTGGGATTGCGCAGCCTGCGATGACCCGTCGCGCCTGTGACGGCCCATCGCGCCTGCGACGGTCCGTCCTGTTGCTCCGTCACAGACTTCAGAGACTTAATTTCTCTGAAGAGTCTGTGACGGTCCGTCCTGCCATTCCGTTACGAAGTTCAGAGAGTCGATTTTCAGTACCCAATTTTCAGATTTTCTAAGTGTTTTAAAACGAGGCCCTGCGACGGTCCGTCGTGCCCATGACGGTCCGTCGTGGGGTCCGTCGCCTCAGCCTGTTTTTCCAGAAATAAAATCTGCTGCTTAAAACGACTAAACAGGTCGTTACAATAGATACCAATTTACCCATCGTTCGTCCCCGAACGATCACTAGAAGGAAAACAAGGGCGAAAAGGAGTACCTGAATCTGTAAACAGATGTGGGTATCTTTCTCGCATATCTGCCTCCTTCTCCCAAGTGGCTTCTTCAACAGGTCAATTATTCCATTGAACTTTGATGGATGCAATCTCTCTTGACCTTAACTTGCGGACTTCTCTATCTAGAATAGCAACAGGTTCCTCCTCATAAGACAAATTCTCATCAAGCAAAACTGAATCCCAACGGATAATGTAGTTTCCATCCCCATGGTATCTTTTCAACATAGACACACGGAATACCGGATGCACTTCGGACAGCCCTGGAGGCAAGGCTAACTGATAAGCCACCTCCCCTACTCGCTTAAGTATTTCAAATGGACCAATATACCTTGGGCTAAGTTTACCTCGCTTACCAAACCGCATCACCCCTTTCATGGGCGAAACCTTCAGTAAGACTTGTTCACCCTCCATGAACTCCAAATCTCTACCCTTTCGATCTGCATACTCTTTCTATCTACTTTGAGCCGCTAACAGCTTTTCTTGAATAGATTTCACTTTCTCTAATGAATCCCTCAAAAGGTCAGTACCCCAAGGTCTAACCTCAAATGCATCAAACCAGCCAATGGGAGACCTACATCTTCTCCCATATAGTGCCTCAAATGGGGCCATATCAATGCTTGAGTGATAACTATTGTTATAGGAGAACTCTGCTAAGGGTAAGAAGCTATCCCAATGACCACCAAATTCTATCACACATGCACGAAGCATATCCTCCAACACTTGAATCGTTCGCTTAGACTGACCATCGGTCTGAGGATGGAATGCAGTACTAAGGTCCAACCTAGTACCTAATTCCGCATGCAATGTTTTCCAAAACTTAGAGGTAAATTGCGTACCTCTATCTGATATAATGGAGAGTGGAACCCCATGCAATCGCACCACTTCCGAGATGTAAAGTTTGGCTTACTTCTCTGCATTGTAAGTCACCTTGACCGGAATGAAGTGAACAGACTTTGTTAACCTATCAACAATTACCCAAATAGAATCAAACTTTCCCAATGTCTTTGGAAGACCAACCACGAAAGCCATTGCAATCCTTTCCCACTTCCATTCAGGAATGGGCATTCTCTGAAGTGTTCCTCCGGGCCTTTGATGTTCATACTTTACTTGTTGACAGTTTGGACATTTGGCAATAAAATCAACAATATCACGCTTCATTATACTCCACCAAAAGTGTTGCTTAGGTCACGATACATCTTGGTTGCACCCGGATGTATAGAATACCTTGAATTATGAGCTTCTGTCAGAATAGTGTTGATAAAATCATCGACGCGGGGTACACATACCCTTCCCTTAATCCTCAAAACACCTTCCTCATCGATTGTCGCTTCTTTAGCCTCTCCTTGCAACACTTTATCTCGGATCCGGATCAATTTTTCATCATTAAACTGCTTTCCCTTAATCTTGTCAAGGAAGGAAGATCTTGCCTCCACACAAGCTAAAAATCCTCCCTTCTCATTTACTTCTAATATCATAAGGTCGTTTGCCAGAATCTGAACTTCTCTAGCCAATGGGCGTCTAGAAGCTTGCAAGTGAGCTAGACTTCCCATGCTTCCCGCCTTTCTACTTAAAGCATCCGCTACAACATTCGCCTTCCCCGGATGATACAAAATAGTGATGTCGTAGTCCTTCAGTAGTTCCATCCATCTCCTCTGTCTCAAGTTCAAATCTTTCTGAGTAAAGACATACTGAAGGCTACGATGATCCGTATAGACCTCACACTTAACCCCATATAAATAGTGTCTTCATTGCTTTAATGCAAACACTACTGCGGCCAATTCCAAATCATGAGTTGGATAGTTTCGTTCATGCACTTTTTATTATCTTGAAGCATAAGCAATCACATTCTTCTCTTGCATTAGCACCGCACCCAAACCCGAATAGGATGCATCACAATAGACAATGAAGTTCTTACCCTCCACTGGCAAGGTAAGGATGGGTGCAGTAATCAACAAAGTCTTGAGCTTCTGAAAGCTTTCTTCACACTCGTCCGACCATACAAATGGAACATTCTGCTTAGTCAAGTTCGTCAATTGGGAAGCAATGGAAGAGAATCCCTTGACAAATCGGCGGTAGTAGCTAGCTAACCCAACAAAGCTCCTTATTTCTGACACATTAGTAGGTCTTACCCAATTCTTCACTGTCTCAATCTTAGAAGGATCCACCATCACTCCATCCTTAGAAACCACGTGCCCCAAGAAGGACACTGCATCTAGCCAAAACTCACACTTAGAGAACTTGGCATAAAGCTTTTTCTCCCTCAACATGTCCAATACCATTCTCAAATGCTCCTCATGTTCCTCCTTACTTTTAGAGTATATCAGTATATCATCAATAAATACGATCACAAAGAGATCCAAATATGGCTTAAAAATCCCGTTCATCAAACTCATGAACGCCGCAGGGGCATTCGTAAGACCAAACGACATCACTACAAATTCGTAATGCCCATACCTGGTTCTAAAAGCAGTTTTTGGCACATCCGTTGCCCGTATTTTCAATTGATGGTAACCGGATCTCAAGTCAATCTTAGAGAAGACACAAGCACCTTGTAACTGATCGAACAAGTCATCAATGCGAGGAAGAGGATACTTGTTCGTTATGGTTACCTTGTTCAACTACCGATAGTCTATGCACATCTGAAAACTCCCATCCTTCTTCTTTACAAACAAAACCGGAGCACCCCAAGGAGATGCACTTGGTCTAATGAAGCCTTTGCTCAACAACTCTTGAAGTTGGGCTTTTAACTCTCTTAACTCCGCGGGAGCCATTCTATAAGGGGGTATAGAAATGGGGCGAGTACCCGGTTCAAGATCAATACAGAAGTCAATATCCCTATCTGGTGGCATACCAGGAAGATCTGTAGGGAACACATCCAGAAACTCACGGACCACCGAAACCGACTCAATCGAAGGCACTTGGGTAGTGTCATCCTTGAGATGTGCCAAGAAAGCTAAACACCCTTTACTAACCATTTTCTTAGCACAAAGAAAGGAGATGATGCGCACCGGATTGGAAGTGTAGTCACCCTCCCACACTAACGGATCTGTCCCAGGCTTGGCTAACGTCACCGTTTTAGCATTACAATCGAAGATCGCAAATTGCGGAGAAAGCCAAGTCATACCCAGAATTACATCAAAATCAACCATTTCTAAGATAACCAAATCTACATAAGTGTTGCTCCCCACAAAGTTCACCAAACAAGACCTATATACCTTTTCAACTACCACAGACTCACCCACCGGAGTAGAAACACAAATAGGCATGTCAAGTAATTCACAACGTAAATTTAGACCATTAGCAAATGAGGAAGATACATAAGAAAATGTGGATCCAGGATCAAACAACACCGAAGCCATGCAATCACAAATCAAAAGATTACCTGTAATGACAGCATCTGATGTCTCCGCTTCAGATCTCCCAGGAAAAGCGTAGCATTGGGCCCCATTACTTGTCTGTCCGTTGCCTCTACCATGTTGTGATGTAGTGGCTCCAGTTTTCCCATCACCCCGGCCGTTTTGGTGACCACCATTACCTCGACCACCGCGTCCTCCAAAATGACGGCCTCTTCCATAACCACCTCTACCTCTAGCTATTGGGGGTCGGTAACTCTGTTTTGGACAATATCTCTTAATATGTCCAATCTCCCCACATCCATAGCACTCTCTGGGTTCATGCATAGGTCTCTCAGGGAAGTGTTGACCGGTCTGAGGTGGACCCCCAACTACAGTCTGTAGTGAAGACTGAATCGGTCGGACTGAGTAACCTCCGGAACCTTGTCCTCTAGAGTAAGAGCCACTAAACTCACCTCCCTTTCGAAACCTTTTTGATGTCGATGCCATGGTGAATTCATCTGGCTTCACTCCTTCCACCTCTACCACGAAATCTACCACTTCTTGGAAGGATTTTGCCGTAGCCGCTACCTGTAAGGCTGACATCCGCAACTCTGACCTCAACCCCTTCACAAAACGACGAATCCGCTCTTGTGGACTGAAACAAAGTTGGGTGGCATATCTGGATAGTGCACGAAACTTAGCCTCATATGCAGTAACCGACATCCTACCTTGCTCTAGACTTAAGAATTCATCTCTTTTCCTATCCCTCAAAGTCCGCGGGATATACTTCTCCATAAAAAAACTAGAGAATGATGCCCAAGTCATAGGTGTTGCCTCTGTCGATTGACACTCAACATGTGATCGCCACCACATTTTGGCGTTCTCTTGAAACTGATAAGTCACAAACTCCACACCAAACCGTTCTACTATACCCATCTTGTGTAGTAGCTCATGACAATCAACCAGGAAGTCGTAGGCATCCTCAGATTCAGCACCCTTGAAGACTGGAGGTTTCAATTTCAAGAACTTACTGAAAAGTTCATGCTGATCATTTGTCATTATAGGCCCGGTAGTCAGACGTGGAAACGTGCCTATGTCCAATGAGGCATCCATACGAGGAGCCATAGTGGCTGCATGTTGTACCTCCGGATCCTGAGGTGCTGGTGCAGATAACACTGGAGGTGTTTGACCTTGATCAGATAACCCACTAAGATAAGCGAGAACCTGATTGATCATCTCTGGGGTAGGTTGGGGTGGCAATTCCTCATTTTGCACTTGTTCATTCTCCCCTTCATCACCCTCTCTTACCACTTCCTCAGTCGGTGGAGGATTCACCGCCCTAGTATCAGATGGGCTAGGTGCTCGTCCTCTTCCTCTAGAGGACGTCCTCCCACGACCTCTACCACGGCCTCTTGCCGCTACTCTTCCTCGAGCTACAGCCCCAGTGGCTGGCTCGGACGCTTCTTGTCTTGCCGGTGTTGGTGTTGGCGCAGTCGTTGCTCTTATTCTAACCATCTGCGAAATAGAGTGAAGATGGTCAGATACCAATTTGTATCACCTAGATACCAATTGGATCCAAGTAATAGCACGAAGAAAGAATGAAAGAATGAAATTTTCCTAAAGTCTTATAGCCCCTCAAAGAAAAGTAAAGGCGTCCCCCTACCGTTCCTTAAGACTCTACTAGACTCGTTCTTGTGTGATGAGACCAACGAACCTAATGCTCTGATACCAAGTTTGTCACGACCCAAAACCGAGCCGCAACTGGCACCCACACTTACCCTCCTATGTGAGCGAACCAACCAATCTAAACCTTAACATTTCAATATAATATCAACAGAAAGTAATGCGGAAGACTTAAACTCATTAATAAAATCAATAACTATTATTATCCCCAAAATCTGGAAGTCATCATCACAAGAACATCTATCCTCAAATTACTAAATCTAAGAGTATCTAAGAAGCTAAAAATACATAAAAGCTAGTCCATGCCGGAACTTCAAGGCATCAAGACATGAAGAGGAAGATCCAGTCCAAGCTAGAAGCATTAGCTCACCCTGATATCCGGAATAATGAAGACTGGATAGAGTTACTGTTGAGTCGAAGATGACGGCACGTTTGATGCACTCCAAAAATATACAAGAAGAAAACATAAAAGTAGGGGTCAGTACAAAACACGGGTACTGAGTAGATATCATCGGCCAACTCAAAATAGAAAACAGTATATATTAAGCAATATCATAAAATCAACTAATATCCGTAGCATGCAGCATTTACAGTTACCATAACCCTTGGTTACAACACCAAGCACATCGATGAGGACTCACGCCTCCTCATCATACTCATTTGGGAATTAGGTTCATTAGATTTGAATATATTATCATCTTTCAAGATTCATTATCTTTATTCCCCTCGTGTCGGTGCGTGACACTCCGCTCCTCATATACTATCCTAGTGTCGGAACGTGACACTCCGATCCTCATTCTATCTTGGTGTCAGAACGTGACACCCGATCCATATTCTATCCTGGTACCGAAACGTGGCACCCGATCCATATTCTATCCTGGTGTCGGAACGTGACACTCCGATCCTCATATACTATCCTGGTACCGGAACGTGGCACCCGATCTATATACTATCCTGGTACCGGAACGTGGCACCCGATCCATATACTATCCTTGTGTCGGAACGTGACACTCCGATCCTCATATACTATCCTGGTACCGGAACGTGGCACCCGATCCCCTAATCTCACTACTTTCGTTCATTAAGCCTTCTTTTACACCAAGGCATCATTATTAACAAAGTAGATTAGGGTTTCTTTTCAAGATTTAGGATTCAATAGCTTCATCATGCATATTATATCACAATTACGTAATCACATTCATGCAAGCATACAATTAAGCATATAGAAGGGTTTACAATACTACCAATACATATCATTCACTATTAAGAGTTTACTACGAATAGCATAAAAATAACCATAACCTACCTCCACCGAATATTAGTGATCAAGCAAGCAAATTCCCCAAGCTTGTGTTTTCTCTCTTCCTCGTTTGATCGATCCTCTCTCTCTCTCTTGTTCTTTCTATTTTCTTTATTCAAACCCTCTTTCTTTTACCCTAATTAGTATATAATTAAGAATAAAAGATGACAATAATAACCCACTAATTAACTTAAGGTTACCTCTTTTAACCCCCAAGTAATTAGACTTATTAACATTAACCGTCTAACTTTATAATTAAAGCAGGAATAGTCAAAAACGTCCCTTAAAACGTATAAAGAAATCCGACCCGGACTGGGATTGCGCAGCCTGCGATGACCCGTTGCGCCTGTGACGGCCCGTCGCGCCTGCGACGGTCCGTCCTGCTGCTCCGTCACAGACTTCAGAGACTCAATTTCTCTGAAGAGTCTGTGACGGTCCGTCACACTTGTGACGGTCCGTCCTGCCATTCCGTTACGAAGTTCAGAGAGTCGATTTTCAGTACCCAATTTTCAGATTTTCTAAGTGTTTTGAAACGAGGCCCTGCGACGGTCCGTCATGCCCATGACGGTCCGTCGTGGGGTCCGTCGCCTCAGCCTGTTTTTCCAGAAATAAAATCTGCTGCTCAAAACGACTAAACAGGTCGTTACAGTTTTTGTGTTTGTAACAAAACAAGAAGCTAAGTCAAGCAAAAGTTGAGACAAGTAATCGTATGCTATAAATACTTTAGTCATCTGACTTATTTTCTTAATCTCTCAATAGATTTAACATGTGGATAAAATCAAATACTTTTGAATTTTGATAAGCTTATTTCTCTTAATTTTTTCAATAAGATCGCGAATTTCATCAATAGTAAGCGACTTCTGATAATAATAATCAAGGCCAACATTCATGAATGATTTCTTCTCTTCTTCTTTTTCTTTGTCTCTCATCCCCACAATCAAACTACAAACATGCATATCTCGAAATTTCTTAGTTGCTTGCATAATAAAAAAGCATTTCTTACTTGAATTGTAGGTAAAAAAAAATTAAGATGTTCAAATAAAAATTAAATTAAGATTTATAGAAGCATACTTGACGACCATTCATTACTGGCATATATAAATTCATCAAAATCAAATCAAAGCATGCACCAGAGTGATGAGCAAGAATAACTTCTTTGCCATTTTTGGTCTTATGAGTTTCCACACCAAATTTCATTAGAAATGCTTGAAGGATCATTCGAGTTGTAGTGTCATCATATACTATAAGTGCTTTTAAGTTTTTTCACAACGTTGTAGTTAATAGACGCTTCGAATGACAACCACTTTTTTGAGATTAAAAACTTGAAAGCAAAAAGTGTCACTCTATCCCAAATCATATGATATAAATTCAAATTTTGAAAGTCAACTTTTTTATTTTGACTGTAAATTTTTGGACATACAATCTCTATTTTTGATTATTTTTTTTACTTATTTAGAAACTAAATAAAAGATAATCCAAATCATATGAACTAGATTTTGAGAGTCAAACTTCTTTATTTTGACCGTAAATTTAGACATACAATCTTTATGTTTTTCTTTTCTTTTACATATTTAGAAATAAAATAAAAGGTACTATAAGTAGAGTTGTCAATATGAGCTAGCCCACCCCCTTCGGGCTAATGCATACATGATTTGACATTTCAAGGGTCAGTCCGGACTAACTCAATGGCTAGAAAACGGTCAGTCCAACCCACAAGTACATGAGATACAGGCTTGCCTGACCATCCCACTTTTTAAAAAATTATATTTTTTTTATAAATATTAAATTAAATTATAAATTATAATTTAAAAATATTGTCATAAATATCGACAAATCAATATTACATGATGTTAATGTTACTACTTGTTAATCAAATCCACAAATAAAATTATCTTTATAATATTTATAGATTTTTTTCCAAGTAAAAGTATAAGTATCTAAATAAAAATATTAATCTAATTGTTTTGAGTTTGGACTCTTTTTAATTTTTAATTTCAATATCATATTATATTTTTAATTAATTTTTATTGGTCCACGGGCCGACCCTATTGATATTTCTCAAGCCCTACAAATCAACAGACTTATTCAGGCCGGACTAAAAAGTCATTATCTTAAATGGACTCCAAAAGTCTTAGCCCAACCCTATTAAATCTCGCGTTAGGCCAGACTAGCCCAACGGGCCTAACCCATATTGACGCTCTAACTATAAGTATAAGAATTTAAAATTAAATTTTTTTAAAGGATAGAGAAATAAATCACGGTATAAGATTATCTTATTTAACTCTCAAAATTCAGACTATTTCATATAAAATGAGACAAAATATCTTATTCCGCGAATTCCATTCCTTTTGGTAAGATGCATTTTGAAAGTGATATTTTTTAAATTATTATGCAAATCCTTCGATTAGTTATTTTGAAATCAGATTATATATATATATATATATATATATATATATATATATATATATCTTCTTGTCATTTCTCCCCACAACCTCCCCCCCTTTTTATATTATTTTTCAAAAAAAAAAAAGAGACGAGGAATCCTGAACTGAAATAAATAATTGTTCCGATGGAACCTTCTCTCTCTCTCTCTCTCTCTACATTTATATATATATATATATATATATATATATATATATATATATATATATATATATATATATATATATATATATATATCTTCTTGTCATTTCTCCCCACAACCTCCCCCCCCCCCCCCCTTTTTTTTATTATTTTTCAAAAAAAAAGAGACGAGAAACCCTGAACTGAAATAAATAATTGTTCCGATGGAACCTTCTCTCTCTCTCTCTCTCTCTATATATATATATATATATATATATATATCGAAATGTCCCTAATAGATTAGATAAATGTTACCTAATATAATAATAGCTAGGCTTAGCAAGCGTTTGATCATCAATTCTTAAATAATTTTGGCAAGTTATTTTTAAGTGAAGTTTTACTCTGTGTTTGACCATAGATTTTGGGAGAAATATTTAACTTTTTCAAGAAACATGTTTTATACCTATAAGTTCTAAAAAATAAGGGTGCTCAGGAATTGTACACGAGTACATTTTTTCTTTTGGATGAATGAGTGCACTAGAAATTTTAAAAATTAAGCTACGTAATATACATGAAAAAAATTTAATAAATATATAATATACATAAAAAAAAATTGAAAAAAAAAGATGAAGCAGTGCACTCGGAATTTTTAAAATCAAACTACGTAATACACATGATTCTTTTTTGAAAAAAAGTATGTAATGTACATGAAAGAATTTGAAAAAAATAAAAGAATTTATCGAAAAAAATACTAAAGACTTGGCTCTTTCAAGGCGCCTTAAACCATTAGGTGACAACACCTTGTTATGTTAAGGGTGTCTAGGATACATTATATAACCACTTTGTATATTATTTTACTTGTATTTACGATACAATTTCCTAACAAGGGTATCTAATGTCCAATTGGACACCCTAAAGAGTACGTTGCTACACCCCTAAAAATATCCATAAGTTTGTATTATAAATTTATAACGAATATGTTCTATAAAATTTATTATAACGAACACAATTAATACTTTTTAAGAATTTTTAAAAATATATATAATTATCTAACACAAAATTAGATTTTTTAAAAGCGGGGTTAGGTGAGATGTTATAGTAACTATTCCTTTTTCAATAAAAAAATAATATATGTTACAGGAGGTGGGGGGATGAAGTAAGAATATTTTTTAATTTTTATAAAATAAGGGGGTGGGGGGAGGGGGATACATTCATTATTTTTACTTTGATCTTTCAAGTCTTAACTAATACTAATAATATTTTTTTTTAGGTGGATTGTTTTGTTTATGTAGTGTATCATGTGGTATTTTATAAATAATCAGATCATCATATATTATTATAAGCATGAAGCTCAAAATTTAAAAGTTGAATTACCATTTTAGCCTTATACTAAATTAAAATATTATAAAATATTTAATTAATTAAATATTAAATATGCTTAAATTATTAATTAAGTTGATTCACTTATTGTTAAAATAAAGTAGGAGAATGAATAGTTATAAAAATAATTAATTATAAAGTTATTACGAAAACGTATTAGAGAAATTTTTCATTTCTCTATCTGATCAGTTTTAGGTGTAATTTTGTCATAATGTGTATTAATACCACACCTTCACTATCTCATCATTAATATTCACACCTTCATAATCTTTCCACACTCTCAAGAAGTTGATGGCATAATTATGAGACTTTTGATTTTACTCAATGATGTCCTATAAATTGCAGTATTTGACACAACAATCTATACACTTTGAAGATATTTAGGTACAGTTTGGAAGAAATTAAAAAAAATGTCTATATTTCTATTGTTTTTATCCTTTAGTATATATTTAAATCACTTTTAGCTTCTGTTCATAACACTGATTACTAATTTTCCTTATCTTCATTTGTTGTTTATAGAAAGGAATGTGTACAAATTGTTAGATTTTCTAATGGAGTTTACAACGAGAGAAAGGATGTTCAAGTCTTCCCGGAGGTTGAAATCAATTTTAATTTCCGTATTATATTCATGCTTTAGATGAATTTTTTTTTATATAATTACTCTTATTTAAAAAAATTCATTGTTATCATATTAAATATCATATTTTTTTCTGTTATTTTTAACATGTCATGAGATCAAAAGAAAATTATTAAGAAATTGCAATCGAAGTTTGTAATTGAAGATGTTTTGATCTAATATATATACTCAACTGTTAACATAATATATCGCTAGGAGTATAAATCACATCTAACCAACCGTTTGATGCAATGCTAATTAATTTTGTTTAGCTTTGGTTGCATGTTATATTATTTTTGGTTTGACAATTTTCATTTTAAAGAAAATTATTACTTGTAGATTGTATAATGTGTTTTAGTGTCTATTTGAGGAATCAATTATTAAATAGGCAATGAGAAAATCGTCTTTTGTGATTTAAATAATAAGCTCGTACTCATGATTAAGAACTATTTTTTCAAGCGCAATTTGAAATTTTCTATTATTCTTAAATCTCATTATAAAGAATTTTTTAATTATTTTATTTGATTAAATATAGTTCTTACAAAACATAACATGATAATCGTGTTTCAATTTTAACATCTATTAGTTCAATACAAACTTTATAAAATAGAAATATAATTAAAAATTAAACTAATCTAACAATTTCTAAAAATTCACACTTTAACTATGATTCTCCAAATTAACAAATCTGCAACCTGAGATGAGAGTTTTATATAACTTTTACCGCTTTCAAGTATTGGATCATTATGACATCATAAATATTGAAGGGGTGTCACTCATTAACGATTTTTAATTTTGTAAAGTGAAGAAGGGGGTTACGGTTTAAAATAATGAGAAATTATCTTATATCTGAGTACGAGAAATCACATTTTAAATATCTAACCACTTATAAATTTACTATAGATAAAGAAGAGGTTATTCTTATATGCACATGTATATATATCATTCTTCAATATCAAATTTCTAGCAATCCATCATCATATTGAGGGCCTTCAAAAACAATAATTATTTTATTGCATACTAATATTATAATTTTGTGAAAGACAAAATTAAATATAATTATAATCGTAATAAATATTATATTAAATATAAATATATCATAATATTTGTTACATCTATAGCACATATTTGTTCTTTAAAATACAAACAATAAACACTCTAAATATTGTGCAAGCCTAACTTAACTTGTTAAATTTTTTTAGGTTTTTATATATATATATATATATATATATATATATATATATATATATATATATATTCAAATGAGTCAACATAGACTAACATGAGACGCAAGGTCAGAAAATTGGAGTATCACAATTAGTAGTAAAACAAAGTAAGAAATCTCAATTAGATATATTTTATTATCTTTTAAGAAATAATACACTCATGGGTATAAGTGTGAAGCTCCAAAATGCAAAGTTGAATTACCATTGTATTCCTATAATAGTTAATTATTTTTAAATATTAGTTCATATGATATTATTAAATTATACTTACTGAAATTAATAACATAATAAAAACCAAATTCAGCTTTGAAGTGCAAATTTATCGTCCTTCATTATTGATAAGTTGAATGCACTAAAAACTATTTAATATCCTCGGAAGGTGGAAGAGTGAAAGCATTCATAATTAATTTCTAGATAAAATTTTACTAGATAAAAAAAGTATACATGCATTGGAATTAATAATTTTAAAAAATAAAGCAATAATGATTTAGCCTTTTAAGTTACCTACTTTTATTATGCTCTTTAAACCATTGTTATTATTTAAAAAAAGAAAACTCATATTAAGGTGTTAGCCAGTTAGTCTAAAGATATCAAAATGTCACTTCTTGGATCACTTAATTTGTAACGTTTTTATCTTCTATTAGCAGATTTTCCATTTTCCTATATTATATATTATACTTTCTCATGTAATCATGTTATCTTTATTATTTTTTTTATATGAGTTTGTTATGCTCAATGTTTTATTTATCTTTATTTGAACTCATCTAAATTGTTGAATATTTCAACTACTAATTAAATTTTTTAAATTTGACTTTTTTTTATGAAGATACAATTAAGAAATGACGCTAATATTTCATAGTGATGATGCAGTAAGTGAAGCAACACAGATTGAACTGTTTCAAGTGGTATCAATTTTCAGGTAATAAATCATTGTTCCTTATATGCAATTAATTATTTTTTTGTAAGTTGATATGTTCTTGATAAAATTTTTGTTTGATTTTTAAATAAAAATTATTTTATAGAAGTTGAGACGGTACACTTAATTGGATTATCCAAAAAAAGAATCTTTTACACAAGGACAAGAAGAAAGACTTCTAGCTTTATCACTGCATTCATGACAATCAATGGAATATCCTACAAGACAAAAAGTTGATGTGATTTGTACAAGTGAATCCAACTCACTAACAAAAAAATTAAAGAAAGAAAAAAATGAACATGAAGAGAATAAAAATGAAGATGAAGAGAATCAATGGTATCTTATAAGTTGATGAACCACTGTAACTTCATTATTTTTTAAATTTACGAGGAAATGAATTATTGACGAAATTTGTGAAATGTACGTATATACCTTTGGGTCGGTAACAAATGTGATTGAAAGTAGTATTTTTTCATGCATAATAGCTAATTCTTGATATATATATTGTTTAAATTTATTATTTGCACTACAAACATTGTATGAAGTATTTTAGGATAAACGTGCAACGCACGTTTTTGGAAACTAGTATTATTATAAGTGGGAACAGTTTAACCCAAAAAGTTGATTTATCATTTTGTCCCTATATATTAAACAAATATTAATTTATAAAAAAAATGCTTATAATATCAACCCTAATTTAATCCTCCAGAAAGACCTGTTCAGCCTCCCTCATCAGTGTAACAACGTTTCATTTTTGTGCAGTGTCTCTGGACTTTTTTTCAGGCTCAACTTTCATTGCTTTAATGTCCAAAACCTTTTCAGATTCTTGACTCATTTATATAAATATCTCCAGCAACATGTCATTGTTCATTAATCTGCTTCTCTTTTCTGTGCCTCATTCAAATACATCAGCTAATTTCCCCCCACTTTTTTATGTAGCTTATTTAGTTTTGTTCTCTTTATTGTGTATCTCGTTGATATTGTTATTTAACCATAGAAGCTATAGCTAGAGACAAACTGCATTTACGGTTTTCTGAACTCTGCTCTGTGCTTGAAACCTTTGAGTCTTGCGTCTCTACTTGATTACTCTCAATGGCGTTTTTGACTGGGGGATGAGCAGAGGCATCATGCTCCTTTATCAACTCACTTGCAAACTCCTTTGCAGTCTGTATTATAAGATATGTTAGGATTATGAAATGCATCACCTTAACAAGATCACCTACTATAGCCTTCAAGAAAGTTGAACGAAAAGTATGATGATGAAAAATGTCTTGAATTATTTTGAATAAGAACACAAGTAGTAATTTGTTTATGTAAAGTCAATACAGATATCATCCTATTTCAATGTATTGGATGGGCTTGTGATCTTTTTGTAGTCCTTGTAGCTAGGCATATACCTCGATCTGAAATTCATATGATAAGACATGTGAATTTTTAGTTTCCTAAGCAGATTAAGACAGAGACATTTCATTCCTTATATACTGTCCTACTAGAAAATTATCATTTTGAGGTTGAGGAAAAAGCATGGGGATGTTGCTGTAGTGCACTCTGTCTGTGTGCAAAATAGGCATTTAGATGTTCTCTTAGTGTTTGGGTTATGAAATTGAGTTGTAATATCGTTTTTATCATTTTTTTGGTTTAGTGGTTCATTATTTATTTATTTATTTTTTTAATCATTTTTGATTTAGTGGGTGATTGAAATTTGTTTTTATATTGGTTATGAGTCAGTAATATAAGCAAAGAATGTCAAACATCAGTCTTTTCTTTTTGGTTAGTTGTGATAAAAAAAAAATTAAATATGAAAGGTGAATACAATAACAGGAAAAGCAAAAGCATTAATGTACCAATGTTCCAACCTTACACAGTGTAATTGTTTCATGTAGAAAACATACATTAGCAACATATATTTACTGTGCACAAATTGACTCAGGGAAATTTCTAAGTCCCAAACTTATATCCTAATGTCTCTGTATACATAGCATTCTGAGAAGCGGTCATGAGCTTAGTAGAGAATCATCTTTCGTCGCCTTTCGTATGCACACCATTTTTCAATCTCAAACTCATGCAGAAGTTTGTTGTGATAAAGATTGCTCATTTTTTGTTTTTATGTATTCTTGTGTTTGCTATTTTGGTCTATTTTGAAGTGCTTAGACCTTGCTTCTTCCTTTTTTTTGGTATAAATTTTGATCGAGTAGATAAGCTAACAAGCTAAAGATGCAGCCGCTAATGCTTGCATGTAATTAACATTTGCATTGTAAATCAAGGACAAGTATATTTTTCGCATAAATTTTGTGTTTTATGAAGTTCCTATGAATCCAATAATCTAGAGAAATTAATTCTACATTTAGTAATTAGTTCTTCCAAAAGATCTTGTTGTTCCCATTATAATATAGAATGTGTTACCTGTGTGACATCTCCAATATTGACCCAGAATAACCATCATCATCCGTTTTGGCAAAAGCAAAGTTGAGGTTCATATTGATGAGAATGCCATTAGCATTTACCAAGATTAGTTGAATTCATGGCTCTTAGGAGTCTTTCTTGTGCTGTAACTCATAGATCTTGCTTAGTTCTCTTTGGAAATTTGTTGGGTACCATAAAATTTATGGCTTTTAAATTGAAATTTTCTTTGATTTGTTAAATAATTTATCTTGCAAGTTCTATGTCACTGACTTAGAGTATTTGCTAAATTTCCGTGTGGCCCTCGACGACTTACTCACTAATCTTTCAAGGTCTTGTAAGCTCAAGAAAGCCTTTAAGACTTAGATCGCTAAGAGAATGATTGAGGAAGAACTTAGAAAGAACAAAAGAGAGCTTTGGAAGAAGGCTTTTTTATTATGCTTGGAGACTGCTTACAACTTTGCTTGGTGCCTTTGCAATGAGGGGCACCTCTATTTATACTACTTCCTAGGGACTAAAGTGCAATTAGAATTTACTTTACAAGTCCCTAGAATATTTACACTTTGGTCCCTTTTCTAGAGAATTCTACACTACCTTGGGACCTTCTCTATCCTTCTTGAGAGTTAAAAAATGTTCTAGAGTTCTCCGCACAACTCTATAGCAATATGCCCCTTTACGGATGCAGAATCAGGCTGAAATTATGGCGGGACATCACACGCTCCCCCACCTGATGATGCAACGAGCGCGACGCATTGCTATAAGAACTCTGGACTTTGTCCTTGAACTGCCACAAATCTTCATATTTCTCCCATGTGATCTCTTTCAGAGTTTGTCCCTTCCAATGCACAAGGAACATTGCGCTGGCTTGTTGACCTCGCTTCCGTTTGGCTTGATAATCCATGATAGCTTCGATCTCTCGGTCATGAAAGGCAGTGACAGTAATGGGTGCCCATTGTGATCGATTCCTGCTAGGATCTTCCTTGTCCTCATGGTACGGCTTGAGGACGCTCGCATGAAACATCAGATGGATCTTAAAGTGTGGAGGTAACTCCAACTTGTATGAAATCTTTCCCACCTTGGCAACGATCTTGAACGGACCCTTATATTTGCGCACTAAGTTTTGATGGACGCCTCTTAGTTCTTTGAACTGTCTTGGATTGAATTTCACCAAGACCATGTCGCCTTCTTTATAGTCCGTGGGACAACGCTTGCGATCGGCGAGCTTCTTCATCTTCTTGGTTGCCTTGTCCAAGTAGGACTTGGCAGTGTCAAGTTGCTCCTCCCAACCCTTTGGCAAGATGGTAAGCACCCAAACTGTTTACCTCAAAAGAAGTTGGCAACGATTGCGGAGTTTGGGGTTGTTGGCCTGTCGCCAACTCAAATGGTGTGCGTCCGGCGGACTCGCTCCTCTGCAAATTGTAGGAAAACTGTGCCATATCTAGGAGTCTGGCCCAATCCTTTTGATGCGCACTAACACAGTGCCTTAGATAGCACTCTTGTAGGGCGTTGATGCGTTCGGTCTGCGGGTGGAAACTTGCGGAGGAGTGAAGCTCCATTCCAAGTATCTCGAACAACTCTCTCCAAAAGTTCTCGGTAAATCGGGGGTATTGGTCGCTAATGATATGTCTCGAAAGCCCCCAATATTTAACCACGTTCTTAAAGAACAATTGAGCAGCCTTTTTTGCCGTGCAACCGGATGTGGCGGGCATGAATGTAGCATACTTTGAAAACCTGTCCACCACGACCATGATAGTACCAAACCCGTCGGACTTCAGCAAGAAAGTGATGAAGTCCATGGTCACGCTCTCCCATGGGCGTTCTGCTACGGTTAGTGGCTCTAGTAACCCTTCCGGTTGCCTTTGCTCAACCTTGTCTTGTTGGCACACAAGACAAATCTGCATATAAAACTCAATGTCGTCCTACATGCGTGACCAGAAGTAAAAAGCCTCGATCAGCGCCCTCGTACGTCGGTGTCCCGAATGCCCAGCCTATGGTGTGTCGTGGCTTTTGTTTGTGATGCGCCACTTGATAGAACCAAACTTGGGTACATAAACCCTCCGACCGGTGGTGAGCAAGAAGCCATTTTCTACCCAAAAGCGCTTGGTTTTGCGTTGGACAACAAACTCCATCAGTTTTTTAGCCTCTGGATAGTGTTGCATGGCATCCTTGATTGCATCTTGAATGTCACAGTGATCTGTAGTGATGGCAACAAGCTCGGCCTTCCTATTTAGTGTGTCGTCCACGGCATTGCCTCTTCCTAGCTTGTACTCCAAAACATAGTCGAACTCTGCTAGAAAATCTTGCCATCTAGCTTGCTTTAGGGTGATCTTCTTTTGGGACTGAAAGTATCTAGTGGCACCGTTGTTGGTCTTGACCACGAACTTGGAGCCTAGTATGTAGTGTCTCCACGTTCGTAGGCAATGCACAATGGCTGTCATCTCTTTCTCCTGCATCGTGTACTGTCGTTCGACCTCATTTAATTTGAGGCTCTCGAATGCTACTGGGTGTCTATCTTGCATTAAGTCTCATCCAATGGCAAATTCTGAGGCATCAGTATGTATTTTAAAGGTCTTGGAGAAGTCGGGCAGTGTCAAGATCGGCTCCTCCGTTAGTGCGGCTTTGAGACCTTTAAATGCTTTTTGCCACTCCTCGCTCCAAACCCACAAATTATTATTCTTTAACAACTCGGTGAATGGAGCAACTTTAGCGGAGTAACCACTTATGAACCTGCGATAGTAGTTCACAAGCCCAAGGAATGATCGCAGCTCGGTCACCTTCGTGAGCGCCTCCCACTCTTGGATCTCCTTAATCTTCGCCTCGTCCATTTGGCGTTCACTTTGGATGATAACATGGCCTAAGAAGTGCACCTCGGGCTAGGTGAACTGGCACTTCTCCCGCTTGACGTAGAGCTGGTTCTCTCGTAAGACTTGGAAGACTTTCCTCAAGTGCTCCACGTGTTCCTCCAAGGTGTTGCTATAGATGGCTATGTCATCTTAGTACACCACCACGAACTGGTCCAAGTAAGGATGTATAATCTCGTTCATCAGCGTGTAAAAGGTTGCGGGTGCGTTGGTTAAGCCGAAAGGAATCACCTACCACTCGTATACTCCGTAGCTAGTCACGTACGCTGTCTTTGGCTCATCTCCCTCTGCGATGCGCACTTGGTAGTAGCCTTTCCGGAGGTCCCTCTTGGTGAAGTACTTGGCCTGCCCAAGTCTATCAAATAAACCTGGAATTAGCGGGATAGGATATTTGTTCTTAATTGTGACCTTATTGAGTGCTCGATAGTCAACACATAAGCACAACAACCCGTCTTTCTTCTTCTGGAACAGCACTGGCGCGCCATAAGGTGCCTTGGATGGACGGATGTGACCGGCCTCGAGGATCTCCTTCAACTTCTTCCTTAACTCCTCTAACTCTGATGGAGCCATACGGTAAGGTGCATGTGTGAGTGGCTTGGCTCCGACCTCTAACTCTATCTCGTGATCTACCTTGTGCCTCGGAGGTAGATCCTTCGGCAGCTCGTCCGGTATCACGTACTCGTTCTCCTTAAGGACTTTCTCTATGTGCCGTGGCAAAGACTTCATAGTACCATTGTCTTCTCCCGAACATGCAGTGGTAGGTAGGAACGTCGGCTCCCCTTTCTTTAGGCCATTCACAATCTGCATGGCCGATAAGTGGGCGTGTCCTTACTTCTTTGGAACCTTGACTAAGGGTACCATGCATGAACCTTCCCTCTCCATGACCATGAGTCGTTGGAGGTAGGGATCGATCATCGTGTGGCAGCGTTGGAAGAATTCTTGCCCGAGAATGATGTCGAATATGTCTAGAGGAGTGACAGTTATGTTTGTCTTTCCTTGCCACTTTTCTAAGGTGATGCTTACTCCTTGGGCGACCCCGCACACGGGAGTCGGTGGGGCGTTAACTGTGTTGAGGCGGGTGATGCTTGGCATGTAATTCAGCCCTAACCTCTCTGCCACCATTTTAGTGATGATGTTTGCTTCAACACCAAAGTCTACCATGGAACGAGATGGTCGTCCATTAATGGAGATGTTTTTACATAGCCCGTGCATAAGTCTCCTGGCTTCTCGGTCTTCTAGGCTATCGCACCGCGCAGTCCAACCATGCCCAACTGTGTCGTACCCGCTTCTTATCCTTAATATTGTGAGTCCTTTTCCTTCCGTTCACGTAGGATGGCACCAAGGTTCTTCATTTCGGGGCACCTGGCATAACCGTGAGGTCCTCCGCATATGTAGCATCCATCTTCTTTGTTGGTCTGCGCCCACTTCTCTGTGTAATTCTGGCATCCGAACCGCTTGCTATCCGACTTGTGGGGGTCGTGCTGCTTGGGGTGTACGTGCTGCTCCTTCCTGGACCACAGTCTCCCCCACCTTTGGCATTACTACTTCTTGCATCTTTGCCTTTTACCTTGTCATGTCGTTCATGTTTAAAGTCCGTCAAGAAATCGGCTTGTGTGATGGCTTCGTGTATGGTCTTGACCTGACGCCACTCCAACTCCGTCTTAGCCCAATTCTGTAGTCTGTCGATGAAGTGGAACAACATGTCTTCGTCCGTGAGTTTGGGAATTGGAAGTATAGAGTTGTGAAATCTTTCACGTATGCTTGAATGCTTCCCGTTTGCTTCAATTCTCGGAACTTATGCTTAACCTCGTACACGACGTTGTTAGGGAATAAGACTTTCTTGAATTCTTCGCGGAATTGCTCCCACATGTTGATGGTGCATGTCCCCTTCCCGATCTCGGCCTCTTTGCGCCTCCACCATAGCAAAGCCATCTTGGCAAGTACAACACGACAATGTTGATCTTGTTCTCGTTATTTCTTACCCGACTACACTTGAAGTAATTCTCCAAGTGCTATAGAAATTTTTCCACCTCTTAAGCATCACGGACGCCCTTGACTATAGGTGGCTTGGGAGCCTTGACCCTGGACTCCCTATCAAGGTCAGGTAATGCAGATCCTCTAACCTCACGCTTTCCTTGAGTGCTTTTACTTCGGCCTTCAGGGTCTCGATCGTGCTAAGCGCTTCCGTAAGCTGATGTTCCAAGGAAGTGATGGTCTTTTTTGTGTTAAGCACATCCATAAGTCGACAATCCAAGGAAGTGATGGCCTCGTTCATCTCGAACTCGGCCCGCTGGCGACCTTCTAACTCTTTACGGATGTTCTCGATCTCCTCAAGGGTGAAGTCCTCATGGGTCTTGAACTTGCTGTCTGCCACGTTCATGTGCCGGCCTAAGATCTCGACGGCTTGTATCACCACTTCCACCCTTGTGACCCATTCTTCACCAGCGGTGACGTCTATGGCGTCTTTGCGCAATTCATCATCACTTGCTTCGGCCGTATAGGGTGGATGAGATGTTAGCGCCTCGCTAGGTGTGGGTTCGAGCATAACCTCCTCATTACCCTTTTGATGTTTCTTCCCCTTTCGGTTCTTCTTACCACCATCTATACGGACGTTGGTGGTGTAAGCGCAGTTTACGTCTCCTTCGGTAGCCATTCACTTAGTATCAAACCTTGTTGATACCACTTTATCGTGGACGTAGAGTATTTGCTAAAGTTTCGTCTGTCCCTCGACGACTTACTCACTAATCTTTCAAGGTCTTGTAAGCTCAAGGAAGCCTTTAAGACTTAGATCGCTAAGAGAATGATTGAGGAAGAACTTAGATAGACCAAAAGAGAGCTTTGGAAGAAGGTTTTTTATTATGCTTGGAGACTGCTTACAACTTTACTTGGTGCCTTTACAAATGAGGGGTACCTCTATTTATACTACCTCCGAGAGACTAAAGTGCAATTAATATTTACTTTACAAGTCCCTAGAATATTTACACTTTGGTCCCTTTTCTAGAGAATTCTACATTACCTTGGGACCTTCTCTAGCCTTCTTGAGAGTTCTAAAATGTTCTAGAGTTCTCCGCACAACTCTAGAGCAATCTGTCCCTTTCCGGATGCGGAATCAAGCTGAAATTGTGGTGGGTCGTCACATCAAGGTGTGTAAGTTGTATATGTGCTTAATTAATTGAAGAGAAATATAAATATTTATAGTCAGTGAATTCCTCCATCTTTTCTCTATATTACTCATTTTTCTTGTCTCTATCTTCCTTACTGTTGCGGAATAAATATTTCTAATAGTAATTCATATATGTATAGGAACAAGTTAATTTTTACTCTCGCATAATATTTTCATCACCCTATTATATTTTTTATTTTCCTTTATTTGTATATTGCCCTTTTTATATGCATTTATTTATCGCACCATATTATTTCTGATTTATATTGTTTTCTTTTTTCTTCCATACTGTTAAAATCTCACAAATGATTGTGTTGTATTTCATAATTCAAATTATATATATATAACTTGACAAAAATTTCTTTTGTCAAAATTTACAGATGACAAAATTAGTAACTCTCAAATGAGCCAAAGAAGACGAAGGGTACACATACATATAATTATTATTTATATATGTCAATTAAATATTTAAACATGATTATTTTATAACAAATAAATATTTTTATTTTATAGGTGTAGACTATGAAAATTGATAGTGATCTACTAAACATCCTAAGGAAGACATATGTTGATCAAATTTCTATACAACTATTACAGAACACCACTCTCCTTTGACGACAAGTTCTCGATATGTATGCATCTGTAAAAAAGTGGAGGGTATTCCTTAAAAATAAGGCGGAAGATTTTTAGGCATTAAACATTTGCTTCGAGTTTGTAATTTACACATCGTACATTTATATTTTATAGGCATTTATACTAATTAGCATTGTATACACGTGTTCAAAAATTAGTAATAAAAAAAGTGTGTAGTACACACCATCAAGAGAGTAGTAAAAAAATGTATTTCTCAAATTAATGGGAGATAGTTTAGATATATAACTCATACTCTCCATAATTTAGGTGTGAAAACTCAAATAAAGGACATAGTATGTGTTTCTGACACTTCACTCATTTTAAAAAGTTCCAAATTTAATTTGACCTAAATACTAAATTTTTTCTAGTATTTAAGAATTTAGATTATTTGCCAAAAACATTTGTTAAATAGTAATAAGTTGTAACCCCCCCCCCCCCCCCCCACACACACACTCACACAAATATTTTTGAGAATATCTATGGCCAAATGAGTCCTAATATCTTCATTAAAATATGAGTACGTAAGTTATAAAAGTCTTGTAAAACTTAATCCACACGTCAATATATCATAGCTAATTTTTTCATTAATATTAAAGCATTTAGGAAGAAAATAAAATATATTTTACCAATTTCTTATTTAAATCGAAATATGCGAAATGTAAAGATAAAACTCTCAAATTTAGATCATAAGAGTTAGACACAAGACGATAAATAACCCCCTTTCATTGCCATTTTTCGTTGTCTTCTGCTTTGTTTCCTTCTATGTCTTTTTTTTTTAATTTGGCGTACTGCAAACGTGAATCGTTTTAAGCAAATTACATGTCAAATTATTTAGTCCCTTATCTTATTCACAGGTCTGATAAGTTCATTCCATCGTAGAAAAGTTGTATGCTACCACAATGATAACAATGGTTAGAGACTTGCAGTGTTAACTACTGCTGAGGCTGCAGGAATGACTGTATTGAAGCCAGGGAGACTGGTGGCACTGTATGCTGAAGCTGCCTCAACAGTGTAATCATGCTACTAGCAATCTGCTCTATCGGCTATTGAACAATGTTGATAGTGAACAACCTTGGCTTCAATCAGGTCAGCTTTTATTGGAAACAGGAATAACTGAGTACAAAAAAAATCAGAACAAAGTTATTACAATGTTCTCCTACAGGCTAAAACAAGTAAAGGAATGACTTTTGTAAATAAGTAACATGATTCGAGAAACTACACAACATGTGATTAATAGAACATCGAAGTAGAAAAGTACTTGGGCCGAGTCAGTGCTGTCACAGAGAAAATTACAGATCTTCCCTAATGCTGAAACTTCATTATCATAGGTCATTATGTTCTCAGGTAGTACAACAATTGGATGCCTTACAAAACTTTTAGCCTTGATAGAGCCTCGGAGTAAGGGTAATGAAATGAAGTTAAAGTAGGAACATGTTACACCTGTCCATCATTCTTCTGCTTACCAACATGGGCATTAGATATGCTAAGAGCTCATCGAAGAGGGGCAGAAAATCTGCCTTGAATATTTTTATTGATATACCCAATAATTCACCTGCCTATAAAGATTTCAAAATGATAAGCCTGATAATACGAAAAACATGTTTAATGATAAAAGGATCTACCACTCATTCTTGAGAAACAATTTTTGTTAAACATACTTGGTCAAACACTTCTTTTTCTTGATCATTTCCCCGCTGAGCAATTCCCTTCTATGGGTATAAAAGTCTTTAGATTTTCTCTCTCTTGTTGTTTTTTTGTTCGACTTAATCACATCTATAATACTTCAGACTTGACATGAATTCCAAAGGAGAATACACGATAATATATTAAAGTTCATGAGAAGGAGTAACCGTAAAAACATACTATATGTTTCAAGACTTAATTAGCATTAAACTGTTTAACAATCATACACATCTCTAGTAATTGCTTGTCCCCCAATATATGTTCTGCCTCTCCCAAGTTTAGGTCCAACTCATTTTTGTTCAAGTGGTGTATGGACCAGATTGTTGAGTGAACTTCGAGTAATTCCACCGAGTATACTTATCCAGGTAAGGTAACTCTATTTCTAACTCATATGATCTATAACTCAGCTTATACAAATATACTATCAAATAGGCACGAGTTTTGGAAGTCTAGCATCATTCTCTTGATAAACCTTCATCTTTCATTAGTCACACGTCAAAACTTTGTATATATTGAGATGGTTCAACGATTTTCATTCATCAGATCAACCGAACTATTTGTACGAACAAGTTTTTTTCACCTTACAACATATGTATATGTTCATACAATTATTTTTTCTTTTGGATGCAGTTAACTTTAAGTTCTGTAGAATTCTTTGATGTGATTTCATTGATCTTATTTTTAAAAAAAATCAATATACTGAATAATTAACTGTTATAGTTTACATTCTCATCCCATCCAATCGTTGATATAGCCTTTTTCTTATTTTCGGTTTGATGACTTTCTTAAAATATCTGAAGTCAAGTTTCATTCAATTAGTTAATAATTAATCGTTTTGACTGACTCATTTTACGTAAATGATAAGTAGAAAAGAGGTAGGAACTAGAATAAATAGTTCGGTAGAAACAAATGCAAAAATTATTTATTGCTACTGAAATATTTATTCTAGTTCATACCGCTTTTGTACTTATCATTTACCTAAAAACAATCAGTTAAATCAATTAATTACTAACTAATTTGATTGAAACTTGACTTTTGGGATTTTCATAAAGCCACTGAAATCGAAAATTAAGAAAGCCTATATCGACCATTGGATATGATAACCTATAAGTTAGTGTTGATACAACATATTCTTTTCTAGCATTTGATAAAACCTACTTGAATTTTCCTTCAATGGATGATATCCAAAATAATGTTTTTTCTGCAATCTTTAGAACTTACATGAAATCTATTATAAGTATAGTAAAATGCTTATGCTCTATTCAAAGAAAGAGATCTTTATTTACATAACTATATGTCCTGACAACAAGGAGCACTGTTCCATATGTTTAATAAGGGGCACCTAAATTTCAGAATCATTTCTCCCCTTAAGTTTGAAAATTTACTTAATTAAGTTTGATTTAAGCCTACCTTTTTTTGGTCTGTGTGTCTTAGGATGAGTATTTTAATGGCGAGGAAATGAATAAATTAATTGTGGTCATTTATTCCATATCGATTGCATTATTGAGTGGAACAAGCTTGAGAACACTTTCCCATGTGCAAGAGGAGAGTGCTGACTATGCTACCTTGAGAATTCATTCATTTCATGTTGCCTTGGCTTCAACTAACATAATTTGAGTTTAAGAATACTTGCACCCACCAAAGGATATCGATGAAATAGTGATTTCTTGTATTTCTGTTGAAATAGCGGAAGATGGTTCATCATGCTCCATCATCTCTTCCACAACTAGGCTTGTAACTTCCTTGTCCTTTATTATGAGTTCCGAAAGCTGCAAGCCTAGTTGTGGAAGAAATGACAGAACATGACAAACCACCTTCTGCTATTTCAACAGAAGTTATAGATTTCACTAATCAATAGATATCCTTTGGTGGGTGCAAGTATTCTTAAGCTCAAATTATATAAATTGGGAATGGTTCGCTCAACTCTCATTATAAGCCTTATATTTGAACAACCAATGAAGAAAAGCACCACCATGTAGCCCAAACTAAACTGATTGGTTAAAGCCGAGTGAACATTGAATTCATGAATTTTCAAGGTGAAGGTAAAATAGCTGACACTATCCACTTGCATGTGGCACAAGCATTCTTGAGGTTCTTCCACTCTTTGTGCAACCAATATTGTATAAACAAAATCAAGTTTTGCACGATCTAACCTATCAAAATACTCTTAATACATATGAATCAAAAAAAGAAGATGTTTGGAATCAAACTGAAGTAAGCTTATAAACGTAAGAAGGGGGGATTATGGTTTTAATGCTCTATGCCAAGCATATGCAACAATGCTACTTGTTATTAGGACAGGTTGAATTGTCTACCTTGTACTTATGTAGACATATGCCTAAATAAATATCTCTTGCTTTGGTTTTAGCATAAGACATTCTCAAATTTGACAGATTTCAAATATGGTGTAAAAGATGTTATTTTTTAAAAACACATAATTTAAGATTTAGGTGTTTGCTATTAGGAATCTGGTCTCATATTACTTGATGCATAACAAAGTTTAAAACAATTCACTTCCCCGCTCACTACAAAAGGTCAAAATCTCCAATTAGTTTGAATGACCATCTATTGTTACTTTTACCAATATCGTATTATAGTTAATAAATAGACTTAAATTAATAAATTTTCTTATAACTTGGTGGAGGGGGGTCAACCATATTTTACTCAAAGACCCATTTTTTTTCTCTTCACTTTCTCATCCAACACATAATCTGGATATTATAGTGGCCACACCAACCCTTTCATTCTTATTGCTTCGGATTCCTTCGGGCGGTACAAAGTAAACCTTTGTAGCATTTCTCAGAGTACCAAATTAAACCTTAGGAAAATGAATGAATTTAACTTAGCAAATTTTAAATAGCCTAGTGTCATAGACTTAGACTTTAATTAAGCACAACGTGTGACACTTGACAAGTAAATCACAAATCTTTTCCAATTTTACAAGCTCAATTAAGTCTTTTTAACACTAGACTGCTAAGAGAATATTGGATTTAAGAAAGACACAAGAGAATTTCTCAAGTAAGCTTTTATAGTTCAAGACTTGAAAGATTTGCTTGATCGTTTTTACAAATGAATTCCTTTTTATTTATACTATCTATATAGGGGCTAATAGATAAACAGTAGTTTCCATACAATTCCCTACTTATTTACAAATAAGTCATCTTTCTAGAATATTCTACGCAACTTAAATATTCCAAGAACCGTTCATGCAAATCTACGGGATTCTAAGGTCATCTAAGATATTATCCACATATTCTATAACAATCTACTAGTGACAACAAGGAGCATTGATCCTATGTTTAGTAAGGGGCACCTAAATTTCAGAATCATTTCTCCCCTTAAGATTGAAAATTTACTTAATTAAGTTTGATTTAAGTCTACCTTATTTGGTCTGTGTGTCTTAGGATGAGTATTTTGATGGCGAGGAAATGAATAAATTAATTGTGGTCATTTATTCCATATCGATTACATTACAAAGTGGAACTATCTTGAGAACACTTTCCCATGTGCAAGAGGAGAGTGCTGACTATGCTACCTTGAGAATTCATTCATTTCATGTTGCCTTGGATTCAACTAACATAATTTGAGTTTAAGAATATTTGCACCCACCAAAGGATATCGATGAAATAGTGATTTCTTGTAATTCTGTTGAAATAGCGGAAGATGGTTCGTCACGCTCCATCATCTCTTCCACAACTATGCTTGTAACTTCCTTGTCCTTTATTATCAGTCCCGAAAGCTACAAGCCTAGTTGTGGATGAAATGATGGAAAATGACGAACCACCTTCTGCTATTTCAACAGAAGTTTAAGAATTCACTAATCCATAGATATCCTTTGGTGGTGCAAGTATTCTTAAACTCAAATTATATAAATTGGGAATGGTTCGCTCAACTCACATTATAAGCCCTATATTTGAACAACCAATGAAGAAAAGAACCACCATGTAGCCCAAACTAAACTGATTTGTTAAATCCGAGTGAACATTATTTTTATGAATTCTCAAGGTGAAGGTAGAATAGCTGACACTATCCACTTGCATGTGGCACAAACATTCTTGAGGTTCTTCCACTCTTTGTACAACCAATATGGTATAAACGAAATCATGTTTTGCACGATCTAACCTAACAAAATACTCTTAAGACACATAACTCAAAAAAAGAAGAAGTTTGGAATCAAACTTAAGTAAGCTTAAAAACGTAAGAAGGGGGGGATTATGGTTTTAGTGCCCTGTGCCAATCATATGCAACAATGCTACTTGTTATTAGGACAGGTTGAATTGTCTACCTTGTACTTATGTAAACTTATGCTTAAATAAATATCTCTTGCTTTGGTTTTAGCACAAGACATTCTCAAATTTGATAGATTTCAAATATGGTGTAAAAGATTTTATTTTTTAAAAACATATTATTTAAGATTTAGGTGTTTTCTATTAAGAATCTGGTCTCATATTACTTGATGCATAACAATGTTTAAAACAATTCACTTCCCCGCTCACTACAAAAGGTCAACATCTCTAATTAGTTTGAATGACCATCTATTGTTACTTTTACCAATATCGTATTATAGTTAATAGATAGACTTGAATTAATAAATTTTCATATAACTTGGTGGAGGGGGGTCAACCATATTATACTCAAAGACCCACTTTTTTTTCTACACTTTCTCATCCAACATATAATCTGGATATTATAGTGGCCACACCAACCCTTTCATTCTTACCGCTTCAGATTCCTTCGGGTGGTACAAAGTAAACCTTTGTAGTATTTCTCAGAGTACCAAATTAAACCTTAGGAAAATGAATGAATTTAACTTAGCAAATTTTAAATATCCTAGTGTCATAGACTTAGACTTTAATTAAGCACAATGTGTGACACTTGACAAGTCACTCACAAATCTTTTCCAATTTTACAAGCTTAATTAAGTCTTTTTAACACTAGATCGCTAAGAGAATATTGGATTTAAGAAAGACACAAGAGAATTTCATAAGTAAGCTTTTATAGTTCAAGACTTGAAAGATTTGCTTGATCGTTTTTACAAATGAATTCCTTTTTATTTATACTATCTATATAGGGGCTAATAGATAAATAGTAGTTTCCATACAATTCCCTACTTATTTAAAAATAAGTCATCTTTCTAGAATATTCTACGCAACTTAAATATTCCAAGAACCGTTTATGCCAATATATGGGATTCTAAGGTCATCTAAGATATTATCCATATATTCTGTAACATTCCACTAGTGAATAGTGTTCTTCCAATGTTATTCTTCCACATGGACAACATTGTGCCACTTGGTGCCTACGTAGTGTGATGACATGGAAGGTCATCAATCTCTCCCCCAACTTATATTGCGACGACCACGGGGCACTGTTGCTGCATGAACTCTCAAATTCGGTCTTTGAATTTCCACAAGTCTTCATATCATTCCCATGTGGCTTCTTCTGGTGATTGTCCCTTCTAGTGGATGATGAACGTGGTAGTAGTATGCTTCCCTTTTTTCTGTCTAGCTTGGTAGTCAAATAAACCCTCAATTTCCCGATAATGCAAACTAGTGATGGTAATTGTGGCAGACTTGTCAAACTTCGATTGGGGTCATCCTTGTCATCACAATATGGTTTGAACCCATTGGCATGAAAGATGGGTTGACCTTGAGATGAGGTGGTAACTCTAACTTACATGATTTTTTACACCTTGACGACGATCCTAAACGACCCCTCATACTTCCCTACCAGATTTTTGGTGCATACCTCGAAGATCCTTGAACTTCCTTTTCTTAAACATTACCAAAACTATGTCCTCAATCTATGATCAGAGGGAATGCGCTTGCAGTTGTAAAATTTCATCATTTCCTTGTCCAAGTAGGACATAGAAGTGTCAAGTAGCTCCTATTATTGCCATATGGTAAGCCCTCAAATGCGGTCGTTAGTGATTCTAGAGTTTGTGCTTGCTGTCATATGGCAAGTTATATGAGAATAAAACGGACTATATATAATAGCATTTTTTAATATTTCTTACGTGAACTCACAAAGTGCCTCAGACAATACTCAAATAAGACATTGATCCATTCTATTTGTTCATCCTCTGTGAGTGATAACTAGTGGAGAAATGCAACTGTGCGCCAAACATATCAAACAACTCTCTCAGAGAGTTTCCTGTAAAATATGGGTCTCGATCGCGGATGATTGCCTCGAGAAAACCTAATATTTTACCACAATCTTGAAGAATAATTTGGCAGCCTCTTTAGCAATGCAACCTGCTTTGTCGGGCATAGAGCTAACATACTTCAACAACCTATCCACCACGACTATGATTGTCCTATATATGATAGACTTTGTAAGAAGGTTATAAAGGTCATAGTCATACTCTCCCATAGGCACTCTACTAGGGTAGTTTTTCTAATAGTTTTGTACATTATTGTTGATCTATCTTATCTTATTGGCACACAAGACAAGTCCATACATAGCAATCTAGGTCTTGTCACATGTGGGACCGTTAGTAGATTGAATCGATCACTTCCCTTATGCGACGCTGCCCTGAGTGTCCCGCCCACAACGTGTTGTGGTTGTCCATTATAATATGCCACCTAATAGTACCAAACTTGGGCACATAGTTTCTTCGTCTGACGGTGTAATAGTCCATATTCCATGCAGAAGTGTCTTCGAAGGTCAACCTTGGTGAAGTACTTGGAATGTCCAAGTGTTTTTAACAAGTCGGCACAAAGAGGGATGGGGTATTTGTTATTTATTGGCACTTTGTTGAGCATGTGTCAATCTATGCATAAACGTGACAACCCATCTTTGTTCTTTCTAAACAGGATCGACACTCCATATGGTGCTTTAGACGACAGATATAAATGGCTTCGAGCAATTCCTTCAACTTCTTCCTTAATTCCTCAATCTCGATTGGATCAATGCGATATAAGGAATATGTGGGTGGTTTAGCTCTAGGCTCTAGTTCGAAATCATTGTTTACCTCGCACCTAGGATATAAGTGCCTTGAAAACTCTTCCAACATTGCATCTTTGTTCTCTTCCAGATTGTTCTCTATGCATAGTGACATTGTCTCCTTAGTACCATTATCTTTACCTAAACTCACACCGGTGACTATTACCGTGCCCCATTTTTCTGAAATGGAGTTGTGCAATGACATGACAATTCTTTTAGGATTAATAAAAAATAAGAGTCGCTACCTACATAATTAAAGGCACGTTAGGACACTATTTTATCCTAATTACAAACCAAATTAATTAAAAGGGTCTGCAAAATCATAGACCGGGTAAGAGTTCATGTTATTTTAAAAGAAAGGTGTTAAGAACCCTTAGAGGTCCATAAATGTGGGTCCTGACAGGATCTTGGGAATTATGTGGGCATGGAAAATAAGGTCCCTATAAAATATAGAACATAAAAAAAATATATTTGATATCACCAGTATGAATCCATTATTATTTAATTAATATAAGCCTCGGTGAATAATATATTTAGACATGGAAACTTATTTTTTTATACAATCAAATCAAATCTATGCGAGTTAATAAAAATTGGCACATAAATTGCTAATGAAGCTACAAAAATTACAAATTCAATAGACCAAAGCAAGGTATTGAGTATCAAACACATTAATAAGATATTTCAAATATTAACAAATAAAGAATGAGAGACTGACCTGATCGCTTCTAATAAAATGTTTAAAATGTATGGATAATATGAAATAAAAGGAAAAATTATATAAGTAAAATAAACACACGGAGAAGAAAGCAGTGATAAACTTACCTGATTGATTCCAAACCAATAGAATTAAAATATATCATGCAAGTTGAAATTTAAATAAACCAACAACATCTAAAGTTAAAGTTGCTAGAGAGAGAGATATATATATTTGACAAAGCTAAAAGGGGCCGAATATGATGTTACTCCCTCTATTCCATTTTTTATGATTGATTCTCTTAAATGACTTATGGAAAGACAAAAAATATACGTTCAAAATTTTTTCAAGAGTACTAAATAAAATATTTTGATAGTTAAAAAATCACGTGAAGCTAAAATATAAGTATATTCTATTTATATTAAGATTGTATGGAACTATGTTGATAAGTTAATAATAAATTTTTCATGTTTTTAAGATTTCTAAGGGTGATTTAAAAATAGAATGGGAGGAAATAACGAGTTGCCTTATTTTTGTAAAGCTATATGTGCCCTTCATAAAAGAAGTTAACGTACTATAGTTTATCTGTGTTTCATTATTTCATTAAATGTACCTGGTACCCCTTTTGGGGTGACCACACTTCCACTTTAGCCTGGATTCTCGCGTTGACTTCTCCACTTGCCATGATTGAATTCCAAGGAACGCCGTTGCAGTATAGTGTGCATGTAAAGAATAACCATCTGAGTTGTAAAGATCCAGTTAATCAAATATGATACTACGTTTAAGTTTTTTCAAAAAAAAAGAGAAAGTAATAGCAAACATTAATGCATGAATTTTACTATAAACCAGGGTATTGAAATATTGTGATTTAATAAGTAAAAGAGTTAATTGACAATTAAAGATAACCATCGATGAATTTATCATAATAAATAAATCGAAGGAAAGAATCATAAATGATCTTCTAATTTTGAAGGAGCCATGTTAATATAGTCAAAGACTTCAGTCCAAAATAACATGATTTAGATACTGTCATATTTGAAGGTCACATGTGTATATTTACTTACCATAACTAGCGAAAGTTTACCAAGAACAATTAAGTCAAAGTGGTACGCACTAACTAAAAGAAATAAAATTGGAAAATAAAATAGAGTCTATCAAAGAGAAGAATCATGTCAATGTTTATCAAGAATTTATAAATATTAGGTGTATCAATCGATTAAGGGAACAAAAATGGAAAGAAGCGTGAATTATGAATATTTTAAGAATAACCAATCCATTCATTAGGCAAACAAAATCAAATACGCATATTAAGACTTGCTATAGTTGAATCAAGAAACCACAACTCAGTCACTATTTTTAAAAGAAAGCTCAAGGGTTAGTAAAACCTAGATACAAAAGGGGCATATTACATTAAAACAAAAATAGAAGACACAAAGTAGAAAATGCTAAAGTTTAGAAACTCAAAATAATGAGAAAATCATGCTAAAAAGAGATTTCATGATAATTATAGAGTTTTATAGAGTAAAAATGCAATAATAAATATAAGGTGATTTAAGAAATTTGTGTAAAAGATGAGATAATCTATAAAATGAAACTGGATCTGTCATGATTCAACTTCATTAGCCCCCCAAAACCTTAAGACTCTGTCGGGTCCTCGCTTGTCGAAGTGGCGGAGAAACAATGATCTTGTTATCATAGTTGTTGATCAAGTCGGGGAAAGGATGATTGTTGGCTTGACTCATCGAAGCCAAATGGCTTTTCACGGTGGCTATCTTGCTATAATGTTTTGTTAGAACCAATGAAAAGAAGAGTAGAATACATATAAAGGTTGAATGGTGCGGCTCTTCACACGCCAATGGGGATGAGAAGAGAGTCAAAGGGAAAGACAAGGGGTAGGAGATGGGCAACTGGCTTGGATGGTGAAGTAGATGCTATCCACCTGTGGTTGGAGGAGTGTCTATGAGAGAAAAGAAGGAGAGTGGCTCGCTTGGTGGTTTGCCCCGCGAGTGAGGGTGGAGTAGGGGTTTTGTTAGTTTTTTTGCCGGCGATGAACGGTGTTGGGAGATAGAGGAGCGGCGCCTAACATTTTCAAAGAGAAGGAGGGTAAAAAAATGAAAATAGGGTTAGGATGTTAGGAAATTTATATAGGAAAGTTGTTGGAGACTCAATCTAAGCCGTTGAATCATGATGAGTTATGGGGTTGAGATTTAAAAGAATGGAATAGATGGTTAAGATTAAAGATGGGATCTAGAGATTGGGATTGAATTAATTGGTTCAAAATGGGCTAGAATTGTGACAAAATTGAGTAGAAAATGCTAAAAATTAAATAGATTGAATACAAGAGGCTACAATTTAAAAGATTTGGAGAAAGATTTAGTAAATTGTTATCCAATAAATGGTTATACTACACATATTAACTAATTTCAAATGTCAAATATTATAGACGTAAATAGAAAAGTTAATTTATTATTTCAAATGTAGCAACGAGAAATACAACAACAAGACCAAAAAATAATAACATTTTTTAAAACTATGAACAATAAAGTATAGATCAGTTAGATAAAAATTAAACAAAATTTTAAAGAAATAGGCTTTAAAACATATTTAAGCAAAAGCAATTCAAAAAGGCTTATAGGTTGATCAAATTTGGGTGTCAAACGATTGTCCCTCTTTGCTCGATAATGAATGATGAACTCGTGAGAAAATACGTTGACTACATAGCCAATTTTGTCCAACCAACAGAATGATGTTAAGTGGGATTAATGAAACGATAAGTAACTGTGAAAAGAAGGTGTGGCCGAGACTTAGGCCTTAAATCATATACATATCTTCAGTATTACGAGAATGAGGTTCTGTGTTATTCTAGATTTAGGAACAGACTAAGCTTCTAAAAATGAAATAATGGTACAGATCCAAATAATGGTATAGAAGCAATAGTAACTTGAGTAGATAATATTATCTCTAAAGGCGGTATGAATATTTTAACGAAGATAAGAATGACTTAAGTTATGAGAGGAAAAGATCATATGATTAGTGCGAAGGGTGAGAAATCTTTCATTGCGGTAGATATACGAGTACTCTGAAAGAAAAATTGATCTCTTCTATAATCTATTAGTCTCTGCACACCTGGATAGTGTGATATGACTAAATAAAATTATTAGGACATATATAGTGATTAAATGGTAAAATAACTTATAAACATGATGCAATTTTCCATTGAGATCATGAAAGTTTATCTCAAGACAATAAGGATGACATCTTATGGCCATGATACAGGAAAATTTAATCATTAGGTCATGGAATAATTGTTGTAGGCCATGAAATAATTGCATTTAGTCTATGATACCTTCAAAACATGATATGTAGAAATCAAATCCTTAGATTATGAGATGATGTATGCGGGCCATGGAAATAGTGTCTATATACTATGACGCCTTTGAAATATGATAATCATAAATTTAATCATTAGGTCATGAAATGATGTCCACAAACCACGAATTAAAGAATTTTTACTATGGCACCTTTAATATTAAAAGAATGACAAAAGAGTGTGTATCTATTTTACTTAATGCAATTCAGTCATATTGAAATACTTTAAGCTTGATCCAATACATATTTCTGTATGTTTTTTTAGGGCTATATGGTTTCCATAACTTGATTAAATTGTAGCTCAGTGTTAACCTGATTCTCGGACTCAATATTATTCTTGGGCATATATATAGTTCTCGAGCTTCATGTAGTTTTCAAGCACAAAGTTATTTTATAACACAATAAGATTCTTTGGCACGATGCAGTTCTCAAAAACATAGCAATTCTCAAACACAATGCAATATGCGCCTCATGATGTAATTCTCTGGGATAATGCAATTGCTCAGGTGCATTCAAATTCTCAGGTATTATGCAATTTCTTAGGCATAATGCAATTCTAAGGCACAATGTAATTTTAGGGCACAATGCAATTTCTAGGACTCAATGCAATTCTTGGGCTCAATGTAATTCTTTGACACAAATCAAACTTCCAAACGCAATACAATTTATTGAGCAAAATGTAATTCTAAGGTTTATTGCAATTATGGGGCACATTGTAAATTTTTGGACAGAATGCAATTTTTTGGACACAATGCAATTCTCAGGCTCAATGCAATTATCAAGCTTAGTACGATTTTTCGGGCATAAGGAATTCTCCGAAATATGAAAATTCTCGAGCACAATAATATTCTTGGGCACAAGACATTTCTCAAAACGATGTTATAGTTGAGAATATAAGGTGGCTTAGACTATCGTTTATCAGAAGGACAAAGTGTCTCTTCCATGGTGATTGTCGGGCTCAATATTATAGTTGTGAGTATAAAGTATCTTAAATCTTCATCTTATTGGAAGGACAAAGTGTCATTTTTTGGTGGTTGTCGGGCTCAAAATAACAGTTGAGGGTATAGAGTAGCTTTGACCTTTGTTTTATTGGTAGAATAGAGCGTTATTTCTTGGAGATTACTTAGATGATATTGGAATTGCTTCTTGCATTTGTACCTGTCTTTTCTTTGTTCAAAGAAAAATGTTAGTTTATAAAAAGGGAGGTTGATATGTATCTCTGTTTTGACCAGCACACTTCATTTGTCCTTTACATCTAGGCCTTATTCGAAAAACAAAAAGCCTTGTATTTTACCAACCAAAATGAATTTATTAGTAATTGCAAGTATGTTATACCTGCTTTAGTCATAGACTTACTTCCTTAATATCTCTATAGATTAATTAATACATTAATCATATTTCATACCAAATACTTTTGACAGGTTTGAGCATTTCCATTAATTTTTTCAACAAGATCGCGAACTGCATCAATAGTAAGCGGCTTCTGATAATAATAATAATCAAGGCCATCATTCTTGAGTGATTTCTACTCTTCTTCTTTTTTCGCGCGAAGTCAAGCTATCAACATGCATATCTGAAGTTCGTTAGTTGCCTGTATAATATAGAAAATATTTCTAATGTTTTTTACCTGAACTACATCTAAATTATGATTTTCAAACAGAAATTGAATTATGATTTATAAAACCTTACTTGACGACCATTCCTTACTGACATATCCAAGTCCATCATAATCAGATCAGAGCATGCATTATTATCATGAGAAAGAACCGCTTCTTGACCATTTTTTGCCTCATGAGTTTACACACCGGATTTCCATAGAAGTGCTTTGTGGACCATTCGGACTACATTGTCATCATCTACTATAAGAGCTGCAAGTTTTTTCACTACTTTCGTGTTGTTTACTGAAGAAGATGGTCAGAATGATGATATTTTTTTCTGTAAGCTTGTGGACCATTCGAATTACAAGACATATGTATATTATAAAGAGAAATAAGCATGTAACAATACTTTCTCATTAGTCACATATGGAAAAGTACATTACAGAAGAATTACAACTAAGATTTTGGATCACACACTAGATATTGTTCTTGTTTATTTTGGTACTATATGTAAATAAGTTATGTAAAATAGTAAAGAAGCATTTAAGAATATGCAAAAAGTTTTACTTTCTCCATCCCAAATCATATGACATAAATTTGAATTTTGAAAGTCAAACTTCTTGATTTTTACTGTAAATTTTGACTGACAATCACTACATTAAAATAAACAGCTTAATTGCCGCTATATATGTCACTTAAGCCTTTAGCGACATTGGTTCTAATGACGGTATAGACTTTAACACTCTTTATTAATGTCAATATTTATTGCCGCTAAAAGGTATTTTGTTGTAGTGAATCTTTGGTTCTTTTTGTTTTTTTACATATTTAGAAACTAAATAAAGAGTACTATAAGCCACAAGAATTATATAAAAATGTTAAAAGAGCATATATATTAATCATTCACAAAGATTTTCTTGTTTGACTTTTGAAATTCAAACTATATCAGGTAAAACAAAATAGCATGCCCCTATGTTCTTGCTCAACTTTTTCTCTCTGCTCGTTTGCTTGTTCAACTTGAACTAGCTGTGATGATTTGCTTAATATCATCCACAATGTCCAAGAGTAGTCCATATATCTGAAGTCTGGAGAATAATAATGTTGGCTTACACGAGTCCACCATGATAGAGACCATGTCCCTTCACAGGAATAGTTAATAAAGTATTGAAGTTAGATGTTGGAAGATAGAAGACCCAAAGTGTTTTACGTATAACCTCATTTCTCAAGGGAAGGAAAAACCACGAATTGTTATCTCGCAAAAATCCTCAAGGATCCACCAACTAACTCTAGCCAATATAAACTTCAGCACTACACCACAGCTAACACTAGACACTTTTTCTCTTGAGTAAGTTAAGACATGAAACGTAACTAAAACTTACCTAAGTTAAATCATTAATCAAAACTTAGAAAATTATAAGCAAGAGAAGAGAAAAAGGTCAAGAACCCTAGTTCAAGAATGCAACAAGGTTCCATCAGTTCTAGCCCCGTAATCTAAAGATTTCTCAATGGAATTCATCACCAGGTATGCGGAATTTCACTTGTGGGTTCCTTTCACCAATTAGATCCCTAGATATCAGTCAGATTGTTCATTCCCTTACCGTTATTAAACCTAGGGTTTCTGGAACATCATTAGATTATCATGAATTAGCTAGTTAAATGTTCCAAATAAGATTACGGTTTTATCACTCGACTTATGGCATGAATTTCAGAATTCTATCTATGTATTTGTTTAGTTCTTGAATTACATATGCTAGGTGAGATATTTGAGTTACTTCATATTTACATGCCTCATTTATTAATAAATCATTATTAGATTAGTTGTTACATTCTTGATTTGCATGTTCAGTTTGAGCTATCCAATATTTACAAAAAATTATTCATACTCAGTTAACCACTAAATTCATTGGGAGTAACATAATACCGAGTTGGACTAGGTTTAACGTACCCAAATAGTCCTAAAAATACTAGCCATGTAGGTTGTAAGTCCCCTTAGTGGGCATCAATTTAGTGATCACACCAGCATGCCTTTATACCTTTGGCAGGGTATATTGGGTCATCTTGATAGGGCGTATACATCGGACTCCACATTTAGCTCATGTGATTTTTTTATCGGTTATTAGTTACTCCCGCAGTTCATTTAGACTTTATTGCAATTACCATATTTGCAGTTCAATTAGTATTCATTCTTATCATGTTATAGATTTGGTCATTGCATCCAGTTACCTCAACATTCCGCATATCATCTTCAAAATATTATACTTGATTTTGTGCTTGTTTAGTTATGTTTTATTTTAGCTTTACTCACTCTACCCTACATGTTCAGTACCTTTCAAGTACTAATACATAAGTGCGCTACATCTTCTCGTGATGTAGGTTTAAGTTCTGAACATCCAGATCACGCTTAGATCAATTCCCGATCTCCAATTCATCAGAATCAGTGGTGAGTCCTCATTCTCTGAGGACAAGAGTCATAAGTTTATTTTAAATACTTTTAGTCCTTTAGTATCAGTTTTTGCTAGACTTAGTTAGGGCTTGTGCCAACATTTCTAGTCAATGGTAACTAGGATTCGACATTTGGTTAGGAAGAATCCACCTGATTTTAGAGTCCCAAGTTGTATGAGGACCTAGAGAAGCTCATTGATAAGGTCAAGAAAATATTTGGTTTGATGAAAGTTTCTGGTAGTGATATGGTGAAATTGGAATTAAAGCAACTTAAGGATGTGACTCACATATGGTTCACTTAGTGGAAAGAGAACAGAGACTACTTTGTCTTTTGTAAATCAATATAGTAATAAACTTTAGTGTTAATCCAGAAACTCTCTTAGAACCTTTATGAGTCTCTATTCAAGTCGATGACCCAGTTATAGCTAAACGGGTATACAGAAATTGTTCTGTCACAGTCGCTCAGAAAGTCACCTCAGTAAACTTTGTAGAGTTAGAAATGGTAGACTTGGATGTCATTCTAGACATGGATTGGTTACATTACTGTTAAGTCTTAGTCGATTGTAGAACTAGGATTGTTCATTTTCAGTGTCCAAATGAACCAATCTTAGAGTGGAAGAGTAGTAACTTAACACCTATGGGTCTATTAATTTCTTACCTTAAGGCTAGAAAGATGATCTGTAAGGGTTATCTTTATCATCTAGTTCAATTTAAGGATTCTATATCTGAAACCCCAACTCTTGGTCAGTTCCAGTAGTTAGTGAGTTTCCAGAAGATCTTCTCGGAATCTCTCCCGAAAGGGAAACCGACTTTAAAATGGAACTCCTTCGAGATACCCAGCCTATTTCTATTCCTTCTTACGGAGTGGCTCCACCAGAGCTTAAGGAATTGAAAGATCAATTGAAAGACCTATTAGATAAGGGTTTCATAAGACCTAGTATTTTTCCATATGGTGCACCACTGTTGTTTGTAAAGAAGAAAGATGGTTCTCTCCGTATAGGCATTAACTATAAACAGTTGAACAAAGTCACAATCAAGAATAAATATCTCATCCCTAGGATAGATGACTTGTTTGACCAACTTTCGGGTGCTAGTCATTTCTCAAAGATAGACCTAAGATCAGGTTATCATCAGCTTAAAGTCAGAGATAGTGACATTCCAAAAAACCATTTTCAGAACTCAGTATGGTCATTATGAATTTGTATTTATGTCGTTTAAATTAAATAAAGCTCATGCAACTTTCATGGATTGAGGAATAGAGTGTTCAAACAATACTTGGACTTGTTCATTATCGTTTTTATTAATGATACCCTGATCTACACCAGAAATGAGAAAGAACATGCGAGTCATTTGATATTTGTTCTGCAGACTCTAAAAGATCACCAGTTATTCGCTAAGTTTAGCAAATGTGAGTTCTTACTGCAATCTGTTTCTTTCCTTGGTCACACTATATCTAGTGAGGGGATTTGAGTGGATTCGCAGAAGATAGAAGCAATGAAACAATGGCCCAAACCTAGCTCTAATACTGATATGAGAAGTTTCTTAGGTCTAGAGGGTTATTAAAGAGGGTTCATGGAAGGATTTTCATCCATAGACTTACCATTGACTAGGTTGACTCGGAAGATGGTCAACTTTCAATAGTTAGATGATTGAGAGAAAAACTTTGTAGAATTGAAAACTAGATTGACTACAACTCCTGTCTTGCATCTATAGAGGGTTCAACTGATTGTATGATCTATTGTGATGCATCTAGAGTTGGCCTAGATTGTGTGTTGATGGAGCGAGAAAAGATTATAGCTTATGCTTCTAGACAACTTAGGTGTACGCGAAGAACTATCCAACTCATGCCCTCGAGCTTACAACAATGGTGTTTGCACTCAAGATCTGGAGACACTAATTGTATGGTGTTCATGTATCTGTGTTTAGTGACCATAAGATCATTCAATATGTGTTCACCCAAAAAGAGTTGAATCTTCGCCAGAAGAGATGGCTTGAGTTTCTTAAGGATTATAATATGAGTGTGCAATACTATCCTGGTAAGGCAAATGTAGAAGCAGATTCTCTTAGCAGGTTATTTATGGGTAATGTAGCCCATGTTAAGGAAAAAAGGAAGGAACTAATGAAGGATTTTCAAAGGCTTGCTCGCTTGGGAGTTTTCCTTATGATCATATAAGAAAGTGGTGTAATAATTTAGAATGGGGAAGAATCTTTTTTGATAGTGGAGGTTCAGGAAAAACAAGATAGTGATCCAATTTTGCTTGAACTTAAGGGTGCAGTCCATAATCAGAGAGAGGTCTTTTCCCAACGGGGAGATAGTGTAATTCGATACCAAAGGGTAGATTGTGTGTTCCTGGTGTGGGCAAGTTGAGATAGCATATTCTTGTAGAAGCCCATAACTCCAGATATTTCATTCATACAGGTGACACTAAGATGTACGCGATCTGCGGGAAGTCTATTGGTAGAATTGAATGAAGGGGGATATAACAGATTTTGTGAGTGAGTGCCCCAATTGCCAACAAGTCAAGGTAGAACATCAGAAAGCAGTGGGTATAACTCAAGAGATCGACATTTCTACTTGGTAGTGGGAAGTGATCAATATGGATTTCATCACAAGGTTACCTCGTACCTGCAGACAACATGACTTCATTTGGGTGATAGTTGATATGATGACTAAGTCTTCTTGCTTTTTGGCGGTCAAGACTACAGATTTGGCTGAGGACTACGCCAAGCTTTACACTAATGAATTTGTGAGGTTTCATGGGGTTCCTTTTTCTATCATTTCATATAGAGGTCCTCAATTTTTCTCTCATTTTTGGAAGTCATTTTAGAAGGGTCTTTGTACACAGTTTAACCACAACATTTCTTTCGCAAACGGATGGACAGGTAGAGTGTTCTACTCAAACCCTAGAGGATATGTTGAGAGCTTATGTGATCGACTTCAAGGGTATTTGGGATGATAACCTTCCTCTTATTGAGTTCACCTACAATAACAGCTACCATTCCAACATTCTGATGGCCTCTTATGAGGCATTGTATGGGCGTAGATATAGATTTCCTATTAGTTGGTTTGAAGTAGGTGAAACAACTTTGATAAGGCCAGATTCAGTCATTTATGTATGGATAAAGTGCAACTCATAAGATAGAGACTTAAGACAGATCAGAGTCGTTAAAAATCTTATGGAGATCTAAGAATAAGGGAGCTAGAGTTCCATGTTAATGATTGGGTTTTCATGAAAGTGTCACCTATGAAGGGAGTGATGAGATTTGGCAACAAAGAAAAGCTCAATTCTGATATGTAGGCCTTCACAAGATCTTGAAAAGGGTTGGCAAGGTGGCGTATGAGTTAGAGTTGCCAAACAAAAAAGTCACGTCAGTCAAGGATCTGTGGAGGAGTCAGTCCGTAAAGGGAGCTACTTGGAAATAGAAGCATCCATGAAAGACAAGTATCCTCACCTCTTTTCTTCCAATTCAACTCCAGGTTGAGGTAATATTTCCTCTTCGATTTTTCAGTCATTCATGCGTGAAATCAACCTTAGAATCATGTCCCCTCAGTTTGAACTTGCATTTTCAGCGTAATTGCATGTTATTGGAACTCAATCTAGTCAGAAACCTAGTTATCGGTGTTTAGTAGAAGGGATTGCATATCTCTCCCTATATTTTAGCTAGTTTAGTCTTCATTCGAGGACAAATGTTCTCAAGGGAGAGATAATGTAACACCCAATATAAAAAACAGATCAGAAATCAACTTATTAAAAAAATTTGTAGGTGCAATCGACGGTTACCATCTACAGATCATAGTTTGATCTACGTCCCGTACTGTGGGCTGTAGATTATCACTATAGCCCCTCCAAAACGTAGCTCAGAAAAATCAGCTAAGTCTTGACCCATGGAGAGACCTATGGTCCGTATGTCAAACTATGGTCCGTACTCTATTTTTGTGGATCTAGACCATATCACCGAGCCTCTGACAAAACAACGGATGACCAGCATTGACCGTCGTTCGATCTACGATCTGTAGGTATGACCGTAGGTGAAGGTTGTCAGTTAATTAGGGGGAAATTGTTGTTGGGTCAACTTCAAATGGTCATAACTTTTAGCAAAAAATGAATTAGGTGTCCTATAACCTACGAAATGATAGATAATTGAATCCTCTTTCTAGGGCCACCGAGTTTACTAAAATCCAACCTTCAAGTAAAAACTAATACCTATTTTAGTGAAGGCATGTCGAGCAGACCCAAATGACGGACCGTCGATAGTTGGACAGCCCATCAGTCCAGGTCGTCGATTGTTTCGACAACAATTATTTTAGGGGTCTTTGGTCTTTTCCTAGTTCGTTTAACCCCTAAGATACATTGTTTAAACCCTATATCATGATATTTTAGTCAGCTTAAGACTATAAACATAACTAAAACTTACCTAAGTCAAAATCATTAATCAAAACATAGAAAGTTAGAAGCAAGAGAAGAGAAAGGACCCTAGTTCAAGAAGGCATCAAGGTTCCATCAGTTCCAGCCCAAAATCTAATGATTTCACCATGGATTTAATCAGCAGGTATGTGGGATTTCACTAGTGGGTTCCTTTCACCCATTGGGTCCCTAGTTTTTTGTTAGTTTCTTGATTCCCTTATCATGATTGGACCTAGGGTTTCTAGAACTTCAACGGAATATCATGAATTAGTTAGTTATATGTTCCAAATCAGATTATCATGTTATTACTCAGATTATTGCATGAATTTCAGAACCCTAGCTATGTATTTCTTTAGTTCTTGAATGACACATGCTAGGTCAGATATTTCAGTTATTTGTTATGCATGCCTCAGTTTTTAATTCATCATTATCAGATTAATTGTTGCATTCTCAGTTTGCATGTTCCCTTTGAGCTATCCAGTATGTACATAAATTTAGTCATAATGTGTTAATCACTTAATTAATTAGGAGTAGCATAATATCGGTTTTGACTAAGATTCAACGTACCCAAATTGTCCCAGAACTACTAGCCATCTAGGTTATAAATCCACATTAGAAACATCCATTTAGCGATCACGCCAGCATGCCTTGATACCTCTAGTAGGGTATATTGGATCCTCTTGATGGGGCATATACATCGGACTCCATATTTAGCTCATGTGGCTTTATTATCAATTATTAGTAGCTCTCACAATTCAGTTAGACTCTATTGCATTACCATATTTATAGTTCAGTTAGTATTCAGTCTCAACATGTTATAAATGGTCATTGGATCCAGTTAGATCAGAATTTAGTATGTCATGTTTAGAATATTGTACTTGTTTTTGTGCTTTTTAAGTTATGTTTTATTTCAACTATACTCTATCCTACATGCTCAGTACCTTTCAAGTAATGACAATTACGTGTGTTACATCTTTTCATGATGTAGGTTCAAGTTCTCAGTATCCAGATGCACTTAGATCAATTTTCGATCTCCTGTTCAGCAAAATCAGTGGTAAGTCCTCATTCTCCGAGGACAATAGTAATGAGTTTTCTTTCATTATTTTAGTCCTTTAGTTTCAATTTTTGCTAGAATTATCTGGGGCCCTTCCCAGGATTTCTGATCAGTTAGAGACTATTTGTAGCAGTTTTCAAATATCTTAGTTATAGCATATGGTTATTCCCCATCATTTCATTTTAATTATGATTTAGCTTACGCATCAGTTTATTATCTTTAGTATGCTCATGATCTTGCCAACAGAGTTAGCTTGGGATCATTTGTGGTTGTAGGTCCCGTGTCCGCGTTCTCCGAGGTAGCTCCGGATGTGAAAACTTTTTTCATTCCGTCTCATTCTATTGTTGCATATACTGGTACATTTTGTACGATTTAGTGTATGCGTATATTATTAATCATGTTTTTGAATATATACTATAAACTTTGTTGTTTATGTTAATGTATATGTAAATTTACTGTTATAAGTATTTATTGGTAGAGATTAAATAGCAAATATTAATTGAATATTCAAGCAAGTTTTCTATATTGAAATTGTTGAAAGTACATTAAAAAAGCCCAAACAAGTCTCAAATTCTTCATCAACAATGTTATTCCTTCACAAACAATGATGTGATTTTGTGTTTTTCAGAAAAACCTCTGAGAGTTAATGACTATGCATGCCCATAGTTTTTGGTTTGTATGTTGTTGTCTATTCCTAAAGTTTATTAATGTATATTATGAGTACTTTAAGGATTGAAAGTTGATTGAAGTGTTATTCAATGTTTTGAGGTATCTTATATCAAAACATAGGAACTTTTTTTGTTAGAGTGATTTGTTATTATCATTGGATATCTCATAGTTTAATTTAAGGGAAAATTATATGGAATGGCAAACATTCCTAAGTAATTATATAATAGGAGTATAGTTTAATTTGTTTACTTTCTATGATTATAGTTTTTTTTACTATAATTAATGGGGTCCACCACCTATTATATAACCAATAGTATAAAAACCTTTTTTTTTAATTTTTATATAATTTTACACAAAACAATATTATCTCTCCTATTAATATTCCACCTTTTTATCCTACAATTAATACTTCTATTCGATTTGAATTTCAAATTGTCCAAAATTCATTTACTCTCTCCCGAAGTTGAATTCAATTTTCGTAGGTACTCCTAAATTTTAGTCGTTTTCTTTTTTCTTTTTCCTTATTCAACAATTGTATATGTATTGTGTTTCTTATGTGTTTTCATATTTTTTCATGAAATAATCGATTGTTTGTTCTTATTAGATCTCAAATTAGTCACAAAATAAATGAATCATCTTCGTCTATGAGGATTATCAGAGGTATTCTATTGCATGTCAATTTTGTTGACAATTTACCATCGTTTTCAATGGGTTTAACTCAAGATTTTGGGATTGATGTAGGGTTTATGGTAAAATCAAAACAAGTTCAACATGAACAAACAATGGAAGAATTGAGATCAAACAAAAACTATGACCCTACGCCAGTTCAAGAAGTTATTAACAATGCTAAAGCTAGAGGCATTAAAATTGTACAAGGAGGAAGAAAGAGGAAAGCAGTAAACATTGATTTAGAGGAAAATGCATGTGAAGTTGACGGCTGAAGAACATCATAATTATGAGGTAGTGGCTTAAAACACAAATTTAGATACAATTTTTTTGTTACTTAGATGCCAATATACAAAAAATTATTGTTTAAGTAAATTTTGTATTCACGTAATTCAATATAGTATATTGCATGTTTAGTACACACATATTTTAGTTATATATTTGTATATGTGTCTGTGGATTTGATTACTTTATATATACTTTATATTATGTATAATGAATAATATACTAAGTCTTAATAGAGGTAGTAGCATATTGTATATTAAAGGCTCATTATTATTGTTGTTTTTGTATATATATACGAAAAGTAATTGGACTTAGTTATACAGATGGGAAAATTTCATATATGATTATAATTTGTATATTTTATTAGTTATATACAAATTATTGAAGTTAGTATATATTAAGTTTATATACATATAAAAAATTGATTTGTCCATGACTGTTTTCAAAATTAACTGTTTTTGTATACATATATACTAAGTTTTAATAGTGGAAGTAGCGGATTGTATATTAAAGGCTCATTATTATTTTTATTTTTGTATACATATATACACAAAGTAGTTGGATTTATTTATACAGATGGAAAAATTTCATATATGATTGTAATTTGTATATTTTAGTAGTTATATACAAATTATTAAAGTTAGTACATATTAAGTTTATATATTATTGGAGTATATACAAAGTCATTTAGACAGTTGTATATATTGCCATGTTTAACTACTATATTCATGTACACATATTAACCAGAATGCAAACCCAAAATAGCCAATGAAGCCATTATCTGTACAATTATAAAAAATATATATATATTTCAAATATACAATTAATACAACACTATTATACAATCAAATTACTGAATTGATTTTACACTGATATTCTTTTTAATATACAAATACTACATCAATAAAAGTATATAATTTTATCAAAAGCAAAACACTTACTTTATGGCTATATACAATTATCACCAAAGATTACTTGTATTCGCTTACACTGATCTTCTTTATAATATACAAATACTACATCAACAAAAAGTATATAATTGTACCATACGAAATTTCTGCTTAAAATAATCATATTTTGAAACCAGTTTTCAAAAAAAATAAAATTACGACACCACAATAACGAACGCACATAAATCAAAATTTGTAAATCCAATAGAACATTGTATAATTATTGCAATAATAAACATGAATTTTCATCCAATGAACACTTACCTGAATTCGATTACAAAGAAAAAATAAAAAAAAAATTGATGAACTGTTGTTACATAAACAACAAAAACAAGTTTATCTTTTGTTTCAATTGTTGTATAATTCTTATTTTTTTTAAAAAAATAAATGAATTTGAACGTTTACCTTAAAATAGGGACGTTTACCTTAAATTATGGCATTGTCTATATTTATTGTTAGCATATTTAACGCTTTAGTTACAAACCACTTTTTAAAATAAAATTATATAAATAAAAAACAAAAGAAACCTTATATACAAAATTATAGATACCTAAAATAACTAAACTATACCCATAGAATGTAATTAGGTAAACTATACTTATATAATGTTATTTAATCAAATAAGTTTGCCATATATGAAATTTTCCCTTAATTTAACCCCTTTAATGTATGTTTTTTCTCGCTCTTTGTTTTCTCCTTACAATTGCATTATTTATTTTTTGTTTGATATGTATATAATCTCACTATGACAAAGATCTTCGTGTTTTAAATGTTTTTTTTTGCCTTTCTCATTCAACTCTTCTAAATATTATTGAGGTAAGATATGACTATTTTAGTCAAGCTTAATTTGAAGAATATGAAACAAAACCTACACTAAATCAAAGTAATATTTTAAGCTACAAAATATATGTCTATTAACATAGGTTTATTGTCCTTCATGTCCCATGTCTTTGATGAGAGTTCGAATTATCTAGGTTAGACTCATTTTTATTTTTTAATGTTCGAGAATGTTTCTTTAACATGAGTCTAGAATTAAACATTTTAATCTATGTGTACTTTCATAATGCAACAATCATACATAAATATTCCTAAAAAAGTCGTAAAGTTGCATTGATGAAGCATGTAGAAGGGCCTTCCGTAGTTAAATGAAAAATGAATTTCTATAAGGGTCAAAAATATTATTTTATTGTTGTTCCAAATATATATTTCTCCTTTTTATATTTTTTTCTTAGAATAACAAAATAATAATAACGAAAAGTGGTGAACATTTAACCTCAGACAAGTAGATGAGTACTTTAAGGATTGAAAGTTGATTAAAGTGTTATTCAATGTTTTAAAAATGTTGGTAAAGTTTTTTAAAAGGTTAGAAAGATTAACTATGCCTACGCGAAGCGCGGGTAAATTGCCTAGTATATGAGTAATTTGCAATATTACCAAACAAACAAGCAAACTTGAGGTGTATAAAATATGAGCCTGTTTCTAGGTGAGTTTAACACTTCAAAAAAAATGAAGGTGACCTGAGAGAAGCTGAAGGTGATATAACATATATATTTTACTGATCAAAGTAACGATTGGTAATGCTCTGATAACATATAAGTTAGTGTTGATACAACATAGTTATTCCTAATATTTTATACAACATTCTTGAATCTTCTTACAACGGGTGACATCCACATAATGTTTTTTAATAATATTTTAGGCCTTATTTAAAATCTATAGATTAAAAGAATTGTTTTTTCTCTATTCAAAGAAAGATCCTTATTTAAGCATTAGTTTGCATAATTATTAGGAAACAATTCAACATATCCTGACAACAAGGAGCATTGTTGCATAAGGGGCACTGAAATTTCTGAATCCCGTCTCCCTTTAAGTTTTATTTCAGCCTACTTAGCTTCTGTTTTTGGCCAGTGTGCCTTAAGTTAGTATGTTGGTGGGATAGATTATGATTTCAGTGGCCCTTGCCAAGCATATGCAACAATGTTCTTTGTTATCAGGAGATGTTGAATTGTTTGTCTTGTACTAATGTAGACTAATGCTTAAATAAATATCTCTTGCTTTTGATTGAGCATAAGGAATTTTCAAATTTTATCGATTTCAAAAAAATATCTCTTGCTTTGGATTGAGAACAGGGAATTCTTCAAATCAACCTTCATTTTTCTAAAATTTTGAACTCACCTAAGAACGGTCTCATTGAACACTATACTGATTAAAAATTTCTATCACAAATATATAGGGACAAAGAATTCTACCATTACCTTGGGGTCATCAAAGTGAGGAAGGATGAATTTCAGGGTCTTCAGTAGGGTAGCATATCTGAAGCATATCTTGTCTCGCTACGCTGCTCAACTTGGGGGAACTGAGGAGGAAAGGATTTGTCTTTATGTTAATGGAGTAGACATTGATTTGTAGGCCTTATCTGTGCACATGACTTCTACAGGAAATAACTCAATAAGGTGACTGATTATGTGAAGAAATTGGGCAGGACAAGGCATTGGCTAAAAGGTTAAAGAATGTGGGAACTTCACCGGTTCTTATTCCAAGGTTTATGGTTAGCAGGTGTATTTAGCTCGTCCCATTAGGTTTGCTTTACTAGCTTCTATGGGTGGTTATTCCAAGGTCACACAACAGTCTCAAGCTAAGGTTGGTCATGGAACTTCTTATTCGTCAGCGACCAGGTCCTAACTTGACCGGGTTGGTTCAACTGTGGTGAGCTGGGTTACTTTAAGAGGGAATGGCCTTAAAAGCAGGTGGGTGGCCAAACGCAGCAACATGTAAAAGATCATCCCTAACGCTGAAACAACATTTTCATAGGCAATTACATTCTCAGGTATTACAACATTCTGATGCCTTAAAGCAGCATCAAGTCTTGACAGAGCCTCGAAATAATGGTAATGAAATGAAGTTAAAGTAGGAACATATTACACCTATCCCACGTCCTATTTCCCCACCAATTCCATAAATAGAAGCATGGATAAGACATTGGTGGGTTCAGATAAATGATGTAAATTGATATTGTCCTTTCTTCAACTGTTTTATCCTTACTCTTAGTATATGCAGGTGGGGAAGTTGATAAGAATGAGATATAAGACAAACTAAAAGAATTTTTACTTGCAAGATCTACATTAGAAACCATAAGGGACATATTAACATAGGACTTGAATATTTCAAGGCTCTTCTACAACAAGCAAAGGTTGCATGTTATTGATACAATGCTTATATGGTTGGAAATATTAAAAAGTTTTATTGTTTCTCATTAGTCACAAAAACAGTTATCACTGTTCACTGTTTTTAGAATTTGTTAGAAGCGGTTATTTCTTTAGTTTAGATTTAGCTTCCATTTCAATTCTATAAATACACATGTAATACAATTGTTGAGACATTGAATGTGTTAGGACCGGAAATAAGCAGGTGTAAACGTGGAAGCTAGCAAAGCAAACCTCGAAAGACCACGAGTAAGAAGACAACGAGAAATATACCAAAAGACACAAAGATTTAACGTGGTTCGGTCAATCGACCTACGTCCACAAAGGAGATGAGCAATCCACTATAAACATGAGAGTACAAAATACAGAGGGAAACAACCTCAACCAATTCACTTGGAATACATGAGAGGTTCACAAATTCTCCCCCTAACCAAAACTCTCAAAGCCCTTAAAACTACATTGTGAATGCTAATTAAGTTAGAAGGAACATGCCTCTATTTATAGAGTCCTAAATCTTTTCCTACCAAAAAAGAATAGTCAATTCAAAACCTTTTCCTAAAAGGAAAACCTATTTATGGTAAGAAATCAGGGCCCAAGCCTGTTAGGGCGTAGTTTAGCACTATATATAGACGCTATGGCAAACCCTATTCTGTAATTCTGTTCTTGCCTCTCCATAATAAAACTGCTCTCCCTCTTCTCGTGGACGTAGCCAATTTATTGGTGAACCACGTAAATCTGTTGTCTTGTTTTTCGCGTTTATATTTTCTCGTATATCAAATTCCGCACAACAAATTGGTATCAGAGCCTCTCGGTTAATCGGTGTTCTTGGAGAATTCGAGATGTCTGCTTTGAACGTGAAAATCGACAAATTCACTTGGAGGAACAGTTTCAGTTTATGGCAGATCAAGATGCGGGCTTTGTTGAAACAGCAAGGCTTCTGGGCGCCGTTGTTGAAAGACAAGAACGCCGTCGTTACTTCTGAGATGGCGATTTTTGAGGAAAAGGCGCACTTGACGATCATGATGTGTCTCGCGGATGACGTCATCACGGAGGTCTCGGATGAAGAGACTGTTGCTGGTCTGTGGTTGAAGCTGGAGAGTTTGTACATGACAAAATCTCTAACCAACAAGCTGCTTCTGAAACAACGTCTATTCGGTTTACGAATGGCTGAAGGTACACAACTCACAGAACATTTAGAGCAATTGAATACTTTGTTATTAGAATTGCGTAATATCGATGTGAAGATCGAGGATGAAGATGCTGCCCTGATTCTGTTAGTATCTCTTCCAATGTCGTTTGAGAATTTTGTTCAATCGTTCATTGTTGGGAAAGATACTGTGTCGCTGGAAGAAGTCAGATCGGCCCTTCATAGCAGGGAATTACGGCATAAGGCTAACGGCACAAGTACGGACATACAGCCTTCTGGTCTGTTCACCAGTAGCGGAAAGGGAAGGAAAAATGGCGGAAAGAAAAATAAGCCGATGTCGAAGGGTGCAAAGCCGGATGATGTTTGTAATTACTGCAAGGAGAAGGGACATTGGAAATTTGATTGTCCGAAGAAGAAGAAGCAATCAGAAAAACAATCAGTTTCTGCTGCTGTTGCTGAAGAAGACACCAATTCTGAAGAAGACATTGCCCTAGTTGCAGATGAGCACACTCATCATTCAGATGTGTAGGTTCTCGATTCTGGGGCATCCTATCACATCTGTCCTAGGAGAGAGTGGTTCACGACTTATGAGCAGGTAGACGGAGGCAGCATCTCGATGGCCAACAGTTCTGTCTGCAAGGTGGTTGGGACAGGCTCGATCAAGATAAGGACACATGACGGTAGCTTCTGCACATTGAACGAGGTCAGGCACGTTCCATTGATAACGAAAAATCTGATATCTCTCAGTCTTTTGGACAGCAAGGGATTCAGCTGGTCGGGAAAAAATGGAGTCTTGCGGGACTAGAAGGGTTCAAATCTGATTCTGAAAGGTGTCATGCGTGGTACCTTGTATTTTCTACAAGGTTCCACGGTTACAGGTTCAGCCCATGTTGCATCGTCAGAAGTTCACCAGATGGATATGACTAAGTTATGGCACATGAGACTTGGTCATATGGGTGAAAGAGGGATGCAAATTCTGTCAAAGGTGGATCTTCTTGCTGGTCATAAGGTTAAGAGCCTAGATTTTTGTGAACATTGTGTTTTTGGAAAACTACATCGCAACAAGTTTCCAAAGGCCATTCACAGAACAAAAGGCACACTTGATTATATCCATTCTGATTGCTGGGGTCCATGCCGTATTGAGTCTTTGGGAGGCTGCAGATTTTTTGTGTCCATCATTGATGAACTACTCAAGGATGACTTGGGTGTACATGATGAAGCATAAAAGTGAAGCTTTCCAGAAGTTCAAGGAGTGGAAAATTTTGATGGAAAATCAAACAGGGAAGAAGATTAAGAGGTTGCGAACTGATAATGGGCAGGAATTCTGCTGGTCTGAATTTGATCAATTCTGTAAAGACTGTTTGGACTTGCTCAACATCAGAAGCTGTTAATTGCCCTGCGGGGCAATTCTGAGGAAGATGGGGAGGCCTGGCACTATCATAGTGCGTCTGAAGAATCTGTTCGGAGAATTCAAGTCAAGGTGGAGATTTGTTGAATGCCTTGAATTGGGCCCTTAATTATCTGTCAATTCTGTATTTTGGGCCCAAGCCTGTTAGGGCGTAGGTTAGCACTATATATAGACGCTATGGCAAACCCTATTCTGTAATTCTGTTCTTGCCTCTCTATAATAAACTTTACAAAATTTATGTCTCAACACAGAGAACCTCTCTGAAACAATTTCTCCAACAAAATCTTCATTACTGTCAAAAAGGTTGCGGCTAGAACTACACCCGTCAAGATGAACACCTCTTTCTAACTTTGTTCAATCATCGATTATCGAACCACTACACCTGACTCCATCATTGAATCTGGCTCTGATACCACTTGTTAGGACCGGAAATAAGCAGGTGTAAACGCGGAAGCTAGCAAAGCAAACCTCGAAAGACCACGAGTAAGAAGACAACGAGAAATATACCAAAAGACACAAAGATTTAACGTGGTTCGGTCAATCGACCTACGTCCACAAAGGAGATGAGCAATCCACTATAAACATGAGAGTACAAAATACAGAGGGAAACAACCTCAACCAATTCACTCGAAATACATGAGAGGTTCACAAATTCTCCCCCTAACCAAAACTCTCAAAGCCCTTAAAACTACATTGTCAATGCTAATTAAGTTAGAAGGAACATGCCTCTATTTATAGAGTCCTAAATCTTTTCCTACCAAAAAAGAATAGTCAATTCAAAACCTTTTCCTAAAAGGAAAACCTATTTATGGTAAGAAATCAGGACAAATAAAACCCAACAGAATGATATATTATAAGGTATTCTCTTTTCTCTTTTACTCTGTTCTTCTTAGTTACCATCTCAGACTCCCTTGCTATAACTATCTTCTTCTTCAAGGTTCATCCTCCTAGTTAATATTATCCCTTCGATTACTGGTAACTGGATCAATTGATATCTGATCAGATGGTCCTTAGCTGAGATTTTATGGTTGCTCGAGACAAAAATTAAGACAGAACTTCATAGGAAATGGTGGAAAAATTGTCTTAGATTCAGGAACAATTGCATAAGTTGATGGAAGGTATGGTGAATATGAATGATAGAAATGTACATAAAGATATGAAATTAATAGAGATCAAGCAAGCCCTAGGAAATGCAAAATAAAAGTACAAAGAAATGGATCAGAATAGAGCAGAATTATCTACGGGTGGAGACAGCGCACAAGGTTTTTGCGATACAACAGAGGATCTCTAAAATTCTAATGTTAACTTCTTACCCGATGTTCTAAACTTGATTTTCCTAGATTTTCTTGGTCGGATTTTAGAGCATGGGTGTAGAAGGTGGACCAGTTTTTTGACATGGATGAAGTCCCATATGATCAGAGGGTGAGAGTAGCTTCTATTATTTTGATGGTGAAGCTAGTGCTTGGCATAGATCATACTTGAATTCTAGGAACTCAGTTTTAGATCCTTTTTGGACTGATATGTGTTGGCTGCTAATGAAAGATTTGGGGAGGAATTTGAAAATTCCATGGAAGCTATAAAAAATCTACAACAAGCTGAGGATGTTAGAACATATCAGCTGAGTTTGATAGGTTATTGAATAGGGTTAATTTGTCAAACAAAAATGCTATCAGCTGTTTTCTAGAGGGTAAAAAACTGAGATCAACAAAGTTGTTAGAATGCAAGCACCCAAAACCTTAATGCAAACTTACAAGTTAGCTAAGTTGCAGGAAGAGGTTTTTGATGCTCAAGCTAAGTCATGGGAAATTCGTAGAAACAACACTAATCAGACTGGTCTTTTTCCTACTCCAAATAGGTTTCAGGGTGTACAAAAAAACCTACTTTTTCTAGCACAAATGTCAAGAAACCTTATGAACCAAATGCTAACAGATTCAATAATGGTAATACTGGTAGAAGGTTATTGACTCCTACTGAGATGGATGAGAAAAGGGCTAAAAGACTTTGCTTCTTGTGTGATGAGAAGTACGTGCCTGGGCATGTTTGTAAAATCCAAAAAATAATTGTATTTTGTTGAAGTTTTGGAAGATGGAGGTAATCATGGAGGAAGAAGTGTTACAAGTAAATGAGTGATGAAAATTTTCTTACAAGTATTTACTGGAAGTACAAGTTATTAAACAATTGAGTAACTATATACCATGGAAGCAACCCTTACGATGCTTATTGACATAGATAGTACTCAAAATTTCATTAATGAGTCAATGACAAGGAAGTTAGGTTGTAAAGCTCTTCCTATGCATGAACAATCTGTAAGTGTGACTGATGTTAGGAAGGTTCAAACTGTTGTTGTGTTTAAGAACTTGAAGTGGTTACTGTAGTGTACAACTTTTTCTTCCGATTTCCTACTACTACCATTGGGAAATATTGATATAGTGTTGGGAGCGCAGTGGTTAAACACTTTGAGAAGGATTTTGTTTGACTTTAGAAATAGAACTATTGAGTTGTGTACTTGGGAAGAAAACATGTTTTAAGGGGAGCCAGTAACCAAATCAAGACCACCGAGGCAAAATCCTCGAACAAAAAGAGTGATGAATCAGTTCAGGTCTTCATGCTTACCTTTGTGATTGATGCAACCTCTGCTTGTCAATGCAACAATATATAGGTATATAAAGGTACTGATATTCATCCTACCTTAACTGTTTTAATGGAACAATACAAATGCATCTTTGATATGCCTACTACATTTCCCCCTCATAGGTGCATCATTGATCACAACATACCACTCATTGACTCAGCTACTCCTGTTAACAAAAGGCCTTATAGATATCTAGGAATGAAGAAAAATATTATCGAGAAGCTAGTACATGAAATGCTAGGTCAATGTGTTATACAACCTAGTGCTAGTCCCTATGCATCACTGTAGTCCTTGTTGAGAAGAACTATGGGAGTTGGAGGCTTTGTGTAGATTATAGAGATCTAAACAAATTGACAGTAAAGGACAAGTTTCCTATTCCTATCATTGAGGATTCGTTAGATGAACTAAGGGAAGCTGAAGTGTTTTATAAAATTGATCTTAGAGCTGTTTACCACCAATTAAGAATGAAGGAAACAAAAACATATAAAACAACTTTTAAAACTCATGAACGACACTACGAATTTCTTGTTATGACATTTGGTCTTACAAATGCACCTTCTTCTTTTAAGAGTCCTATGAATTATGTATTCAAACCACTTCTTAGGAGGTCAGTACTTATTTTTTTGATGATATATTGGTGTATAGCAAGCATATGTGAATTCATGTGAACCATTTACACGTTGTGTTTGATTTAATGAAGCAACGTCAGTTGTTTGCCAAAGGTTCTAAGTGTGCTTTTGGGGTACTTGAAATTTAGTACATATATCATTTTATCAGTGAAAAAGGGGTAGTAGCTACTGATCCTAAGAAGAATTCTGCAGTACAGACTTGGTTTGTTCCTACAAATATCAAACAAGTGAGAGGGGTTCTTGGTTTAACAAGATATTGTAAGAGGTTCTTTCAGAATTTTGGATCCATTGATAAACCTCTCAATGAATTATTAAAGGATAACTTTGTGTGGAATGAAGGTCCCACTACAGCCTTTCATGTTCTCAAAGATGCACTAGTGATTCCACCTGTCTTAGCATTACCAGACTATGATAAACTATTTATAATTGAGAATGATGCAAGTGGTTTAAAAATTGGTGTTGTCTTAATTCAACAAGGGCATCCAATTGCCTATATAGGTAACTCATTGGCACCTAGACATCAGGCTATGTGTGTATATGATAGGGAGCTGTCAGCCATCATATTTGTAGTTACTAAGTGGTCTCTTTATTTGTTATGAAGACATTTCACTGTGAGAACTGATTAAAAGGCACTAAAAGACCTCTTTGAACAAAATACTCACACTGATTTTCAGATTGTTGGTATTTCTAAATTGATGGCCTTTGATTTTACTATTGAGTTCAAGAAAGGGACTGACAATAAAGTTGTTGGTGCTTTGTCAAGAAATCAAAGCGTTGAGTTGTTGGCGAGTTTTTGGCCAAAAATATCCTTCAACTATACCCCAAACTTAAACTACATCCTTAAAGTATCATTTTTAGCAGAAAACATCCTTTAACTATACCCCAAACTTAAACTACATGCTTAAAGTAACATTTTTAGCAGAAAACAACCTTTAGTATTTGAGTGAACAACTTTCATCCTTTTGTTAGATATTGTAAAAAACTAAAGGATCTTACGAAAACATGAGCAGTTAACGTGACTATCAACAAAAGTTATTATGCATAATTTCATTACATTCTACAAGAATTTCTTGAAAAATATAAAAAATCTTAGACATTGTTACTTATGGAAACTAAAAATGATTGGAAGGTGTGAGTGTACATGATTTGCCTTTTTCGTAATGGAAAGAAGTTGGAGATCTACTTGTCTGCTAGCTTCCACCTACAGTCAGACCTATGGTCTGTAGGTCCATCTATGGGCCTTGCTGGTTAATCATGATTCTTGTCAGAAGTAGGTGAATGGAGTGTTGATCGACTGATACAGAATACGGATCGTGGTCTAACATACGGACCATCGGTCCGTCCATTGTTTGACACATAGTCAAATTTTCCTGGGCTGAGATTTTGGGAGTCTTTGACTCCATCGATGGATGTGCAGAACGGATCGTGGGTCAGGCTACGGTGCCTCGATGGCCACCATCTGTTCCACCTGTAGATTTTTTGAAAAACTGGTTTTTGGTCTTTTTTGGATATGGGGTGTTACAACTCCTAACTCCTAACTCCTAATGATACACTTTTAGAGAGAATTAGCCTAACATGGACAACTGATGCTGAGTTGAAAGCTATTATTCGTAAGCTGGAAGCAAGGTCTTAAATTCTATACCTGGATTGGTTCTCAGCTAAGAGGGAAAGGCAGGCTAGTAGTAGGGTCTGATTTGCAGTTAAGACAGACCATTATTCAGTTGTGGAATTCAACACCACAAGGTGGTCATGCAGGCATGGATGCAACTATTAAGAGGCTACAATCCCTTTTTTTACTGGAAGTCACAGTCAGCTGACATTAGAACTTTTATTTTAAAATGTGATATTTGTCGAAGGCATAAGTATGATGCAACAACTTACCCTGGACTACATTAATGATTAACTATTCTTGATGGTGTTTGGATTGATATTACTTTTGATTTCATTGAAGGTCTTCCTAAATCGAAAGGGAAAAATATTATTTTGGTAGTGGTGGATAGATTCAATATATCTGGTTATTTCATTGCTATTGCACACCCTTACACTGCTGAATTTGTAGCTCATCGTTTTTTGGACAATGTTTTCAAATTGCATGTATGCCAACTTCTCTAGTAAGGAACAAAGATCCCATTTTCTTGAGTTATTTTTGGCTAGAGTTATGTACATTATAGGAGGTCTTAATACATAAATCGATAGCATATCATCCCCAAAATGATGGTCAAACAGAGGTTCTTAACTTAACCTTGGAGACATATTTGAGTTGTTTTTACTATGATAGTCCTCAACTTTTCATACTTGGGCTACTCAACTACCACTTGTAGAATGGTGTTACAACACCACATACCACTGTAATTTGAAATGTACACCTTTTAAAGTTCTGTATGGTCAAAAATCACCATTACACTTTCCTTACTTAGCTGGTGAGTCTTCTAATGACATGGTTAATGGATCCCTGTGTAGGAAATATGGAAGGAAAATAGTATCTTTAGAGAATCATCAAGTTTATTATAGGCTACTTAAGGCCACTTTAGATGACTAAAATCATCAACTACATCACTATTTATAATACTCAAAATAGTAAACAAAAAGTCTTGCACAAATAACTAAATACATGTATCACAATTTACTAGATACATGTACTACGAAATTCTAAAGAGACTTCTTGAAAAACTAAGAGACAATTTTGGAATACTAAATTATGTTCCCCTTAATGTATTTGCTTGATAACTCCAATGTGTTCTCGAACATAGAAAAAATTTTCTCTAGGAAGTGCTTTGGTGAAGATGTCAGCAAGTTGTTCTCCTGTTTGACAATAATGCAACTAAATTTTGCCTTTCTCTTGTGCTTCCCGGATTAAATGATACTTGATGGAAATATGCTTTGATCTTTCATGGCTGACTGGATTCTTGACAATTGCAATTACTAATTTGTTATCACAATATAGAACAGTCCCTCTTTTTTGTTTTTCACCGATGTCTTCAAATATTCTCCTAAGACAAATAGCATGAGAAATAGCCTTGGATGCTGAAACATATTCTGCTTCAGCAGTGGATTGAGCAACAACACTTTGCTTTTTTTATAACCAAGAAGAAATACTTAACCCAAATAAGAAAGCATGACTAGAAGTACTCTTCATGTCATATATATTTCCAGCCCAATCATTATCAGGATAACCAATTAAGTTCAAATTTCCACCAAATTTGTATATTATACCATAATCCATTGTTCCTTGCAAGTAGCATAGAACGCTTTGCAGCTCCAAAATGCACTTGGCTTGGTCTTGCATGAATCTGGATAATAAACTAGCAGCAAATATAATATGTGACCTTGTTGAAGTAAGATATAGCAAACTTCCAATAAAAAAGTATTCTCGCGACAAAAAATTAAATATAACTCCGCATCATGGATTTTCCCTCAAAAAGTGAAATTTTGATCTTTTCTCATGTTTAATTATCTAAAAACACTCCTAAACATCATAAGATCTTTCCTTTCACAAATCACGATCCTTGAATCCATAATTCAATTTAAGGAAAGTTACGAGTCAAGTTTGAAGTCAAGAAGAAAGTCAAAAAAAGCTCATTAAAAGTTTACAAAAGTCTTTCACAAATTTTTTAACTTTGTTCAAACACTTAAGTTTAAAGTCAAGCAAAGAGTAAAGAGTTGAGTTCATTTTTCCAAAATTTATAAGGGAACTAAATATACCCATGATTTTAAAATGTTTTCACATTTGAACAAGAAAGATTGATTCCAAAAGAGATTTTAAGATAAGTTTTGAGTAATTATCTCAAACAAAAGAAAAAAGTTGTTTTAAGAACATATGAGCTAAGTATGTTTTCGGAGTATTATTGAGAACCGATATGGGTATGTGAGTTCATCTTAACTTAGGTATCCATGAGCCATGTAGTCATCATGTGTAGTAAAGGATCGTACTTTTTAGATGACTCCATAAGATGCTTTTAGCATAGACTAGTGGATCCACTTAGTTAGGGTGTCCTATATGATGGCAAAGTATAGGACAGTTCTGGCAATGTGGGAAATACGATATATAACCACTTAGGCTCATAGTGGTGGTTGTCGATTAGAGAATCTCTCACAGATACTATATTACTTTGATATATGAGTAAAGTAAAGTTTGTTAGCGCATATGTTTAACCTATAGAATTGTTATATACTATTCTAAGTTCTTTGTTTGAATTGCACTATTATTGTTATTCGACTCTCATTTTGAGTTGAGTTATTAATGAGTTGAGTAAATCAAAGGAAAGTGTTACTTTTGAATCCTTATTAGAATTAAGTTGTTCTTAGCACTCTAGCTGCATACTCATATATTCAATGTAGTGATTTCAATTGGCCTACATTATCTTATGATGCAGTATCATGTAATCAGGATTAACATCCAGCGCCTCGTTGATCAGGTTAAGCACCTCGAAGTCAGTTGGTGAGCCTCCTTGCATTTCAGAGGACTCTTTTATCATTTTGTTTTCTAATTTTCAGTTGTTAGGATGATTAGGGGTACTGTCCTGTCATCTCTTCTTTCTTTAGGGGATTCACATTGTAACAACCCTAAAAATGGATATGCTAAGTAATTCTTAATGTGTCTAGAATGCCAACGATTAGACCGGATTCACACGGATTGATGCACGTAGAATCAGACTTCAGAACCCTTGCTACATCCAAGACAACTAACTTGGGGAGTTACTTGATCTAGGAAATATTGGGTCCAACCATGTAGGACTCTCGAATACGAAGATTTAGTCGAAGGAGTCTTTACCGGACTTAAAAAGAGAATATCTTAGGTTTGGAGGGTCTAGGGATAAAATGGTCTTTTTTCAGGCTAAGGATAGCATTGTAATTACCCTAAATATATAATAAATTATTTAATTAAAAAGGTGGAGGGGCATTTTGGGGAGAGAGGGCCGAAGTTGGGCTCTTCAGGTGAAGTCTTGCTCCACCCGAGTTCGAACCTAGGTGGAATCAATGAATTAAATTTGTTTTAATTTATGTTCATAAATTAATGTAATTAGTTTATATTTATTAGTTATTAGATGATTTAAAATAAAAGGAAATCATATTTTTAATAATTAAATAAAACCTTATTTGACTAAGTCTTAAACTAGACTCCTAAGCCTAAGAAACCTCTTCTCTCCCACGCTCATCTCTCTATCACGTCTCTATCACTCTCACTCACGTTTTTCTCTACCAAATAACGTACAAAAAAAGTAGGTAAACCAAAGTTATTCACACTTGAATAACTCATAACGAAAATTATAAACAAACAACTAATCGTACACGTTAGGCAAAGAGAGAGTTTTTCCGTCAAGTTGGTGTTGAAGCTCTTGGATTTGGACGTGTGTTTGGAGGGGTTCTTTGGGAAGCAAGTCATGTTTGAATGTCAAAAAGGTATGGGTTCTCTTCTCTCTTGGTCCCTTTCCCAAGAGACCCCTTAAGGTTCAGAATATTCATTTCGAAAACTAGGATTGTTCCCCTTTGCATATCCCTGTCACTAGCTCCCATTGAATCATAGGTTGTTTATGTTTGCTGGTAGAAAACTAGGGATGAAACATGTTTACGTGATGATTATGTGTTTATATGTATTTTCAGAATTATGTGACTTATGTTGATGTTTTTAAAAATGTAACTACGTATGTATGTGTGTGTTGCCGTGGCTATTGTTCATGGTTTAGAACTTGAAATGGCATGATAGTTCTGTATATTTCATGTACACATTTTAATGTAAATGTGATGTTAATATGAGTCAAAATGTAACTGATTTGAGGGATAATCTCTTGGCTAAATGAATCCATGAAAATGCACCTAAAACATTCTAAATGCACTACGAAATTCCCCTAAGAACTAAGGTGTAACTTGATGAAAGGATGCTGAAAAATAAAAAGAAAATTTCCAGCTTCTAGTGATGAATTCGGTCAGCAAAGAGGGTTCAAAATGTTTAAAAAAATGAATTAAAACAAGTGAGGTCATGGAAGATTGAACATGTGATGTTACCATGTTAAAAACCATGAAAAAAAAAAGAAGTAAAAAGAAATGTGGTGAAGGGGATTCGAACCATGGTATTGGCAGGAAAATGTAACTTAAAAGAAAAAAAAAAGAAATGAGAGGAGTGGGGTTCAAACCCACCACCTCTCAATCAAATTTATGGAAAAGTAAAAGAAAAAATAAAATAAAATGTGTGGCATGGGAATCGAACCCACGACCTCTAGGCAGTGAAGCAGAGTAAAGAAAATGAAAGAAAAGAAATGTGAGGTGTTGGAATCAAACCCACGACCTCTAGGTAGTGAAGGAGAGTCAAATTAAATGAAAGAAAAGAGATGTGAGGCGTGGGAATCGAACCCACGACCTTCTAGGCAGATTTATGGAGAAAAAATAAAAGAAAATAAAGAGGGGTTGTGAGGGTTCGAACCCACAACCCCTCGGCCAAAGGAGAGAAATTTAAAGGCTATGAAAATAAAAAGTAAATGAGGTTGTGGGGGGGAATAAAATGAAGGCATTGGGGCTCAAACTTGGGTCCCTAAGCAGTATGAATCAAACCAAAATGAATGAAAAAATGTCAGTCCTGTTCAAGAGATTTGAAAACTGGATTCCCTTGCCCAAATTTCGTATAGATGCATAAGTCATACGTGAGTTAAATATTCAAGAATAATGCTGCCCACTTAGATGAAATCGAGATCTTGGCATACATACAAGATACAAAAGACTTGAACTATATAATCTCAGGAAGATATGAATCACTTAAACGATCTATGAAAGAAGCCTCATGGCTTGTTTGTATAGACCCATAAGTCTAGCATACGTTTAAAGATAAGTGAACCTAAGATGTATGTAATGAAATGATGTAACCCTAGAAGGGTTAAGTATGAGTGTAAAACACACTAAATGGCCAAGTGCATTGGTATACGATTAATTGATTATTATGTAATGAAATGATGAAACCCTAGAAAGGTTAAGTAAGTGTGTGAAACACACAAATGGCCAAGTGCATTAGCATATGATGAAATGAACATTCACATAAAAAAGGGTGAGTAATTATGAAGAGCAAATGTGCAAATGTTGATGAATGTGGTGACAACATGATATGAGGCTAATGTAAAATATGAGATAAATATCAAATGAGCCTAAGTAAATGTTACCAAACTGTACTCACCTATGAAAGTGTAAAATTAATAAAGAGACCATTCCCTATGAACACTCTAATGAAAGTATTGAGATTAATACACTTAATACTAATGATGATATGAGAAATCATATATTGAGCTATGATGTCCTCATACTAGAATCCAGCTTCCATGACCTATGAGTTGAATGTAAAGGAACTTTATACTGTGCACCGATAGACTAGCTATGAGCGGTAATGCCTTATTTTGGGAAGGGCGGAGGTTCACATAACTCTCATGACATGAGATTGTCCGACATGCCGGGTGTGGGTCTCCTTATATCTCCTAGTCTTTGAACCTATACTTCCAATATAGGGATGTGGCGGGGTTCAATTCCCATGTACACTAGCATGTTTTGGGTCAAATAGAGGGTTTTCCATCAAATTTGGTGTTGAAACTCTTCGATTTGGACGTGTGTTTGGAGGGATTCTTTGGGAAAAAAGTCGAGGTTTGAACGTCAAAAAGTTATGGCTTATCTTTCTCTTGTTCCCTTTCCCAAGAGACCCCTTAAGGTTCAGAATATTCATTCCGAAAACTACGATTGTTCCTCGTTGCATATCCCTGTTACTATCTCCCATTGAATCATAGGTTGGTCATGTTTGCTGGTAGAAAACTAGGGATAAAACATGTTTTTTTATGATTATGTGTTTATATGTATGTTTGGAATTATGTGACTTATGTTGAAGTTTCCTAAAATGTAACTACGTGTGTATGTGTGTGTTCCGTGGCTATTATTATTGAACTTGAAATGGCATGATAGTTCTTTATACTTCATGTACACATGTTGATGTAAGAATGAAGTATGTACGATTGTCTGCGAACTCTGAGAGGTCAACGATGTCGGTCTCATCTGGGTTTAGATTCAAGTCCTGACATATATAATAAGACTTGGATTTCCATTTTGGCTAAGTTAAATGTTGACTTTTAAACATTCTATGTTATTTTCTTTAACAATAAATTTAGTGCATTTTATCATTGTAATAATTCTTAAAGACTTCCCCTGGATAAGTAAACCAGCACAAGGGTTCGTTTGGGGCCAGTAATGGTTTCCAACTGTCAGCCATGTCCGGGTGTAGGATCATGGTGTGACAAACTTTGTATCAGAGCACAGATTTCAAAAGTCCTAGATAGTCTATGGATCCCTTTATATAGAGTCCTAGTTATCAATGTGAAGCGCGCCACATCTATACCTAGGAAGCTGCAACACTTAGGAAATTTCTCACTTCCTTTATACTTATTTCGTGCATTAGAGTTTGATCTTTGAAAATGTTCTTCTAATTCGTGCTTACACATGTTTACAGATAATCAGGCCTCCACGAAGATCTGTCAGAGGTTGTCCAACTAGACGTAATATTGAGAAGTAAGGGGTAACAAATGTACCCAAAGTGAAACCTCAAGGAGAGGTTACCAATGTTAAGTTCTGTGAGGCCATCAGGATATTCAGTCAAGTTGTGACTAACCAATTTCGGCAATAGAGAGGAACTTAATAGGAAGTGACTGATACTTCAAGGATTAGAGAGTTCTTGATGATAAATCCTCCAATTTTCACGGGTTCAAACACTTTTGAAGATTCAGAAAGTTCTGTTGAGAAATAAAAGAAGATATTTGAGGTTATGCATATTGTTGATACTGATCGAGTTGAACTAGTTTTATATCAACTAAAGAATGTTTCTATGAGATGGTTTGACCAGTGGCAAAAGGGTAGAGTTATGGATACACCACTTGCGAGTTAGGCATGTTTTGAGTAAGCCTTTTTGGGGAATTCTTTCCCCCACGAACTGAATGAAGATAAGGTACGAAAATTTCTTATCCTTAAGAAGGATTCCTTGAGTGTTCACGAGCATAGGTTGAAGTTCATCCAACAATCCCGTTAAGCTCCGCAGATTGGTTGCGGATATATGGAGTAGAATGAGTCTGTTTGTTAATGGATTATCCAGTCTATCAAGCAAGGAGGGTAGTGAAGCGATGCTAATTAGGGATATATGGATACATCAAGGTTGATGGTATATCCGCAATAGGTTGAAGAAGAAAAGTTGAGTGATAGGGAAGAATTCAAAAATAAGAAAGCTAAGACAGGAAATGGGTCCAGGCAGAAGAAAAAGTAATGTGAATGTTCGTACTTTCAGCAAAAGTGGAAGGGACCTGCATCATCATCTAATATTGCACCTGCACCTAAAAGAAAAAAATGAGTATAATGGTCACGATCCCAACACTTCAAAGCTAGACCTGCGCAGTCTCAAGGTAGCGTGGCACAAGGAGGTAACTAGGACACTGTATGTGCTGGGTACGGTAGAACTCACCCAAGTAAGTGTGGTGATTGACAATCATATTGTTTCAAGTGTGGAGAAGCGGGTTATTTCATAAGAAAAGGTCCCAAGAAATGGCAAGGTAATGTTAATCAGGGCAATAGATCCCAATCTTCATCAGTTGCTCCACCAAATAGGGTTGCACCTAGAGGAGCTACTTCTAGTACTGGCGAATCGCCTTTATGTAATTAGTAGTCGTCATAAAAAAGAGAACTTTCCAGATGTTGTCATATTTATGATCAAAGTCTTTATTTTTGATGTTTATGCTTTGCTAGATATCGTTTGTAACCTCTTATGTTGCAAATAAGTTTGATGTTATTCCTGAGAAACTTTGTGAACCCTTTTGTATTTCTACACCTGTTGGAGAATCTATTCTAGTTAAGCGAGTATATCGCGATTGTGTCATTTCCATCAATCACACAGACATAATGGATGATTTGATTGAGTTAGACATGGTGGATTTTGATTTCATTCTACGTATGCATTGACTTCATGCCTATTACACTTCAACAGATTATAGAACTCGACTTGTCAAATTCCAAATTTCTAATGAGCCAGCTTAGAGTGGAAAAGTAGGATAGTTGTGTCTAAGGGTCATTCTATTTCATAGCTTAAGGAAAGAAATTTAGCTTCCAAGGGGTATGTGTATCACTTAGTCAGGGTTAATGACTTTAGTGTTGAGCTACCTCTTATTCAGTTAGTTCCATTAGTAAAAGTGTTTCTAGAAGTCTTTTCACATGATCTACCCGGAGCTCCTCCTAAGAAAGAAATAGACTTTGGCATATGCATTCTTCCTGATACTCATCATATCTCTATTCTTTCATATAAATGGCACCAATAGACTTGAAAGAGCTGAAAGAACAGTTGAAAGATCTCCTTGATAAGGGCTTTATTCGATCAAGTGTCTCAGCTTGGGGCGCTCCGATCTTATTTGTGAAAAAGAAAGATTGTTCCATAGGATGTGTAAAAAAAAACCTTCAATTGAGCAAGGTTACCATCAAAAATTAGTACTCTTCCGATAATTGATATTTTTTAAATCACCTTCAGGGTGTTTCATGTTTTTCTAAGCTGGACCTTAAATCTATCTACGATCGCTTGAAATTAAAGAAGTGTGATATTCCAAACACAACATTCAGGACTCGTTATGGTCATTATGAGTTTCTGTTCATGTTGTTCAGTTTAACTAATGCACCTGCAACGTTCATGTACCTTATGAATAGAGTTTTCAACCCTTATTTAAATATGTTTATAATCATCTTGATTGATCACATACTAATCTATTCAAGGAATGAATAAGATCATGCCATCCATCTCAAAATAGTTTTTTAGACTTTGAAAGATAATGAGTTATATGTTAAGTTCTCTAATATGTGTTATGGCTTGAGTCTGTGGCGTCTTTGGGCCACATAGTTACCGTTGATAGAATTAGAGTTGATACCCAAAATAGAGAGACGGCATGGAGTTGGCCTAGACCCACAAATCCAACAGATATTAGGAGTTTCTTGGGATTTTGGCTATTTTAGAAGGTTCGTAGAGGGGTTTTCGTCTATTTCATCTCATTTGACCGAGTTGACTCAGAAAATAGTGAAGTTTCAATGTTCTAAAGCTTTTAGGAGTTGAAAAAGAGTTTGACTGCTGCCTTAATTTTGACCTTTCCAGAAGGTTCTCAATGTTTTGTGGTGTATAGTGATACGTTGTGTGTTAATGCAGAATGGAAAGGTTCTAACTTATGCCTCCAGATATTTGAAAGTTCATAAGAAGAATTACCCAACCCATGACTTAGGGTTGGCTGTTGTAGTATTTACTTTGAAGATATGGTGTCATTATTTGTATGGTGTTCATGTTGATGTATTCATCGATCACAAAAGCCTTCAATATGTGTTCACTTAGAAAGGGCTTAATCTCAGACAAAGGAGATGGTTAGAATTACTTAAGGATTATGACATGAGTGTTCTTTATCACCTAGGTAAGGCTAATATTGTTATTGATGCTTTAAGCAAGTTGTGTATGGGTAGTACCGTCCATGTTGAGGAAGAAAAGAGAGAGTTAGTGAAAGATATGTATAGACTTGCACACTTAGGAGTCCGACTAATGGATTCCACAAAAGGAGAAGTAGTGGTGATGAATGGGGATGAACCATCATTTGTGATAGAAGTGAAAGAGAAGCAAGACTAAGACCTAATTTGCTTGAATTAAAGGCAAATGTTCATAAACAAAAAGTTTTAGCTTTTGAACAAAAAGAAGATGGCATATTGAGATGTAAAAGTATATTATGTGTACCGTTGGTGAATCGACTCCAAGAGAGGATCATGAAAGAAGCTCATAGCTCTATATATTTCATTCATCCAGGTTCCACAAAGATGTCTCATGACTTGATAGAGGTGTATTGGTGGAATAGTATGACAAAGGGCATTACAGAATTTGTTGCTAAGTGTCCAAATTGCCAACAAGTTAAAGTAGAGCATCAAAAGCCCGGTGGATTGGCTCAGAATGTAGAACTTCTGGAATGGTAGTGATATATTATTAATAAGGAATTCATCATATGTTTTCCAAGGTCTCGCAGGCAGTATGGTTCTATTTAGTTTATTGTCGACAAAATGGCAAAACCAACCCACTTTTTAATGGTAAGGACTACCCGTTAGCAGAAGGTTATGCTAAGTTATATCATCAAGAGGTGGTTAGACTTTATGGGGTTCTGGTATCCATTATTTCAGATAGAGGTGCGCAATTCACTGCATAGTTTTGGAAGTCATTTAAAAAAGGTTTGGGTTCAGAGGTGAACTTAAGTACCAAATTTCATCCTCAAACTGATGGGAAAATAGAGCCACTATTTAGCCTTAGAGGATATGTTGAGCGCTTATTGATTGATTACAATGGTGATTGGGATGATCACCTATCTCTCAGCAAGTTTGCTTACAACAATAGTTACCATTTTAGCCTCCAAATGGCTCCTTATGAAGATCTTTATGGGAGGAGGTACATATTTCATGTTGAATGGTTTGAAGTTGGTGAAGAGGGATTTATAGGACCATATTTAGTTCATCAATCTATCGAGTAGGTAAAAATTATTCAGGAGAGGTTGCAAACAGCGCTGGGCCATCAAAAATCCTACACTGACGTTAGGAGAAGGGATTAGAGTTTGAAGTAGATGATTGGGTTTATTTGAAAGTCTAAACCATGAAGGGTGTTATGAGATTTGGTAATAAAGGAAGCTTAGTCCGCGGTATATTGGACCTTAACGAATAAATATCCAAAAGGATTGGCAAAATAGCTTATGAACTAGACTTACCACAAGAGTTAACAGTGGACCATCCGACATTTCACATCTCCATGTTGAGGATGTGAATAGGAGATCCTTCATTAATCATACCAACTAAATATATTGGGATCAAGGATAGATTATCTTATGAAGAGATTTTGGTCCAGATTTTAGATCGTCAAGTTTGCAAGTTGAGGACAAAGGAAGTAGTATCAGTGAAAGTCCTTTGGAGGAACTATTCGTTGAAGAAACTAATTGGGAAGCTGAGGAGGATATGAAGAAGAGATATCCACATATCTTCTAATCAGGAGAAATTTCAGACTAAGGTACTAGTTCTCTTCTTAGTACTCTTTAATTTATAAGTTAGTATGTTGTGTTTGCATTGCTTGTTGGGTGTTAAGTAATGTTGCATGTTACACCCTTAGCCTAGTAAGAGTATAGCCTAGTAAGAGTAATCTCATTCAAGGAATAATGTTCCCAAGGAGGAGATATTGTAACATCTCGCAAACTGAAATAACTAGGAAGAAGCTAAGAGGTTGAAATGGTCATTTTTGGAAGGAACAAAAAATCTGGAAATTTTGTTAAGGTAGGAAAAGTTGAGGTTTGTTCAACTTCAAACGGTCATAACTCCTAGATCAGAATAATTTAGGTGTACTTCCAGATTTGGTAGTAAATCTCTCTGCATAGTCTTTCCAATGCCGCCAACTTTGCGCGATTATAGGTTCGTATGAGTGAGATATACCCATTTGAAGTTGGGATTTTAAATGAGGAAATGTCCACTCCAGATTTTTAAAGGGTGTTTTGGTTTTTTCCTTACCCTATTATTTTAATTTGTTTTTAGTGAATTAACTAAGGTTCAAAACTAAATTGGTTCAGGTTGCACAATTTCAAATTAACCTTAGGGTTCTAGAAAGAAGAACACAAGAGAAAGGAGAAGAGAAAAGCAAGATTATTCATTTCGTAAGGAATTGATTACGGATTTCTTCAAGAATTTGATCTTATAAGCTATATGGGGCTTTCATAACGTTAGGTTCGTTCACCCACGTGCCAAGCATGTCTATTACAGGGTGAATTTGTCTTAAAAGAGTTTGAAAGTTGATATGTATTTTTGAGTTTTATATTATTCTTGAGTTGGGCTGAAATTGGGAAGTTTCTGAGATCATTACGTCAAATTATCGAGTTGGTTGGATTTAGGTTCTTAAGTACATTTATTAGGTATTTGTATCTAAAAAAAATTGGAAAAATAATTGAGTTTGGGGAATTGAGGTTGGAAAATAAAGAAGAGATTAGTCTGGAAAATTTGGCCACAGGCTCCGTGTCGCGGACCTGCTCCCCAGATTTGCCCGACTAAATTTCTTCTTCGTTTTTCAGCCCCAATTAGCCCAAACTCGATTCTTTTTCCCAAATTCTTCTTAGATATAAATACCCAACAAATGTACCTAAGAACCTAACTCCAACAAACCTAATATAACGTAATGATCTCATAAACATCTCAATTTCATCCCAACTCAAGAATAGTATCAAATTCAAGAATACATGTTAAGAATATCAACATTTAAACTCCTTTAGGATGAACTCATGCTGAAATAAACATGTTTGGAAGGTGAACGAACCTAATGTTATGAAATATTCACGTACCTTGTAGGACCAAATCCTTGAATAATCTACAATCGATTCCTTACGAAAAAAAGAATCTTGCTTTTCTCTTCTCCTTTGTCTTGTATTCTTTTCTCTAGAACCCTATCGTTAATTTCCAATTGTGAAAACTGAACCAATTCAGTTTTGACCCTTAATAAATTCACCAAAAACGAATTAAAATAATAGGGTATGGAAAATACCAAATCACCCTTTAAAAATCTGTATTTGGATATTTCCTCATTTAAACATCCCAATTCCAAATGGGTATATCTCACTCATACGAACTCCGAATCGCGCAAACTTGGCGGTGTTGGAAAGGTTTTTTTGAGAGATTTCCTACCATATCTAGAAGCACACCTAAATCATTCTGAGATAGGAGTTATGTTCATTTGAAGTTGATTAAAAACTCATTTTTTCCTACCTTTACAAAAATTCCAGATTTTTTATTCCTTCCAAAAATGACTACTTCAAGTTCTTAGCTTCTTCCTTGTTATTATGTTTGTTCTTAGTACCTTAAAATTAAATACTAAAGTAATAAATATACTCTTAATAAATTAAGCTTATAAGGACACAAAAGTAAGACAATATAACAAAATAAATAATGAAGTGACTACCTTGAACATACCACAAATTATAATTCTAGCAAAGATCACTAACCATTTAAGCAGTATCCAAGTAAGCACACAAAAAATTGATGTAAGAACAAAAGTTCAAACTTCCTGTAGTCACAAGAACAATAAGAACTTATAAGGTAGTACAAAAGAATATTATTGCTTTTGAGAGTGTATGAGAGTGTTGTGATTGTTTAAGCATGTAGATAGAATAGAAAGAGGTTTCTTTGTATATATAGTTAAATATAGAGGGACCATAAATAAGTATATAAATAGAGAAAAAGAAAGAATATTGTTCTCCTCAATTAGAGTCACATTCTTCGTATTTCATTCATTCATATTATCATAACCATGAGAGTTAGAAAAAATCGGTTAATCAAATATAATATTAAGTCTAAGTTTTTCCAAAAATAAACAAGTACAATGGAACATCAATGCATGGATTTTACCATAGATAATTGTCTTTAAAATTGTACAATTTAATAAGGAAAATAGTCAATTGACAATTAAAGATTACCACAGATGAACCAGTCATAATATATAAAAGGCATGAATCGGGAACATACTTCTAATTTTGAAGCAACCTTGTTAATACCAGAAAAGACTTCAGTAAAAAATAACATAATTTAGAGACTGTCATATTTGAAAGCCAACATAGATAGATTTACTTACCACAACTTTCAAAAGTTTACCAAAAACAATCAAGTCAAAGTTGTGCACACTAATTAAAAGAAAGAAAATTTGGAGAACAAAATAAAATCAATCAAGGAGAAGACTCATGTCTAAATTTATCAAGGATAGGTAATAATTAAGGTGTACCAGTCGATTAAGGGAACAAGAATGGAAAGAAGCATAAATCATAAAGATTTTCAGAATAATCAGTTGATTCATTAAACAAATAAATCAAATTTTTATATGAAGACTTGCCATAATTATATGAAGAAATCACAATTCAATCAATGTTTTTAAAGAAAAAACTCAAGTATGTACTAACACCCATTTACAAAAGGAGTGGATTACATTTAAACAAAAATAGGAACACAAAGCTTAAAATGCACAATTTCAAATACAAAATCATAATGAAATCATGTTTAGAGTAGGAATGCAATCATAAATACTATACTAAAAATATAGGTGATTTAAGTAATTTGTTTAAAAGATAAAATAATAATCTAAATAAAAAGAGTTAAAAAAACTAACCTGAACGGATCTGTTAAGATCCGTCTTCAATAGCCCCCAAAATCTTAAGGCTCCACCGGGTCTCATTGGTTGGAGAGGCAAAACAATGATACTTTTTTTGTTGTTGTTGTTATAGATCACATTGGGGGAGGATAATAATTGCCTTGCCCCCATCAAATCCTAATGGATCTTCGTGGCGGCTGTCATGCTAGAGTTTATGGTCGGAACCAATGAGATGAATAGAAGGAGATGTGTTGAGGTTGCGTAGTTCATCGCTTCGCCGGCCAGTAGGTAAGAAAAGAGACGCTGAGGGAAAGAGAGAGGGAAGGATAGGGGTGATTGGTTTGGGTGGAGAAGCGGCTATTGTCTACTGGTGGGAAAAGCATTGTGAGGAGAGAAGAACAAGAAGATGGGATCTCTAGGTAGTTGTCATCGCAAGTGAAGGTGGACTGGCGTTTCTCCTATGATAGACAAAGTTTGGAGATGTGGGAGCGGCGCCTGGTATTTTCAAAGAGAACGAAGAGAAAAATGAAAATAGGGTTAGGGTGTTAGGGAATTATTATGGGAAAGTGGTTGGAGACTCAATCTTAGTCATTAGATCAAGATGAAATGTGGGGTTGATATTTAAAAGAATGGAATGGACGGTTGGGATTGAAGGTAAGATCTTGAGCTTGGGATTGAATTAATTGGTTCAAAATGGACTAGAAATGAGATGAAATTGAGTAGAAATGGCTATAAATTAGATACATTGAATTAAAGGGGCTATGATTCAAATGATTTGGAGGGAGGTTTAACAAACTGTTGTCAAATTAATAGCTATACTACACATATTAAATAATCTTTCATATAAGATAAACACACTTAAATATTATAGAAGTTAAATAAACAAGTAAATTAATTATATCAAATTTAGCAATAATTATAATAATTTAAAAACAATAACAACGATGACGACAACAACATCAACGATAAAAATAATATTTTTTGTAGATTACAAATACTAAAGTATATGATTAATTATATAAAAATAAAACATAATTTTAAACATATAATACAAAATAGGTTCTAAAATACATATTTAACCAAATAGAAATCATAAAGGGTTATAGGTCGGTCAAAATTAAGTGTCAACGATTTGTCACTCTTTTCTTGATAATGAAAGATGAATTTGTGGGCAAAGACGTTGACTAAATAGTCAATTTTATCCGACTAACAGAAAGATGTTAGTGGGATCAAATGAAATGATAATCAATTGTAAAACGAAAAAAAGGTGTGGTCGAAATTTTAGCCTTAAGTCGCCTACATATCTCTGGTATTACAATAATAAGGTTTTTTGTAGTTCTAAATTTAGGAATGGACTAAGCTCCTTAAAAATGAACAACAATACGAGATTGGAATAGAAGAAATAGGAGCTTGAGTAGATAAGATTAGAACTCAAGATGGTATGAATAGTGTAAGGAAGATAAGAATGACCTAGTTATAAGAGGAAAATATCATATGAGTAGTGTGAAAGATAAGAAGGCTTTATTGCGATAGATATATAAGTACGGAAGTCATTTCTGAAAGAGAAGTTGATCTTGTCTACAATATGCCAGTCTCTGCAAACTTCGAGCTTGTGAAATAACTTAATAAAGTGATTAGCGCATCTATAGTGATAAAATGGTAAAATAATTTATAAACATGATGTAATTTCCCATTAGACGATGACAATTTATCTTCAGATGATGGCGTCTTAGGGACGTGTTACGCTAAAATTTAATCCTTAGGTCATAGAATAATGCTTGTAGGCCATGAAAATGATGTCTTCAGAGTGTGACACATTCGGAACAACGTAAAGAGAAAAATAAAACCTTAGACCATGAGATGATGTCCGCATGAAACGGAGAATGTGTCTTTATACTATGATGCATTTTGAACATGATAATCATAAATTTAATCAACAAATCATGAAATGATGTCTTTAGAATATGACAACTTTGGAACACTAAAATAATGATAAAAGAGAGTGTGTCTATTTTCTTTAATGAAATTCTGTCATATCGTGATACTTGTAGCTTGATTCAATAGATATTTCATTTAGATGTATCTCTTAGGGTTCAATGTGGTCTATGTAACTTGATTAAACATTTTCTCAACGTAAATATGATACTTGGGATCAATATTATTCTTGGGCATATTGTCATTTCTTAATATAGTTCTTGGGAACATTATAATTCTTGAGTTTTATCTAGTTTTCGATCACAATACAATTTTTTGGCACAATACAATTTTCAGGCATGATGCAATTTTCAGACACAATGAAATTCTCAAGCACAAGACAATTTCTCTGGCACATGCAAATTCTCGAGTACAATGCAATTTCTTAGTCATAATGCAATCACTGTCATTTTCGGGCACAATGCAATAACTCAGGCACACTTCAAATATTTAGGCACAATGTAACTTCTTAGGATCAATGCAATTCATGAACACAGTGTAAATGTTTGGGCGCTATGTAGTTTCTCAGGCTCAAATCCAATACAATTTTCAAATTTAATGCAATTTCATGAACATGCAATTCTCCAACACAATTATATTATCGAGAACAATATATTTCTCAAAAAAGGATGTTGCAGTTGAGAGTATAAGGTCGCTTAGACCTTTGTTTTATCACAAGGACAGAGTGTTTGTCCCATAGCAATTGTCAGGCACAATATAGCAGTGAGAGTGTCGAGTAGCTTAGAACTCCATCATATTGGAAGGACGCAGTGTAATTTCTTGGCAGTTGTTGGGATCAAAATAATAGTTGAGAGTATATAGTATCTTAGACCTTCATCTTATTGGAAGAATAGAGCGTAATTTCATGATTTTTACCCGGGCAATGTTGGAACTGCTTCTTGGATGTGTATCTCTATTTTCTATGTTAAAAGTAAAATTATTAGTTTATAAAAGGAAAGGTTGATCGTTCTCTGTTTTGACCTAGTAACGACCTGTTTAGTCGTTTTGAGCAGTAGAGATTATTTCTGGTAATAACTGTCTGGGTCGATGGATCCCACGACGGACCGTCATGGGCACGACGGACCGTCGAGGGGGTCTCGTTCCAAAACACTTAGACTCTGGAAAAATTGGGTACTGAGAACAACTCTCTGAACTTCGCGACGGAAGAGAAGGATGGACCGTCGTAGGCACGACGGACCGTCACAGACTCTTTAATGAATTTGAGTCTTTGAACTCTGTGACGACTCAGCAGGACAGACCGTCGCAAGAACGACGGACCGTCGCAGGCAGCGTAACCCTGACTGGGTCAGATTTCTGTTAAAAGTTTTTAAGGGGTGTTTTGGACTATTCCTGCTTATGATTTTAAAGTTAGTGGGTTAATGTTAATAATTCAATTACTTGGGGGTTAAAAGAGATAACTTTGAAATAAATAGTGGGTTAATTTTGCCATCTTTTACACTTAATAATATGGTAATTAGGGTAAAAGAAAAGAGTTTGAATAAGGAAAAATAGAAAGAACAGAGAGAAGAGGGGAGAACGAACGAGAGAGGGAGAAACGAAGAGGAAAGCAAAGCATTGGAGAAGTAGATTGCTTGATCATGATTCTTCGGTGGATGTAGGTTATGGTTTATGCTCTTCCGTAGTAAACTCTAAATAGCGATTGATATGTATTGGGTAATTTTGTAAAGTCTTCTATATGCTTAATTGTGTGCTTGCATGATGTGATTATGTAATTGTGATGAATTAGCATGATGACGCTGTTGAATCTTAAACCTTAAAACCTCTTTGTTAATGATGATGCCTTGGTATAAAAGAAGGCTTGATGAACCGAAGGAATGAGTGTAGAGGATCGGGTGTCACGAACCGACACGTAGTAGTAGAGGATCGGGTGTCACGAACCGACACGTAGTAGTAGGGGATCGGAGTGTCACGTTCCGACACCAGGATAGTAGGGGATCAGAGTGTCACGTTCCGACACCAGGATAGTAGAGGATCGGGTGTCACGAACCGACACGTAGTAGTAGGGGATCGGAGTGTCACGTTCCGACACCAGGATAGTAGGGGATCGGAGTGTCACGTTTCGACACTAGGATAGTAAGATAAATGAATATTGAGGGGATCGGAGTGTCACGTTCCGACACCAGGATAGTAAAGAGAATGAATCTTTTTTATGCTAATATACTCAGGCTTAAAGAACCTGTTTCCCAAATGAGTATGGTGTGGAGGCTTGAGTCTTCATAGATGTGCTTGGTGTTGTGGCCAATGGTTATGGTACTTGTTGTTGTCACCTGTTAAGTATTTGGTTGGTTTTATGTTATTATTCGATATATATTGCTTTCTATTTTGAGTTGGTCGATGATACCTACTCAGTACTTGTGCCTTGTACTGACTCCTACTTGTATGTTTCTCTTTGTTATTTGTGGAGTGAAGCAAACATACTATCGACTTCGACTCGTCCTCAACTCTAGCCAGTCTTCATCATGTCAGATTTTAGGGTGAGCTATTGTTCCTAGCTCGGACTGGATTCTCTCTCATTAATGTCTTGATGTCCTTGAAGTTCGGACACGGACCATCTCTTTACCTATTTTAGTTTCTTAAATACTCTTAGACTTAGAAATTTGAGGATAAATGTTCTTGTGGTGATGACTTCCAGATTTTGGGAATAATAAGTATTAAATTTTAGAAGTTAGTTATTGATTTCGTTAATGAGTTTTAAGTCTTCCGCATTATTTTCTGTTTATTATGGTTGAAATGTTGGGGTTTAGATGGGTTGGTTCGCTCACATAGGAGGGTAAGTGTGGGTGCCACTCGCGGCTCAAATTGGGTCGTGACAAACTTGGTATCAGAGCATTAGGTTCGTTGGTCTCATCACACAAGAACGAGTCTAGTAGAGTCTTGAGGAACGGTAGGGGGACGCCTTTACTTTTCTTTGAGAGGCTATAAGACTTTAGGAAAATTCCACTCTTTCTTTCTTTCATGCTATTACTTGGATCCAATTGGTATCTAGGTGATACAAAGTGGTATCTGACCATCTTCACTCTATTTCGCAGATGGTTAGAACTAGAGCAACAACTGCGCCAACACCAACACCGGCAAGACAAGATGCGTCTGAACCAGCCACTGAGGCTGTAGCTCGAAGAGGAGCAATGGCAAGAGGCCCTGGTAGAGGTCGCGGGAGAACGTCCTCTAGAGGAAGAGGACAAGCACGTGGCCCAGCTAGTACTAGGGCGGTGACTCCTCCACCGACTGAGGAAGTAGTAAGAGAGGGTGAGGAAGGGGAGAATGAGCAAGTGCAGAATGAGGAATTACCACCCCAACCTACCCCAGAGATGATTAATCACGTTGTTGCTTATCTTAGCGGGTTATCTGATCAAGGCCAGACACCTCCAGTGTTTTCTGCACCAGCACCTCAGGTTCCGAGAGTACAACATGCAGCTGATGTGGCTCCTCGCATGGATGCCTCATTGGAAATAGGGACGTTTCCTTGATTGACTACAGGGCCTATAATGACGAATGATCAGCACGAACTCTTCACAAAGTTCTTGAAATTGAAACCTCCAGTTTTCAAGGGTGCTGAATCTGAGGATGCATAGTGGAACGATTCGGTGTTGAGTTTGTAACCTATCAGTTTCAGGGAAATGCCAAAATGTGGTGGCGATTGTATGTTGAGTGTCAATCAGCACAGGCACCACCCCTGACTTGGGCATCATTCTCTAGCTTGTTTATGGAAAAGTATATACCCCGGACTTTAAGGGATAGGAAGATAGATGAGTTCCAGAGCCTAGAGCAAGGAAGGATGTCGGTTACTGCTTATGAGGCTAAGTTTCGTGCATTATCCAGGTATGCCACCCAGCTTTGCTTCGGTCCACAAGAGCGGATTCACCATTTTGTGAAGGGATTGAGGTCAGATTTGCAGATTCTAGCCTTACAGGTAGCTACTGCAGCAAAATCCTTTCAGGAGGTGGTAGATTTTGTGATAGAAGTCGAGGGAGTGAAGCCACACGACTTCACCATGGCATCGACACCTAAGAAGTTTCGTAAGGGAGGTGAGTTTGGTGGGTCTTACTCCAGAGGGCAGAGTTCAGGAGGTTACCCAGCCCGACCTATTCAGTCTTCACTGCAGGCTGTAGTTGGGGGTCCACCGCAGACTGGTCAACACTTCCCTGAGTTTGGGGGTAATCCCCAGACTCCGTCGTTCTCACAGAGGCCTATGCTTGAATCCAGAGAGTGTTATGGATGTGGAGAAACCGGACATATTAGGAGGTTTTGTCCAAAACAGAGTTACAGACCCCCAATAGTTTGAGGTAGAGGTGGTCATGGGAGAGGCCGCCATTCTGGAGGACGCGTTGGTCAAGGTAATGGTGGTCAACAAACCAACCAGGGTGGCGGGCATGCCGGAGCAACTGCAGCACAACATGGTAGGGGCAACGGATAGACAGGTGATAGGGCCCATTGTTATGCTTTCCCTGGGAGGTCTGAAGCGGAGAAATCTGATGCTGTTATTACATGTAATCTTTTGGTTTGTGATTGTATGGCTTCTGTATTGTTTGATCCTGGATCCACATTTTCATATGTATCTTCCTCATTTGCTACTGGTTTTGATTTACATTGTGATTTGCTTGACATGCCTATTCGTGTTTCTACTCCAGTTGGTGAGTCTGTGATAGTTGAAAAGGTGTATAGGTCTTGTCTTGTAACTTTTATGGGGAGCAAACTCATGTAGACTTGGTTATCTTAGAAATGGTTGATTTCGATGTAATTCTGGGTATGACTTGGCTTTCTCCAAATTTTGCAATCTTAGATTGTAATGCTAAAACTGTAACGTTGGCCAAGCCTGGGACAGATCCGTTAGTGTGGGAGGGTGACTACACTTCCACTCCAGTTCGTATCATCTCCTTTCTTCGTGCTAAAAGAATGGTTAATAAAGGGTGCTTAGCCTTCTTGGCACACCTCAGGGATGATACTACTCAAGTACCTTCAATTGAGTCGGTTTCGATAGTCCGTGAGTTTCTGGATGTGTTTCCTGCAGACCTTCCTGGTATGTCACCGGATAGGGATATTGATTTCTGTATTGATCTGGAGCCGGGTACTCGCCCCATTTCCGTACCCCCTTATAGAATGGCTCCCGCTGAGTTAAGGGAGTTAAAGGCCCAACTTCAAGAATTGTTAAGCAAAGGCTTTATTAGACCAAGTGCATCCCCTTGGGGTGCTCCTGTTTTATTTGTGAAGAAGAAGGATGGAAGTTTTCGGATGTGCATAGACTACAGGCAACTGAATAAGGTAACTGTTAAGAACAAGTATCCTCTTCCTCGCGTCGATGATTTGTTCGATCAGTTACAAGGTGCTTGTACCTTCTCAAAAATTGATTTGAGATCTGGTTATCATTAATTGAAAATACGGGCAACGGATGTGCCAAAGAATGCTTTTCGGACCAGGTATGGGCATTATGAGTTTTTAGTAATGTCTTTTGGGCTTACGAACGCCCCTGCTCCTTTCATGAGCTTGATGAACGGGATTTTTAAGCCATATCTGGATCTCTTTGTCATTGTATTCATTGATGATATACTGGTATACTCAAAGAGCAGGAAAGAACATGAGGAGCACTTGAGAATTGTATTGGAAATGTTGAGGGAGAAAAAGCTTTATGCCAAATTCTCCAAGTGTGAGTTTTGCCTAGATTCAGTGTCCTTCTTGGGGCATGTGGTTTCTAAGGATGGAGTGATGGTGGATCCTTCTATGATTGAAGCAGTGAAGAGTTGGGTAAGACCTACTAATGTTACAGAGGTAAGGAGCTTCGTTGGTTTAGCTAGCTACTACCGTCGATTTGTCAAGGGATTTTCTTCTATTGCTTCCCAATTGAAAAACTTGACTAAGCAGAGTGTTCCATTTGTATGGTCGGACGAGTGTGAAGAAAGCTTTCAGAAGCTCAAAACTTTGTTGACTACTGCACCAATTCTTACCCTGCTAGTGGAAGGTAAGAATATCATTGTTTATTGTGATGCATCCTATTCTGGTTTTGGTGCAGTGCTAATGCAAGAGAAGAATGTAATTGCTTATGCCTTGAGGCAATTAAAGGTGCATGAACGTAATTATCCGACCCATGATTTGGAGTTGGCTGCCGTAGTGTTCGCATTAAAGCAATAGAGACATTATCTATATGGGGATAAGTGTGAAGTCTATACAGATCATCGCAGTTTACAGTATGTCTTTACTCAGAAAGATTTGAATTTAAGACAGAGGAGGTGGATGGAACTACTGAAGGACTATGATATCACTATCTTGTATCATCCGGGAAAAGCTAATGTTGTGGCAGATACTTTAAGTAGAAAAGCAGGGAGCATGGGAAGCCTAGCCCACTTACAGGTTTCCAGACGCCCATTGGCTAGAGAGGTTCAGACTCTGGCTAATGACTTTATGAGGCTAGAAGTAAATGAGAAGGGAGGATTTTTGGCCTATGTGGAGGCAAGATCTTTCTTTCTTGACAAGATTAAGGGAAAGCGGTTTAATGATAAGAAACTGATCCGGATCCGAGATAAGGTATTGCGAGGAGAGGCTAAAGAAGAAAAAATCAATGAGGAAGGCGTTTTGAGAATCAAGGGAAGGGTATGTGTACCCCGCGTCGATGAATTGATTCACACTATTCTTACAGAGGCTCATAGCTCAAGGTATTCTATACATCCTGGTGCAACCAAGATGTATCGTGACTTAAAGCAACATTTTTGGTGGAGTGGGAGGAAGCGTGACATTGTTGATTTTGTTGCTCAGTGCCCGAATTGTCAGCAAGTAAAGTATGAACACCAGAGGCCTGGAGGGACACTTCAGAGAATGCCCATTCCTGAATGGAAGTGGAGAGAATTGCAATGGACTTCGTGGTTGGTCTTCCAAAGACAATGGGTAAGTATGACTCTCTTTGGGTGATTGTTGACAGATTAACTAAGTCTTCTCACTTCATTCCGGTTAAGGTGACTTACAATGCAGAGAAGTTAGCCAGGCTCTATATCTCAGAAGTCGTTCGGTTGCATGGAGTTCCACTTTCCATCATATCAGATAGAGGTACATAGTTTACTTCTAAGTTTTGAAGGACATTGCAAGCTGAATTAAGTACTAGGTTGGATCTTAGTACTGCATTTCACCCTCAGACCGATGGTCAATCTGAGTGAACGATTCAGGTCTTGGAGGATATGCTTCGTGCATGTGTGATAGAGTTTGGTGGTCATTGGGATAACTTCTTACCCTTAGCAGAGTTCTCATAGAACAATAGCTATCACTCAAGTATTGATATAACCCCATTTGAGGCACTGTATGGGAGAAGATGTAGGTCTCCCATTGGGTGGTTTGATGCATTTGAGGTTAGACCTTGGGGTACTAACCTTCTGAGGGAATCGTTAGATAAAGTGAAATGCATTCAAGAAAAGCTTTTAGCGGCTCAAAGTAGACAGAAGGAATATGTAGATCGAAAGGTTAGAGACTTGGAGTTTATGGAGGGTGAGCAAGTTTTGCTGAAGGTTTCGCCCATGAAAGGGTTGATGCGGTTTGGTAAGCGAGGTAAGCTTAGTCCGAGGTATATTGGTCCATTTGAAGTTCTGAAGCGCCTGGGGGAGGTAGCTTATGAATTAGCCTTGCCCCCAGGGCTGTCACGAGTGCACCCGGTATTTCATGTGTCTATGTTGAAAAGATACCATGGGAATGGAAACTACATCATTCGTTGGGATTCAGTTCTTCTTGATGAAAAATTGTCTTATGGGGAGGAGCCTATTGCCATTTTAGATAGAGAGGTCCGCAAGTTGAGATCAAGGGAGATTGCATCCATCAAGGTTCAATGGAAGAATCGGCCAGTTGAAGAGTCCACTTGGGAGAAGGAGGCTGATATGCAAGAAAGATATCCACACCTGTTCACAGATTCAGGTAATGTTTCTCACCCTTGTTTTCTTCTTGTGATCGTTCGAGGACGAACGATGGGTAAATTGGTATCTATTGTAACGACCTGTTTAGTCGTTTTGAGCAGTAGAGTTTATTTCTGCTAATAACTGTCTGGGTCGACGGATCCCACGATGGACCGTCATGGGCACGACGGACCGTCGATGGGGTCTCGTTCCAAAACACTTAGACTCTGGAAAAATTGAGTACTGAGAACAACTCTCTGAACTTCGCAACGGAAAAGCAGGATGGACCGTCGTAGGAACGACGGACCGTCACAGACTCTTTAATGAATTTGAGTCTCTGAACTATGTGACGACTCAGCAGGACGGACCGTCGCAGGCACGACGGACCGTCACAGGCAGCGTAACCCTGACTGGGTCGGATTTCTGTTAAAAGTATTTAAGGGGTGTTTTGGACTATTCCTGCTTATGATTTTAAAGTTAGTGGGTTAATGTTAATAATTCAATTACTTGGGGGTTAAAAGAGATAACTTTGAAATAAATTGTGGGTTAATTTTGCCATCTTTTATACTTAATAATATGGTAATTAGGGTAAAAGAAAAGAGTTTGAATAAGGAAAAATAGAAAGAACAGAGAGAAGAGGGGAGAAAGAACGAGAGAGGGAGAAACGAAGAGGAAAGCAAAGCATTGGAGAAGTAGATTGCTTGATCACGATTCTTCGGTGGAGGTAGGTTATGGTTTATGTAATTCCGTAGTAAACTCTAAATAGCGATTGATATGTATTGGGTAATTTTGTAGTGTCTTCTATATGCTTAATTGGGTGCTTGCATGATGTGATTATGTAATTGTGATGAATTAGCATGATGACGCTGTTGAATCTTAAACCTTAAAACCTCTTTGTTAATGATGATGTCTTGGTATAAAAGAAGGCTTGATGAATCGAAAGAATGAGAGTAGAAGATCAGGTGTCACGAACCGACACGTAGTAGTAGAGGATCGGGTGTCACGAACCGACATGTAGTAGTAGGGGATCGGAGTGTCACGTTCCGACACCAGGATAGTAGGGGATCGGAGTGTCACGTTCCTACACCAGGATAGTAGAGGATCGGGTGTCACGAACCGACACGTAGTAGTAGGGGATCGGAGTGTCACGTTCTGACACCAGGATAGTAGGGGATCAGAGTGTCACGTTCCGACACCAGGATAGTAAGATGAATGAATATTGAGGGGATCGGAGTGTCACATTCCGACACGAGGATAGTAAAGAGAATGAATCTTTATTATGCTAATATACTAAAGCTTAAAGAACTTGTTTCCCAAATGAGTATGGTGTGGAGGCTTGAGTCCTCATAGATGTGCTTGGTGTTGTGGCCAATGGTTATGGTACTTGTTGTTGTCACCTGTTAAGTATTTGGTTGGTTTTATGTTAATATTCGATATATATTGCTTTCTTGAGTTGGCCGATGATACCTACTCAGTACTTATGCCTTGTACTGACCCCTACTTGTATGTTTCTCTTTGTTATTTGTGGAGTGCAGCAAACATACCATCGACTTCGACTCGTCCTCAACTCTAGCCAGTCTTCATCACGTCAGATTTCAGTGGTGAGCTATCGTTCCTAGCTCGGACTGGATTCTCTCTCATTCATGTCTTTATGTCCTTGAAGTTCGGACACGGACCATCTCTTTACCTATTTTAGTTTCTTAAATACTCTTAGACTTAGAAATTTGAGGATAGATGTTCTGCTGGTGATGACTTACAGATTTTGGGAATAATAAGTACTAAATTTTAGAAGTTATTTATTGATTTCGTTAATGAGTTTTAAGTCTTCCGCATTATTTTCTGTTTATTATGGTTGAAATGTTGGGGTTTAGATGGGTTGTTTCGCTCACATAGGAGGGTAGGTGTGGGTGCCACTCGCGGCTCGTTTTGGGTCGTGACAGACCAACATGCTCCATTCATCCTTAATATACAGGCTTTTTTCGGGCATTATCTTTGGGTGATATATAAAGAGTATAAAAATAAAAAGGTTAAAGAAAAGTTTTTGAAAACACAAAAATGATAAATTGTCTAAAACATTGTTGAATCTTTGAGCATGACACATTATTAGACTTTACATTATCTAATTGGAAGAGGTCTTCCAATTTTTGTGTGCATTATAGATATTATTGAAAAAAACATTCAATAATTTTTGTCCCAGTACAGAACTTCTAATATTCTGATCATTTTTGGAGATTGTGAGTCGCTTGCTATGAATTTTGAAACCCTTACAAAAATCCTTCCCTCGTCTTCAAATTTTCAGAAGAATGCTCTTTTGATGGAAATTTTTAGATGCTCTCAAAAATTATGCCACGGTTTTATAATCCAGAAAAAATGTGAATTTTGTTAGGATGAGACCAACTACATAGGAGTGGCTACGTATTCCTTCTGAAATGGGAATTAGTTCTAACATAGTTCTAAATTACAAACTAAAGAGCATGACTTAAACTTGGGTTTAGTATCTCCTCACAACATCAAACTACATAGGAGCAATTATGTATCCTCTCTTAAACGGAAATCAGGTATGACGTAGTTCGAAATCATAAAGTAAAGAGAATGAATCAAACTTAGATGTAGTATCTCCTCACAACATCTGAGTTGATAGGTCTATGTCAAATTTCGCCATTCATTTATGCTAGTATGAGCGTACACTCAATCAAAACCGAGAAAACCATATATGGACCTTGTCAATAAGGTAAAAGTTTATCCTTTGCCTCGTCTTGATTTAAAAAGATTCGCTTCAGAACCAATTTCCCAGGTGAGAAATATCTTGGTCTGTCCTTCTTACTCAAAGCTCTAGCCATTCTATTCGGATAGAATTGACCGTGAAAAATTGCATTAATTATTCTGCCGACAATTAATGTTCAGTTATCAAATCATTTCTGCTCCTTTTTAGCATCGCTCAGCTTTGCTTCTTGAAGGATCCTCAAAGATGGTATTTTCACTTCAGCAGGTATAACAACTTTATTACCATTACACTAGAAAATAAGGCTTACCCGAAGTAGAAGTTCTAATAGTAGTACGATAGCCTAACAAAGAAAATGGTAATTTTTCATGTCAATGCTTGTAATTGTCAATCATCTCGCGTAGTACCCTCTCGATATTCTTATTTGCAACTGTTTCATTCCTCAGTGGCCTGTATATTGTAGAATTTTGATAATTGATTTTGAATCTCTCACACAATGCTTTCATCAAATCATTGTTTAAGTTGGTTCCATTATATGTAACAATTGACTCAGGAATTCTGAACCAACAAATGATGTGATTTTTGAAAAAAAACATCTACAACATTCTTCAAGACATATTTTGTGGTAGGTATCTTCAACCAATTTAATGAAGTAGTAAATTGAAACATGAATGAATTTGTGTCCATTAGATGATGCCAGTTCAATAGGGCAAATTACGTCCATATCTCAAGCTGCTAAAGTCAAGGTGATCAGCTAGTACCATGAAGTATTTTAACAATGTCTAGATTTTTCTTCAAAGGATCATCTATTAAAGCTTTCATGTATCCCATAGAGTCATGTGGATCATAGTTAGCAAAGTTAAAGGTTCACTAAGGGCCGGCATGGTCTCCAAGTGTCAGCCACATCCAGAATGTAAGCTTGGAGAATTACATGACTGGTGGAGCAAAGACGGCGCAACTCAAAATGAAGAACATGGAGAAACAATTTAGAAAATAGGGGAAAACCTTACATCGCAAAGTAGAAGAGAAGGGCCGACAAGAACAAGATACTTATTTCTTATTTAACCCTTGGATATGTTTTCTTGTTTTTCTTTTAGATTCTGGGTTGGTCCTTTGGGCCATCCAGACATTATTGTTATTTTTTTTTAATATAAAAAATGAAACTAGCCTAATGAGTCACTATTTCACCTTTAGAAAGGTGATATATAAGTTTATACTTGTTTCTTTTAATTTTGTGATACCTTTACGTTAAATTCATTTAGGTTTGACCTGTGATGTATTGATACTATTCTTGCTACACTTTTGGTTTGTGCAGGTTTGTTTTAAGGTTTGAAGCGTGGACATTGAGTATTCAGCATCAACATCTACCCACCTTGTTCTCAAGTGAAAGTAGTATCTCTCACATGTGTATTTATTTATATTATGTATGTACTGTATTATAAGCTATTGTACCTATCTAGACTAGGTCCTTAGGATTTGTTTACTATTTTGTAAAGTCCAAAAGGAATTTTCTTATTTCGTTTTACATTATCAATGCAAATACTTTTATGTAGAATATTTTTTAATTAAATGGGAAATTTGGTAAAAGAATCACCTATCTAATTTGATTTGAATAGGTGCATGCACAATCTCGTAATTTGGATCGTGACATTGAGAGTCCTTATTCATTTTGTTTCCATCATACCTCCTCAAAATACCACCAGACCTTTAGCCTTAACATATCCAGGAAATTCACAAACTACTCTTAACATACACTTACTATCCCTCTCGCGCAACAACCATTGAGGATAACATACCCTAACCAAAGACTACAATTTAGACCTCCATTAAAACGAAGCAATCTACCTTTAACCTTGAGTCATTGAGGGAACAAGGCATCTGTTGCAGGTGTAAGGAAAGGTGTTTCCTTGGACATCAATACAAACAAAGAGCCTTACATTCTATAGAAGGAGTTAAGGTAAACGAAAAATTTATGGATGTACCTGAGACTTTAGAGGAAGAAGTAGGGGAAAAATAACTTTGAGGAAGATGAAATGTTCCACTGGTCTCGTTGAGGAAGATGAATTTCTCCTCTGGTGTGTGTGTGTGTGTCTCTCTCTCTCTCTCTCTCCTCTCTCTCTCTCTCTCTCTCTCTCTCTCTCTCTATATATATATATATATATATATATATATATATATATATATATAATTGAGATATTTAAAAGGATTATACTTGACAGTTCCATAAAATTAGATAGCTTTTAAACTGATCCCAGTAATTTTGAAATAATAGTAACTACTAATCCACATGCATTTTTTTAAAAATACAATTTTATTATTTTTATTTTTCTAAAATTTACAATTTATTGTTCTTTGATTTTTAAAATACTGTTTTTTTGTGTTGACACGTAGGCGCTACCAACTCTCCTATTTTATATATATATATATATATATATAGATAGATAGATAGATAGATAGATAGATAGATAGATAGATAGATAGATAGAGAGAGAGAGAGAGAGAGAGTTCTCTATATACCAGTTGATTAGTGATTATAGTTATATTTTTAGTTAATTACCACTCTCGATCAATATTTAATGATAATCACGTGGGTTGGGGTTACGAGTGTGTATAATACACAAGTTTTTATAATTCAGAATTTGTATAACTTTTGTATAATATAATTTGTATAACTGTTTAAAGTTCAGATATTTGTATTTGTATAAATTCGCTATTTTTATTTTATACAAAAGTAGCTCAATAATACAAACGAATCAACTTAAACTACGATCCGTAATATGCAAGCTATAGCTATGAAACATAATTAAATTTATTATAATGATTATTTGCAACATTCCCCAAAAATATATATCTGATATAATAAACATATGTTCACCATTTGTTATTATGATTGATGCAGCATATATCTTTTGTCTTTTTTCTTTTCTCTAAATCAGCTATTAAAATAACTTGTATATTAAACATGTTTTTTTTCTCTTTTTTCCCTTTCTAATTCCTTTTACTTTCGGGATTCATATTTTTTATTTCCTTTTTTTATATAATTAATTCTACACATTTATTGACTTCTTTATTTTGTTCTTTAAAAAATTCTCTATATCGATAAATTAAAAAAATGGACACTCCCTATGTCCCATATCAATTGTCCACTTTCTTCTTCACGTGCCCCTTAAGGAATCATAAATATGAAGGGTAGTTTTAATAAATTTCTCTTTAATATCTCTTTCAAAAGAAGAATTAACTGTAAGAATAAAATGAAAAATAATAATTAGTTCTATCTTGACTTTGTACAAGTAATTTGTGACGACTATTTTAGTAATGCAATAATTAATATCGGAATGATGAGAGTAACACGTATGGTATATATTTTTATCCCATATGGTATATATTATGAGTGTCAAATGGGCAATTTGAGTTGAAATAGGAGATATTATAATGGGTTGAAATAGTAATCAGGTTGGATCATGACACGTCCAAATTTACATTAGGCTCAAATGAGCTAAATATCAAGTTGGGTCATGAGCCACACAATTTAACCCACTTAGTCTCAATAATTTTAATATATTGTTATTTACCTTTTCTAACAACAATTTGAATTTCAAGTAAAAAAAAAAAAGTTAGAAAATTGATAGTTAAATCCTAGAAGATATAAAATAGACAGTAATTCATATCTTTATTACGAGAACATACATTACACCAATTCAAATAAGGATAAAATTTTAGGAATTAGGTATAATATAAAATCGGAAAGGGGTCATATTTGCCCTTGTACTCTTAGAAAAAGATCATATTTAACCTCGTCATACTTTTTTTAATATATTTGTTCTTACCATCCAACTTTGGGTACATATTTGCCCTTATACGGTTAACTTATCATGTAAATATTTTTATTAGTCTATTTGGCGCATACATGACTCCATGTGTATATACTTTTATTATAATTAAAAGTTATTTTTTATTTTTTATTATATCCAACCCATTTAATAAAAACTGACCCAATCAATCTAAAGATTCATTAATAAAAACCGACCCAACTAATAATCCATCAGCCCTAATTTCAACTAATGTGAAAATCTAGTGGCCGCTTTAGCATCTTCTGCTTTGTTTACTATTGGGAGAGGGATCTGCAACATGTATCATGACATAAGGAAGAAGGAATAAATGGTGGCTTCTGTGACCATTGTTCCTTGGTGACTGAAGTTTGAAACGAGATAATTTCACACCTATTTGTTCTTTTGTGGATTTTTAATTATCAGTAGCCAATACTAGTCACTTGGACGCAGACAATAGAACATGTTGATGTATGGCATCTGTTATCAGTACTCCATATCATAACACAATTGATCATAATTCTATTAAACAGTGTTTGTGTGAGAATAAGCATGTCGATTAGCGCGAACAGAAAAAAATTAACGGAGACAACATAGATTGAGGGCTTCGATACAGAGAGAAGAGTCATTCATGTCTTGATTCTGCTAACTGGTTGGGTTTCTAATTTGTCGGTTTAGTTTTACTACTATAGTTACCGAATAAGAGAGAATGAGAAGTTTGAATTTTGATGAACTTAATAAATCGAGTATTTTTTGCTACTTGGTAGAGGATAAAAGAAATTGATGATATGAAAAATAGAATTGTAGAACAGTCAAAAGATTGCTTAAATGTTGAAAATGGTTACTCTTCTTGCATTACAAAACTAATAGTTGCAGATTTGGAGAGTAAATTTCTTCTAATGTGACAAGATGATGGGTATAAAATTAGGACTAATGTGTAATGAAATTAGGATTGATAGATTATTAGTTGGGTCGGAGTTTACTAACGGGTCAGATTTTATTAATGGATCTTCAAATTGGTTGGGTCAGGTTTTACTAAATGGGTCGGATATAATATAAAATAAAAAACAAGTTTTTATTATAATAAAAGTATATACAGATGGAGGCATGAATGCGCCACATAGACTAATAAAAATCTTGACATGATAAGTTATGTACCCAGAGTTGGATGGTAAGGGCAAATATATCGAAAACGTATGACGAAGGGTAAATATGACCCTTTTGTAAGAGTTCAAGGGCAAATATGACCCTTTTCCGAAATGAAATTACAATCTATACCGCTTTAGTTTGTAAGTACGTAAATTTCTTAAAAAGTAACACAAATCGGAACATAAATATATAGCTCAGATACATTAAAGAGTACCTCGGTTACATTATAACATAAATCGGATACATAATACGAAAAATTACATGAATTAATATATTTTAAAAAATAACTATTGATTTTAGCGATACTTTTTATTTATTACCATTTATAGCAATATTGTGATAAATCTGTAATATGTATTAAAAGTGAATTATTTATGCAATATATTTGAATTATAATTGTTTTTTTAAATATATTATGTTTATTTGGTAAAAAATTGTCACATTGTATTATAAGTGTATTAAAATGTGTGATAAATGAATTATTCATCATTAAGACTTGTATTATATGTGAATAATAAATTGTTCTTTGTAATATGCATTAAGCTTGTATTATAAATGAATTAAAAGTGATCAAGTGGAAAAAAATGGTATCGCTATAAATGGTAAATATTATTTTATTATATCACATTTATGTAAGTTTCCCTACATAATATATAACTTAGTACATTAAAAACTAGCTCGGATGTATAATATGTAGCTCAGATACATTAAAAACTACCTCGGATACATTATAAAATAAACTGGATATATAATATGTAGCCTGGATACATTAAATACGTACTAGCTCGGATACAATAAAGAAATAAGAGATTTCAAAGGTCTTCAGAAATAGAATGGGATATTCGAAATAAGGGAAACTTAAGAAGTGTATTTCCGTAATTTTTCCTTCAAATAAATAATCTTAAAATATGTTTAAAATATAGAGTCAATTTGGCCGATTAAATATACTTTTAAAACGTGTTAAGGATTTAATATGTTAAGGTTGACCCAATTCAAATTATCTTATTTAATTTTGACTTTTTATTTTTGACTTTAAAATTACTAAAATATTTAGGGAAACTTTTGCATATAGCCACTCAAAAATAATTAATTACTCTCCATAGCTAGTGTTTGATAATTATAATTTGTAGCTACATGTTATATGGAGGAGAGAGGCGAGCGAGACATGGAGAGATAGGAGAGAGGCGAGAGAGAGGGGCAAAAGAGAGAGAAAGGTGGATTGTATATGTATATTGGTTAGATAATTGTATATAATACATATTTATTTGTATATATAGCAAGAGAGATTAGGAGAGGCGAGCGAGACTGGGAGAAGGAGGAGAGAGGCGAGCGAGATCGAGAGAGGGGGAGAGAGGCGACTGATATCGAGAGAGTGGGAGAGAGGTGAATTGTATATGTATATAATTGTATACTATACATATACATTTGTATATAGGGCAGGGAGGAGAGAGGGAGAGCGAGATTTGGGAGAGGCAGGAGAGAGACGAGCGAGAGAGGGCAAAGTGTGGGAGAGAGGTGAATTGTATATGTATATATAGGTTAAATAATTGTATATTATACATGTGCATTTGTATATTCTGGCGAATTATACACATATAAACATGACTAATTATACAAATTTAAAGTCAGCCCATGTAATAAATGTATAATATTAGTTGCGAGAGGTAATTACAGCAAACTATAGTTATGATGAGTAATTTAATAGTATAAATTTGTTTTGTTGCACAATTTTTCCAAATATTTAAGTAGAGATTGACCCAATTCAAATTATCTTGGACCAAACCCAATGTATTACCTTATTAAGTATTTTCATGATGATAAACGGAAAACCTCATTAAAAATTGTGTCTATTTATATGCTTGTTTGTTTTTGTAACAGAATAAGCAGGCAGCAGCAAAGTAAAGACCTGTTAATTTGACGCAGAAATTCATGGTAAATTTCCTTATTCAAAATTAAAGATTACTCATTATTTTTATATTGCTATTAGGTTATTTAATTGTACCATCCAATTCATATAAACATGGCATACACTTCAAGTAGTGTCATGTTTATTTGTTTGTTTCCTTGTTTAGTACTTTAATTCGAAAAATAAAAAGCTTTTTATTTTACTAACCAAAACTAATTTCTCAGTAATTGTAAGTATGTCATACATTAGTTATAGACTTATTTCCTTAATCTCTCTATAGGTTAGTCAATACATGAATCATATTCATACCATGTAGTTTTGATATGTTTAAGTATTGGAAAAACTACAAAATATGGCAAATATTAATCTACATATAAAATAAATAGCTACAATTTTCCTTTTTATGTTATATATGGATATAATTACACAATAAATAGCAAAGTTAATTATATATATAAACAATTTAAAAAGTTATTAATATTAAATAGAAAAGTTATTATTACACACCTAATTTATTATGTCTAGGCATGTTTTATGTGATTGGTTTCCCATGTTAACCCTCACTAATACTTTCTATTTCATCAACCTTCTATATCACAAAATTTCTCTATTTTTCTATTTTTGTCCCAATTTTTTTCAATTTTAGATCTTTTTGATGATTTTAGGAGCAAGTTTTGTAATTTGAATTCATCAGATATCACTTCATTGATTTTCTCCTCGTTTTTATGAAGATCACATTTGTATACATAGGCTTTCGATTGACTTGTTATACATTACAATGACTATAGTTATTAAAAAAATAGTACAAGAAGAAAACGAACAAATAGAGATTGAGGTTTATGTGATTATCAAATTTGTATATAGTATAATAGTTATATACATAGATACTTGTATTCTAATATTAACACAAAGTGAAATAGTGATTTCTGAATACAAGTATCTTTAGATATATAAGTAATCTATCAAATTTCAAAGGTTAATTAGGCAATACAAGTATAATTAAATATATTAATACTATTTTTTATAAAAAAAAATATACATGAGTCAACACCAAACCTCAATTATTACAAGAAAAACTTGACCAAAAAGAGATTGATGTTTGTTGATTTTTTTTCATTTTTTTATACTACCGAATACTTGTACACTTTTGCTAGCTACACATTCTATTTTTTTCAAATTTTTTCTTTTTATATTGTTGTAACGACCTGTTTAGTCGTTTTGAGCTGTAGAGTTTATTTCTGGTAATAACTGTCTGAGTCGACGGATCCCACGACGGACCGTCATGGGCACGACGGACCGTCGAGGGTGTCTCGTTCCAAAACACTTAGAATTCTGAAAAGCTGGGTACTGAGAACAACTCTCTGAACTTCGCGACGACATGGCAGGACGGATCGTCGTGGGCACGACGGACCGTCACAGGCCCTTAGTGAAAAGTTAGTCTTTGAAATCTATGACGACTCAGCAGGACGGACCGTCACAGGCACGACGGCCCGTCACAGTCTGCGTAACCCTGATTGGGTCGGATTTCTGTTAAATGTTTTAAGGGGCGTTTTGGACTATTCCTGCTTATAATTATAAAGTTAGTGGTTAAATGTTAATAATTCAATTACTTGGGGGTTAAAGGAGACAACCTTGGAATAAATAGTGGGTTACTTTTACCATCTTTATACTTAATTATATGACAATTAGGGTAAAAGACAAAAGGATTTGAATAAGAAAAAGAGAAAGAACAGAGAGTAAAGAGAGAAACGATCGAGAGAAGAGGAGAACGCAAGGAAAGCAAAGGTTTGGGAAAGTAGATTTCTTGATCACGATTCTTCGGTGGAGGTAGGTTATGGTTAATGCTTTTCATAGTAAACTCTTGATAGCGAATGATATGTATTTGGTAGTTTTGTAAAATCTCATATATGCTTAATTGTATGCTTGCATGATGTGATTATATAATTGCGATAAAATAAGCGTGATGAGGCTATTGAATCCTAAACCTTGAAACCTCTTTGTTAATGATGATGCCTTGGTATAAAAGCAAGCTTGATGAACTAAAAGAATGAGGTTAGTGGATCGGGTGTCACGTTTCGACACCCGGATAGTAATAGAGGATCGGGTGTCACGTTCCGACACCAGGATAGTATTAATGGATCGGGTGTCACGTTCCGACACCAGGATAGTATTAATGGATTGGGTGTCACGTTCCGACACCAGGATAGTATGAATGGGATCGGGTGTCACGTTCCGACACCAGGATAGTATGAATGGGATCGGGTGTCACGTTCCGACACAAGGATAGTAATAGTGGATTGGGTGTCACGTTCCGACACCAGGATAGTATGATGAGGATCGGAGTGTCACGTTCCGACACCAGGATAGTAAAGAGAATGAATCTTGAAATATGTTAATATACTCAATTTAATGAACCTATTTCCCAAATGAGTATGGTATGGAGGCTTGAGTCCTCATGGGTGTACTTGGTGTTATTTATCAATGATTCTCGTACTTGTGTTGCTACCTGTTGAGTATTGTAGTTGATTTTATGATATTATCTGATATATACTGTTTTCTATTTTGAGTTGGCCGATGATACCTACTCAGTACCTGTGTTTTGTACTGACCCCTACTTGTATGTTTTCTTTTTATTATTTGTGGAGTGCAGCAAACGTACCGTCGTCTTCAACTCAATCGCAACTCTAGCCAGTCTTCGTCACACCAGATTTCAGGGTGAGCTAAAGCTTCTAGCTTAGACTGGATCTTCTTCTTCATGTCTGGATGCCTTGAAGTTCTGGCATAGACTAGCTGTTATTTATGTTTAGTTTCTTAGATACTCTTAGCTTTAGGAATTTGAGGATAGATGTTCTTGTGATGATGACTTCCAGATTTTGGGGATAATGATAAGTTTTGAGTTTTAGAAGTTGATTATTGATTTCGTTAATGAGTTTTAAGTCTTCCGCATTATTTTTCTGTTTATTATGTTTGAAATGTTGGGGTTTAGATTGGTTGGTTTGCTCACATAGTAAGATAAGTGTGGGTGCCACTCGCAGCTCGTTTTGGGTCGTGACAATTGTCAAATACATTCATCTTTTGATTAACAAAAATGTATTCATAAGTATTCTATATTAGTGTATTCATTTTTTGTTTAACAACAATGTAGTCATTTTTTCAAATTATCGTATTCATATGCTAAATTGTTATACTTTATCTTGTTTATATGTTAATACATTAAGTTTTTATAAATACTTGTATCATTGATATTTTAATACTTTAAATTTTATAAATAAAGATACAAATTTGAATTCATACAATTAATACAGTCTCCTTATTTAATTCATTGTAAAAAAACTTATACAATAATATAACTAGAAATGAGTTAAATTGTAGTCATTTTTTTCATAAATATCATACTTATAGCTATTGAACTTTAATAATCCAATAAAAATAGTCATTTTTGTTTATTGCTTTTAAGTATTTCCATTAATTTTCTCAACATGATCACAAACTACACCAATAGTAAGCGACTTCAAATAATAATAATAATAATAATAATAATAATAATAATAATAATAATAATAATAATAATAATAATAATAATAATAATAATAATAAAGGCCAACATTCATGAATAATTTCTCATCTTCTTCTTTTTCGCGGGAAGTCATTCCCACAATCAAGCTATCAATATGCATATTTCGAAGTTCCTTAGTTGCCTGTATAATATAGAAAAAAATTCTAATAGTTTTTTTCAAAACTAATTACGTCTAAATTAAAATGTTCAATCAGAAATTGAATTACGATTTATAAATCATACTTGACAATTGTTTATTACTAACATATCCAAGTCCATCATAGTCAGAGCAAAGCATGCACCATTGTGATGAGCAAGAAGTGCATCGTGACTAATTTTCTGCCTCACGAGTTTCCACACCAAATTTCCTTAGAATTGTTTTGTAGACCATTTGAACTACAATGTCATCATCTGCTATAAGAGCTGTAAGTTTTTTTTACTACGTTCGTATTGTTCAGTGAAGAAGATGATTGAAATGATGACATCTTTTCTGGGATAAAAACTTAACATGTTTTATGTTCAATAGTATTTAAATAATTGCGCCAGACATATGTATATTAGATAGAGAAATTAACAAATAACAATACTCTCATCAGTCACATTTTGCAAAGTACATTAAAGAAGAATAACAACTAAGATCCACTTTATATTGTCATTATTTATTTTGGTACTATATGTTATTAAGTAATGTAAAATAGGAAAGAAGCATTTAAGAAGATGCAAAAATTGTTACTTCCTCTATCCCAAATGTTATGACATCATAATTTGAATTTCAAAAGTCAAACTTCTTTATTTTGATTGTAAAAACCCAAATAATATGACATCATAAAATTTTACATATTTAGAAACTAAATAAAGGGTACTACAAGCCACAATAATTTAAAAATAAAAATTTTAAGAGGGCATACGGATAAATCATTGTAAAATATTTTCTTGTTTGACCTATGAATATTAAACCAAATCATATAAAATTGGACGGAGGGAGTATCCCATACCGCAAATTTCATTCCTTTTGGTAAAGATGCATTTTGAAAGTGAAGTTGAGTTCACACGTACTTTGCCAGAACATAGACTCAAGTCAAAATGAATGTCGTTAATGAGAATGGAGAGTATTTGGTTCACACATAGCTACATGTCTAATAGGTTCATTTCATTGGAGAAAGGTTGTTCACTTCCACAATGCCTAGCATTGGTTGCAGTGTTAAGCCAAGGAGACTACTTCAACAGAGTAATCATCCTACTAGCAGTCTGCTCTGTCGGCTAATCAACAAAGTTGGCCATGCACAACCCTGGCATGAGAATTGCAGAAATCGTAACAAGGTTCTCCTACAACAAGCAAACGTTATATGTTATAGAAAAACTAAAAACATGTATAAAGTGAGTGAGTAATATTCTAGAAACTGAAACATCATGATCATAGGCCATTACATTCTCACATAGTAAAACATTTAAATGCCTTAAAACAACATCGATACTCTGAAAAGTAAAGGTAATGAAACGATGTTAAAGTATGCATACGTTACACCTTCCGTCGTCATATGCTTCAGAAAAAAACAGGAAAGGTTTCCAACACCATACAATACCTCTCACTAGAAACTTGAAAGCAGAATCCACTGTATTCTGCACATATACCAAGGCGATAAAAAGCAGATTGGATATGACATTAGTGGTATTCAAATAAATGAAATAGCATGCGCCCATGTTATTGCTCAGATTTTGAGCTCTCTTCACGTTCGCTTTTTCAACTTGAAATGGATGTGATGATCTGCTTAATCTCATCCATAATGTCCAAAAGTAGTCCAGATATCTGAAGTACGGAGAAAAATACTGTTGGCTCACAAGTCCTTGATGATCGAAATCGGGTCCCATAAAAAAGGGGTAAATAAAGTATTGAATTAGATGCTGAAAGGTAGAAGACCCAAAGTTTTTACGTGTTAGCCTCTTTGCTCAAGGGAGGAAAAAACCACAAATTGCTCTCTCACAGAAATTCTCAAGGCTCCACCAATTTCAAGAAACTCGTAACTGCAAACTCAAGTAGTTACAGTGGATTAAACTTTTAATCCTATCACCCTTGTAACACCTCTATTACAAGACAACTAAGCAATAAAATTATTGTTCACTATACCAACTATCTCTAGCTGATATAAACTTCAGCACTACACCATAGGTAACACTAGAACACCTAATCAGATCACAAAGATAATAGAAGAAACGATCTATTGTCCTTTATAGTTGTAGTAGATTTACAATATAAGATAACAAGACAAAGAACACAAAAATCAACTAAAGACGCCGCAACACTCAATAAAGTCCCTGTTGAGAATGAACAATGTTATTCCTTTTGAAATGACTTTTCCTTTGTGAATAATCTTGATCGCAACAAATCTCCCTTGAATATTTTTATTAATATACCCAATATTTCACCAGCCTATAAAAAATTCAAAATTATAAGCCTGATAATGCGAAAGACATGTTTAATGATAAACAAATCTTATGTTAAACATACTTGGTCAACCACTTCTTTTTCTTGCTTACTTTCCTCTAAGATATTCCCTTCTAGTATGGGAACAAATTCTTCAGATTTTTCTTTCTCTGCTCGTCTTCTTGTTCGCCTAATCACATCCACAATGCTTAAGACCTGGCCTTCATCCAAGATTAGTCAAGATATTTGACGTCCAGATTAGAATACACAATACGAAGATATGTTTAAACATTAGTCTACATAACTATCAGGAAGACAAATCAATATGTCTTGACAACAAGGAGCAATGTTCCATCTGTTTGGTAAAAAGCACCTAAATTTCAGAATTCCTTCTTCCCTTAAGTCTGTAGGCTTAAGTTTGATTCAGCCTACTTCTTTGGTCTGTGTATCTTAGGATGAGTATTTTGATGGGGGAAGAACTTAGAAAAATTGATTGTGGCCATTTGTATCATATTGATTGCATCAAAAACTGGAACTTGCTTCAGAATACTTTCTCATGCACAAGAGGAGAGTGTCAGTTATGCTACCTTAAGAATTCATGCATTCCATGTTGACTTGGCTTCAACTAATCATAAATAGGAAATGGTTTGCTCAGCTATGATATTAAGCTCAATTGAACAACCAATGCGGAATAACACCATCAGTCAATTCATTTAGCTCAAATTACACTGATTGGCTAAAGCCGAGTGAACATTGAAAGCATGAATCTTATGGTTAAGGTAGAATAGCTGACATTATCCACTTGCATGTGGCACAAGCATTCTCGAGCTTCATCAACTCTTTGTAAGCAATCAATATGGTATAAACGAAAGCTCTTACCCATCAAAATACTCATAAGACACACGAGTCCAAAAATAAGAAGGTTGGATCCAAACTTAAGTAAGATTAGAAGCGTAATATGAAGGGAGGGAATATGATTTTAGTGCCCTTTACCAAACAGTGAAGCAATGCCACTTGTTATCAGGACAGGTTGAATTGTCTATCTTGTACTTATATAGACTAATGCTTAAATAAATATCTCGTGCTTTCGTTATAGCATAAGGAATTGTCAAATTTTATAGATTTAGAATATGGTCTAAAAGATTTTATTTTTAAAAAGAAATATTACGTAAAATGTAGAGGACACATCAATAAGTACAAAATAGAGAAAAGGAAAGAAGCTTATTCTACTCAATTAGACCCACATTCTTGGTATTTATTCAATGATAGTATAATGCGAGTTTCAAAAGTTCAGTTAATCAAATTTGATACTAAGTTAAAGTTTTTCAAAAACAAACAAATAATAGGAAACATCAATGCATGAATTTTACCATAAATCAATTGGTATTAAAATAGTGCAATTTAATAAGCAAAACAGTCAATTGAGAATTAGATATTAAAACCAATAATCTATCATAATAAATAGATCGAAGGAAATAATCATGAATGATCTTCTAATTTTGAAGTATCCATGGTTAATAGAGCTAAATACTTCAGTCTAAAATAACATGATTTAGATATTGCCATATTTAAATGTTACATATATATATTTACTTGCCATAACTGGCAAAAATTTGCCAAGAATAATTAAATCAATGTTGTCAACACTAACTAAAAGAAAGAAAAGTTAGAGGATAAAATAAAGTCAATCAAGGAGAAAATCATGTCAAAGTTTATCAAGGATAGGTAAATATGAAGGTGTATCAATCGATTAAGGGAACAAAAATAGAAAGAAGCATGAATCATGGAGATTTTCAGAATAGTCAATCAATTCATTAAAAAACAATTAAAGTCACATATTAAGACTTGCTACAATTGAATCAAGAAACTACAACTCAATCAGTGTTTTTAAAGAAAAATTTAAGAGCGTTATAATACCCATTTACAAAAAGGCAAATTACATTCAAACAAAAATATGAACACATAAAGTAGAAAATGCACAAGTTTAGGAACTAAAAATCATAAGGAAATGATGTGAAAAGGAGATTTAATGATTATTATTGAATTTTATATAGCGTAAGAATACACTTAGAATTAGTATAATAAAAAAACATAATACAATTTAAGAAATTTATTAAAAAAATAAGATACTAAAAAAGATAAACCTGAATGGATCTGTTAAGATCCGACTATTCAATAGCCCCCAAAAACCTCAAGGCACCATCGGGTCTCGCTGGTTGGAGCGACGGAGAAACGATGCTCTTGTTGTCATTGTTGTCGATCTCGTTGGGGGAAGGATGATGATTGGCTTGAATGGTCAAAGCCAAATGAATATTCACAGTGGTTGACTTGTCGGAATTTTTGGTCGAAACCAATGAGAGTCAGAGGGAAAGAGAAAGGGGAGGAGAGGGGCGACTGGTTTGGATGGTGAAGTGGATGCTATCCACTGGTGGTTGGAGAAGCGCTGTGAGGAGATAGAAGAAGGAGAAGGGCTCGATTGGTGGTTGGTCCCGCGAGTGAGGGTGGAGAAGGGGATTTGTCAATGGGCTTTGCCAACGATGGACGATGTTGGGAGAAGAGGAGCGGCGCGTAGATTTTTCAAAGAGAACGAAGAGAAAAAATGAAAAAAGGTTAGGGTGTTAGGATATTTATATATGAAATTGGTATGAGACTCAATCTTAGATGTTGGTTGAGTTTTAAAAGAATGGAACGGATGGTTGGAATTATAGATGAGGTCTTGAATTTGGGTTTCAATTAATTGGTTTAAATTGGCTAGAATTGTGATAAAAATGAGTAGAAAAGGCTGAAATTAAATAAGATTGAATAAACAAACTACAATTTAGGTGATTTACAGAAAGATTTAATAAATTGTTATGCAATAAATGGTTATACTACTAATATTAAATAATTTTCATATAAGATAAATACACTTATATATTCTAGACGATAACAAATAACTTATTTTATTATTTCAAATTTATAAATCGGTAATAATAATAATAATAATAATAACAATAATAATAATAATAATAATAATAATAATAGAAATAGTAATAATAATAATAATAATAATAATAATAATAACAATAATAATAATAGTATTAGTAATAATAGAAATAGTAATAGTAATAATAATAAGAATAAGAATAGTAATACTAGTAGTAGTAGTAGTAGTAGTAGTAGGAGTAGTAGCAGCAGTAGGAGTAGCAGCAGTAGCAGCAGTAGCAGTAACAGTAGCAGTAGCAGTAGCAGTAGCAGCGGCAGTAGTGGTAGTGGTAGTCGTAGTCGTAGTGGTAGTGGTAGTATCATATAATTATGATAATTTTTGTTTTATTCGAAAAAAAATGGGAGTGATGTTCAATTTGACATAATGGTTGGAGGTGAAGAAAAAAAAATGGAGAGATGTGGAAGATAAATTGAAATTTAAAATAAATCAAAATTAAAATTCAAAAAGTAAGAGAGAGAAATCAAGAAAAAAAAAGATAAAGGAAAAACATAAAAGAAAAAAAATACAGTTTTAATTAAATTAAAATGTGTCATGTATTGATTGGTCTGTGAACATACTTGCTTTTTAAAATTTGGGGCTGATTGAAAAATGGTATAATAATACTGGTTCATAATTGTTTAGTGGGGTAATAGGACAATTACAAAGTTAAAGTGTCTTTTTAAAAATTCGGGACAATTTTCATGGTTACTTTCTGTCTTTTCTCATAGTAATAATAATAAAATAATAATAATAATAATAATAATAATAATAATAATATAATAATAATAATAAATAATAGTAATAATAATAATTATTATTATAATAATAATAATAATACTAATAATAATATTAATAGTAATAGTAATAATAATAATAGTAATAGTTTGTTGTAATGTTCTATACAAATGCATCTCAAAAGTGATATGTCAAAGGTTAAGAGAAGTACTATCAATGATAGTGTCGGAGAATCAAGGTGCTTTTGTAGAAGGGAGGTCTCTTATTCACAATTTATTGATCTGCCATGATCTACTGAGACATTATAGTAGGAAAACAACTCCTAGATGCTTAATTAAGATAGACCTCAAGAAAACGTATGATATGGTAAGTTTGGTAATTTTTAGAAGAAGCCCTGATAGGCTATGGGTTTTCCTTACCTTTTGTCAATCTGGTTATGAAGTGTGTGACTTCAACGAAATACACTATCAAAGTAAATTGTGAAGGACATGGTTACTTTGAAGGGAGAAGGGGACTTAGACAAGGAGATCCAATGTCCCCCTTACTCTTTGTACTTGTCATGGAATACTTAACAAAGGTCCTTCACAGAATGAGTGTACAACCTGAGTTTCAATTTCATCCTATGTGCAAGGCAACAAAACTCACTCACTTAATATTTGTTGATGATTTGATGCTATTTTGCAAAAGGGATCTAATTTCCATTAACAAAATCATGGAGGCAATTAAACATTTTAGTGATGTAACAGGGCTGGTGGCGAATCAGGAGAAGTCTAGCATTTATCTAGCAGGGGTAGGAGAGGTACTTCAGGAGAAGATTATTGACAACACTGGATTCACTAAAGGATCCCTACCTATAAGATATTTAGGATTCCCTTTATCCTCTAAGAAATGGAGCAAATTGGACTGCCATCAACTAGTGGACAAGATAACAAACAGAATAAGCAATGGATATGTGAAGCAACTATCTTATGCTAGTAGACTACAGGTTATCAATGTTGTTTTATTTTCCATTTACAACTTTTTTTTTTTTTGGGGGGGGGGGGGGGGGGGCGAGGGGCTGTCTTCATTCTTCCACAAAGTGTAATCAAAGAGATTGATAGAAAATGTAAAGATTATCTATGGGGGAAATCTGAAGGTCATAGAAAAGCCTCCTTGGTTGCTTGGGCAAGAGTTTGTATGCCTAAGAAGTCTGGTGGTTTGAACATCAAAGGATGTGAAAACTGGAATGTAGCATTCATTGGGAAACTTTTATGTCCGGCAACAAAGAAGGACATGTTATGGGTAAAATGGGTGCATGAGATATATATGAAAACTTGTAGGAATATTTGGGATCATTACCCACCTTAGGATAGTAGCTGGTACTGGGAAATCGAATGGCTTGAAGGTGAAATGGTAAATAGGTACAGAAGAGGCATATATAGATTAAAGAATAATGGTATCTGCTCGGTGTCTAACAGCTATATTGATATATTGGGTCCTTTGACTAGACTAAGGGAAGCAGAGACAAAGGGTGATTATGTAGGTAGCATACCAGAATAAGCTTCTTACAAAGGAGATGATGAGGCTACAGTTTCCAGATGTAGGAGATACTAATTGTTGCTTGTGTACACTGGCTACGATAAAGAATAAACAACATCTTTTTGTAGATTGCACTTGGATCATTGAGGTTCGGGGATCATTGAGTAGATGGGTTGGCATTCCAATCCCAAGAAAAAATGTAGAGGATTGTACGCGATGGATCAAAAATAGACAATGGAGACAATTTCGCAAGGAACTAGCAGCCGCATTGTCACGACCCAAA